>CM074195.1:32904036-33224036 GCA_037179385.1 Holothuria scabra | reverse complement strand
TACAGACCACCTCCTGACTATAACGCATCTACATACCAAATATGAAATCTATCCAAGCTTCCTATCTTGAGATATCATGTTAAGAAGATTTTTAGACTTTGACCCCTGTTGACCCCAAGAGACCTTCGATCTCCGCCAAAATTAAATAGGACCATCTATTGACTAAAACGCATTAGGGCTGTGTCTTTTCGGTTAATTCACTATCCGTTTAACCGATTTTATTAACCGGCGGTTAACCGTTTAACTGAAAATGACGTAATGTTCACACAACAACAAAAAGTCAACATTTCCAAAGAGCGCCATCACTTTTGTACAGGAAAGTACAAGTCTAAAAATTGCGTCGTAAGTCATGTTCGCTGGGTTTATATCTACTTTTCTCAATAAAAGCCCATCCCGCATTTACTGAAGATTTCTTCAGACCATGTGCACTTTTTAACATTACACCAACTGTTGTATTTTCCCGCCTAGCCCTATGTAATATCGCCAGTTACTTCATGAAACACTCCAACACCGCTGCTTTGATGCAGCTTGCTTGCGATGCAGTGTTCAATCCATGTACAGCGCTCACATGTTTGTCGTAGTAGCGACCTGTACAACTGCACTTTAAACGGCCCACCAGCCGCAAACATCACAACCAAGCTCTATTACCCTGCATAAATTAAGGAATTCCCAGCATTCCCACCGTGAAGTTGTTTACAGTAGGACTTAAGGAATGTTATCATATGACGTCATTACGAACGAAAACAATAATGCATGTGGTCCCATTCATGCAGCAGACTTGCGTGCGTATCCGTTTTTACCACTAAACAAGGGACAATGTTTTGCTCGGTGACATCATATGCATACAATCTATTGCAAAATTTGAATTGCCTCTGCATCGTGATTGGATCAAGTACGTTGATTCTGAGCCAGCCAATCACAACTCGCGCCATTGCGTATGGGATTTAGTGTGTGAAAGTACCAGACCTCCGAACGAATTTCCCCACTGAGTTTGCATTATGAAGATCGCACTTCCGAGGCTTACATAGCTGGCCTGTGCAGCCGGCCAAGCCTCATGCTAAATTCACGGAGAAACGGCATCACGAATCTCTGCATGCGTGAATGTTTCGGGATCCGACTACAGTGCATTTCAGTTGCTGATTATTTTTAAACAAGACGTAAGGTTAGGAAAAGAAGTGCCAAAAATACGGGGATATTTATATCAGAAAGGAACCATAACATACGTTAATCGAGTCCATTTTTTTGCTGTCCAGAACCGCTAAAAATTAGATAGTTGCGTATTTTTACATGCATCGTAGGGTGGACATCTACAGTACAGTTCATTATCGCAACTATACAACCCAGGCGGTTCAACGAACTGCGCATCCTTATTCATAAATATCAACATGGAATGATCCATTTTATATGATATTGGGCAAACAAAAAAATGGCAGGAATTATCTGGTGCTAACGATCGTATTTTACAGGTTAAAATTTTTTTCCAAATACTGCTACTAACAATGAAAAATAATGAAATTTACAGAGGTGCAGCGTGATAAAATATTTCGATTAGCTACAAGTGGGGAGATTTATTAAAATATACTTGTGCCCTAATCATGGTCTTAACTAGAAATGAAAACTCTACAAGCAAGCAAAGTTGGCTAGTTAACTGGTCCACCCGAAGGTGCTTCAGTCTGGCGCGCAACCGACTTCGTCGGCTGGAAAACCGATTTTAGTGAATTTTTGGACTTTGACCCCTAGTGACCCGAGGTGACCTTTCACCTCCCCTAAAAATAATGCAGACCATCTCCTGACCATAACGCATCTTCATACCAAATATGGAATCTATCCAAGCTTCCTATCTTGACTTTGACTCCTGGTGACCCCAGAAGACCCTCTTTCTCCGCCAAAATTACATATAACCATCTATTGACTAAAATGCATCCACATATCAAATATGAATTCTATTCAAAGTTTCCTACCTTGAGACATCACGTTAACAAGGTTTTCAGACTTTGACCCCTGGTGACCCCAGATGAAGTTTGACCTCCAACAAAAACAAAAGGTACAATCTTCTGATCATAACGCATCTACATACCAAATATGAAATCTATCCAAGTTTCCTACCTTGAGATATCACGTTTACAAGGTTTTTAGACTTTGACCCCTGGTGACCCCAGATGACCTTTGACCTCCACCAAAAACAAGAGGAACTATCTCCTGACCATAACGCATCCACCTACCAAATATGAAATATATCTAAGCTTCCTTCCTTGAGATATTGTATGAATGAGATTTTCAGACTTTGACCCCCGGTGACCCAAGATGACCTTTGACCTCTGCCAAAAACAATAGGGACCATCTCCTGACTATAACACATCCACATACCAAATATGAAATATCTTGAGATATCGTGTTAACGAGGTTTTTAGACTTTGATCACTGGTGACCCCACATGACCTTTGACCTCCACCAAAAACAATAGGGTTCTTCCTCTCAATATGGCGCATCTATGTACCAAGTTTGAAAACTGTCGGACATTCCTATCTTGAGATATCGTGTTAACGAGGTTTTTAGACTTTGACACCTGGTGACCCCACATGACCTTTGACCTCCACCAAAAACAATAGGGTTCTTCCTCTCAATATGGCGCATCTATGTACCAAGTTTGAAAACTGTCGGACATTCTTATCTTGAGATATCGTGTTAACCAGCAAAGTGTCACACACACACACACACACACACACACACGCATACAGTCGTGTTTTACACACAACTGAGGACTTCATTGTTATCTTCATTGTGTCTGCTTACTTAACCCTAACCTTCACAATAGACTGTCTATTGTTAGACAACCGAGGACCTGAGAAACCTACACACTTACATACACACACACGCCATCATGAATGCATTGGTTTCTCTTATCATCGAAACCAAAAACGGGAGTTCTTAACATCCAAAGCACACCGTTGTCTTTATATTGGTCACTTGGGGACACTACGTTGGGTTTAGCCAGTTTCGATTGCGAAACTTTTCATTGCCTTGTACACTGTCGAGTTAATCTTTTGCCCTCCCACACCCTCCCAAACACATCCCGTTTTTCCTGCGCACCCCGCTGCTTGCAGGTGGACAATTTTGTTACTTCACCTCGACCTGACTAGCACTTTTGAGTTGTGCTGATACCAAATGATTTTTTATTTGATTTTGATGAGTTATGACGTGAGTCATGACTGAACTAGACGACTTGCGATTGTCTGCACTAAACCTGAGAGTGAATTGATTGTGCATAAATAAAGATAGGTGTTTCAAGGTTGTCCAA
This sequence comes from Holothuria scabra, assembly GCA_037179385.1. Lineage (NCBI taxonomy): Eukaryota > Metazoa > Echinodermata > Holothuroidea > Aspidochirotida > Holothuriidae > Holothuria > Holothuria scabra. The sequence continues at coordinate 33,220,738 of CM074195.1, read as the reverse complement.
AACTGAAGCAGTTGTATTCAGATACAGAGACGGGCTTTTCGGGACCCTGTCTCCTTGCCTTCTTTTGCAAAAATCCAAACGCCAAAACCTTCCAAAAGAGCAAAGTTTCACTTTTGATGCAGTGCCTACAGGACCACTCTTAACTGCTTAAAACGAGTGGTCCCGGCAGGCACTCGTTAAAAAGTGAGTTTTCACTTTTTGGAGTGAATTTCTCTCTTCTTATGGTGAATTCCCGCTCCTTTGAACTGGACTCTTGAACTTTCCCCTTTCTTACGAGTGAAATTTCACTCCGTCTTATTATTAGAGTTCTACCTGTCCTGATTATCAAATGGCAAGGAATTGGATTTAACAGTACTTTGAACAACTAAAAAAGTTAACTGACCATCCAACCGTTAGAACTCCACACTATAGTTCATACTTACTTGTTGGTGTCGTCGGTGCCACTGGAATGAAAAGGATAATTTCCGTTGCATTCATCTCGTAATCTCCATCTAAAAAAAGGACTGAATAATTACGATTTTTTATAAAGTTGACTTCGTTTATTACTAAGGAACCATCCTTCTTCAGGCTATATTCTTTGGATTCGCAACCCAAGCCAGAGATGTTACCACTGTTGTAACGTATTAGCGGATGGTCGTTGCTAGAATCATTGAACCAGTAGAATACATTCGACCTTTGTTTGACGTTACACTGAACGACTGCGCTATCGCCGATTGTTCCAGTTTGGACATTGGAACAGTTTTGAAGGTTTTCTGTAGTATAAATAAAACAGTGAAACAGTAAACTTTTAATTTCCAGAGCTACTTTAAATTTCAGAGGACTATACACAACCAAACTTAAATTAACCACGAATTCTCAAAAATAGTAAGCACAAAAAGGGCACCTACTGCTCAACCCTCATTTAGTTGGTTAGTTGGTCAGTTGATCAGATAGTCAGTTAGTTAGTTGGTCAGTTGGTTGGTTTGTTGATCGGTCGGTCGACCAGTCATTTTTATGGCTCAGTTTCTAAACAATTGGTTTAAGTCGGTCCGGACACGACCTTTTTCAACTGTGTTTTAATGGCTTGTTTTATTTACTCATCTGCTCTCAGAGCTGTATATATTTCAAAGGGCCCAGGAGTATTGGTATTTGCAGCATGATGTGTCAACGGTACTTTACTATAGCCAAAAATCATGGTATTACTATTTAAATACGGAAGCTGAGAACGGCGCGGTAGGGAGAAAACGCAATTCGATTTCTCTGTACCGTGAATGCCAACAAAAATGGGAGGGCGTACTTCAAGATCGTTTTGTTATACCATGTAAAGTATTGAGTATCCTCAAAATAAATGGACGAGTCTCAATGCCACTAGAAAACAGGGCCTTTCAGACAAGAATGATGTTATTGAATCCGTTTATTTTACCGTTTATAGAACAAACAAGAAAATTATGAGAAATACAGGGAAAAGATTTTACTGTATTTAGTGCAAAGAGCACGGGACTCGAAGGTTTATAAAAGCTCTTCCAGGTAAAGAAACGAGCAATGTAAAAAAAGGTTTAAGCTAGCCTTTTTGCTCGAGTACGGTACTCATTTTTAGAGAGCCTTTCATGCTAAAGACAGTCTATTCCTTGCAAAAGGAGGTAAAGTTTATTCAGTTTAGGAAAGCCCTAGCGAGACTATCTGCTTACCCTGTAGAATTGGCGCCCTTATGGGCTGGGAGTTGTAGAATATGACCGCGGTACTTCCCCCTATAGAAAGAGGCGGCTAAATGAAAACCAAATTGAACTTGAACCATACTGAAGAATAAATTTAATCTTTTGAACTTTTTATCGAGTTGACTGACACTTTATAACACATTCGTGTTGGTGTGTGGTGAAAAAAAAAAATATCCCGGTGTCGATTTCATAAGGCCTCAAATAAATGAGAATAATTTTTTTGTCGCACTCCCTTCAAACCCCACATCTGTAGCTTTTTCATAACTCAAGATTTGTTTGAAGATAGGTTATCTTTGTCAAAAAAAACAGACTCCTAGTTGCTCCAAGGTTGCAAAATGTTATGTAATACCGGCAGATTTCTTCTAAAATCTGTTGCTGTTCTTTAAAATTGGAGTAACTAATTTGACCTCGAAACTTCACACCAGTGGAACATTCATGAATATTGATCCTTTGAGGTTGACCTGAAAATTTTGTGGGCACAAAGGAGTGCTCCTCTAATGTCTGCATATTTCATTTGCATGTATGAACATTACGTAAGAATACAAAAGATGTTCAATTAATCTGCATCAGAGATTCCCACAATGCAATGTGTTTGGGCGTTTGAATATTTTCTTTGAAAGGTCATAACTTCTGAACGGAACACACTATTGACACATAATTTTCACCAATACAGAGAATAAAAGTACCTTTAATTTTTTGAAGCTTTTGAAATTGTCACCGGAATATCCATCTATTTAACTGACTAAATACAACCAAGGCTGACAGTTTTCTGTACGAAGGCCAAATTGATTATTTTAGAGATTTATTTGGAGATTGTTGGGGCACGAGCTCTCCTGCTTGAGAAAGGAAAGGAAAAAAGTCGGAAAGAAAATAAAGAAAAGGAGAAAATGAAAAAAAAAAACTCTGTCACAGGCGGAAAATCATGTATACTCAATCATAAGAGCCTTAATTTGCCAATAACATGACCCATAATTATTACCATACATTTAATCTAATCGGAGAACAGTTTAAAAGGATTCCATATTCGTTTAGAGGGTGAAGTTGTAAGCTTTGCCTGAAATGAATTTTTAAATAAATGAGAGATGTATATAGGCATAGCGCGTTAGGTACAACCTTACAATCATTATGGCTGACAAGTAATTCAATATATTAAAAAGCGTGTGTGGGTGGCGTCAAAGTCCCAGCCCCCTGTAGCTACGCCACTGGGTGTCTGAGAAAAGGGGGCCAGATGCAAAATAGAGCTAAATGTTTCAATATTTTGAGTTACTAGGAAACTCCATAGTTTCAAAACATGATCTTGAAAGTGTAATTACTTCAACGGACTATACGGTCAAAATACGGTTTAAATACCTGGTGTACTCTATAAGTAATTAGAGTCACAACGAAAATTGTCATAGTTTGCGAAAGATTTGTGCAAAAGTTCTAATAGTAAGAAACCATTTGTAATGGAAAAAAGGTTAAACAGATCCGGCATGACTTGATCAAAAGCGCACTTCCGTCTAGTACGGGAAAATCACAGATCGAGGGGTAGGGGAATGGTACCCACTGGTACGGTGCTACTGAGACACCGTTGCATAGGCCTACCGGTTTAAGATTGTTGATACAAAAAACATTAAAATATGTTTTTTTCGAACGACACACCATCATACATTATCTGCAGACAGACGATGGAGGTGTACCTCTAATTCCTGATCGAAGTCTCTTATCTAGCAAACGTCAGTGTGATTTTACTTCTCTGATAATGGTCTAAATACGAAATGGTTGAATCACTATACAAATACATGATGTGAGCGTGTCAAAATTTTGCATTAGAAATCATACATTTTTCTAAAAAAGTTGCATGCAGACTGTGCACCGAGACATTTTCAGTTTCCTTAAAATGTGTTTGCCAATTTCAGCCTGCCAGGTTGGTCATTCACTAAAGACCACAGATTTCATTAAAAAATAGTAGGGGACGATTCATCTTCTTCATATTCCTAAATATTGCGCTCCTTCATAACTACACCTGTTGCCCTATGCACACGAGCAATCGACATAATCATAGAGAACGATGGATAATGTATATTTGATATGCAAGTGAAAAAAGAACATCAATGAGACTGCAATTTGGGGGATTTGCAAAGTAAACAAGAGGGCAATCCACGGAGTTGCATATCTCATCGCTAACATGTGCGCAAGTTGGTTACAGAACTTGAACTATTTATGTGCTAGAAGTTTTATCTGTGCTGTTTTTATGCTACAGTAGAATTTCATTGACGAAAAATACCATACTAAAGCTGCATGCCACAATCCTTTGAAATTCCTATTTGAAGTCCATTTGGGAATCAATTTTTTTTTCGTTCCAAGGGACGGAAGTTTTTTTTTCGTAAGATAGCGAGGGGAAAGAATATGGCACAGACCAATCAAGTTCTTGGAACTATAGGCGCACCCCTTATTCAAAAACAAAAAAACATCATTTGGATATTTAAATTCTGACACCGGATTATAAAAGAACTAGAGAAGGGCTACCAAATCTTTGTAACGGTTGCCCTTTTAATCCAGTAGGCCTATCTAAGATTTTGGAACAAATGTATTTTTAAGATGTTGGTATCCCCTTGCAACACTCTAAAGAAAACTAGCTTGACTGTTACACTTAACTGATACGGATATGAACGCAAAAATTAAAAAAGGAAGGACGCTTCAGACAAGTGCGTAATTGTTATTATTCAGGCACTAGCTGTATGAGCGTATTCTCCATCTTGACGCGACGGCAAACTTCACGTGCGCCCCGGATCGCTGATATGCGCATCAAGTGCGTCTCAATTAAAAAACTGGGTGTGTGCGCCATGTTGAAAGCGTGGTGTTAGAAGATTTCCGGCCGACGCACAAACCTTTTCTGTGCACTGGCCGGTGGCGAATCCTAGCCCGTGGCAAGGAAATTGTCACGTACCTTTTTTGGCAATGCTTCAAAACCGCCAAGTTTTCAGGGCACTAATATGTAAAATAGGTAGGCCCTATGCCTAACCTAATGTTAGTCACCCACAGTTTCATATCTTGGGTTATTCCTTGCCATGGGCTAGGATTCGCCACAGGCCAGTACGCAGAAAAGATTAATGTGTCGGCCAAAAATCTTCTAAAGTAAGTTCCTCGGTAACTGCTCTTTGGGTACAACTTGACATAAAGTGAATGATTTCCCTACTAACTTATGTCCATAAATACCGACATACGACGTTTTGAATTCCCAATTACAGGCCAGGCTCAGCCCATTTGAAATTCGAACTAACATGCCGCCAGAATCTATTGCAACTTTTAGCCAAAATTTCCGGACAATTCAGTACAATTGTCCGGAAATATTTTCTCCTCAATACTAAACCACAAAATGGCAGATTTATGATGCCTGACGAGGGTATCCCTCTAATGGGGCAACGTTAAGTGACCTCTGACAGGAGATTTAGGATGCTGAGTAAACTAGCATGACAGGTGACAAGTTATAAATGACTCCTTGTGAAGTAGCTCTTATAGGATGACCTATATATACAGTGACAGGGGATTTACAGTACCATGTTCAGCTATTACAGTGCATGAGCTGAACTTTTGACTCAACTTTAGGAGAATGATCAGTGGCATCCTGGGTGTATGAAGAATAGCCTATTATTAGTAGGAATTTAGTGTAGTGGTGATACAGGGGAAACTGTAATATATGGTGGGTTAGATTAGATGATCCAGTTCCTCCCCACTTACTTGTATGGAATTTTTTACCACCAGCTACTGTCAATTGGTCAGTCTTTTAATTTAAACACTGAATTGAATGGCACAGACATGCTGTAGAATTACAGAACAAAAAGTAAAGAAATACAAAGCAGGTATGGAAAAGGTGCTGTCAATTTTTGGTGACAAACTCACAGTGCTTTTTTCTGCTGTCTTTATGTATTCCTTTACTTTTTTCTGCACATCTACAGAACTTATTTCAGTGCATGTATCAAGGAATGTCAGATGCCATTTTGCAATTTGTACTTCAAAAGGCCAATGGCCAGCACAGTCTTTTGAATTATTAGATGCTCAGACAAAATTTGGAAAGGCCCATGGTCAGCAGTATAATAAAAGCAAAAAGCTTTGAGTAGCATATAGAAGTCAGGTCAAGCAACAAGTATACAGAAATTTGACAAATTCAATTTATGAAAGCTGCAAATCAGTTCAAACGAGTACTCCCTCTTGAAATCATTGTATTGTACAATTCATTTCTACGCAGTGGGGTCTGAAGGGAGGAGGGGGCATGGGGGCATTGGGCCATGCCCCCCTCACTGATGCCATTTTTTTAGATCCTAAAAATACGCAGCCATACTTTGGTAACACAGATTTTACTTCAAAAGATAGCATATGTGGCACGAAATTGCATTTAAGGACACCCAATTTCTCAAAAAAATTTCAAAGGGGACGGATTGTCTCTGCAGGGCCCCTCAGTGAATCTAATTAATTTTAATTCCTACATGGCAAATTTTGTCAAATTCCAGATTTTACTTAAAAATGTAACCTCTGCATCTCCTTGCTGTCACCGATTGCCTCCACGGACATGCACCTACCTTTTTAAGAATTTTCAAAAAGGAGGAGCCCACCCCTTAGACTCCTTCCCCTGCCGACACAGAAGTACGGGACGGGGACTGGGGAACAGAAGGTGTTCAGGTGCGGTGATAAATAGTTTGCCATTTATCACGCAAGAGTTGTAAGGGGTGAACTCATTAACAGATGGGAGTTCAAGCAGTCACAGACAATTCAACGGATCCAGTTTATTTAGCCAAGACACACAATAGAGCAGCATTAACATATTTCAATTTGGTTGTATATTTTCCCGAAAAGAATCAAAAGCATTTAACATAGGCCTACAAGTGGAAGTACATTTTACGTGGTAATTTCCTGATCACTTAGCATGTTCCTAATTTTTTTCTAATTGCAAACAAAAGCTAAACATAGCAAACTAAGCTCCTGTTCCCCTTTACCGATCGATGCTCTTTTATTTTGTCTCGTATAAGTATGCAAATTTAATGAAGTTTTACCATGATACTTCGAAAGGTAGCGTAATTAAGTGGCTTATAAGATTGCATGTAAAGACACAAAAGTTTGTTTTATCCTCATGAACCACTAGTCACAATTCAATTTTTAACTCTGTTCCTGTCAAAGTCGACAATCTTGCACTATTTTGCATCTAGCCTCCCTGAAAACGCCAAAAATTTTCAAATTTTTCCAAGACCCCTCCCCCAGGTCGGCGATCGTTCAACATACTACATGCCCCTGCTCCTGCATATGCCACTGTTTTTAGGTGTTGTATTTGTTTAAAATATTATGCTATGTAAAAGAATAAAAAGGCTGCATGTCCTTCATGTAATGGTCCAGAGCCTTTACAGCATTTAAGTGTGTCTTTCTTTGTACAATATGAACTTGTAACAGAAGCACCTTACAAGGAGGACTTGAAAGTGATGCAATAAACATAGTTGTAAATTATTGACATTCTCTTAAAAGGAATGCAGTCACCTCAGTTTGAATTCAAGTAGTGTAGTAGCTAGTAGCCTACTGTCCTGTTTCATGGTGATCATTGATATAGTTGATCATGCGACAATATTCTTTCTCCACAACGGTGATGTTGTGGATATGGCCAGTGCAGTTAGTGCCAAAACTATACGTTTACATGAGTGGGGCGGCAGTGAAAAATGAAGGGGTGGAAGCATGCTTGCACCCCCACTTCCTGGGTCAGAAAAACCCTTTCTTCATTGTTCCATACAGTACCTCAAATAAAAGCAAAATTTCCGATGCACTTTTGCGTGCCGTAAAATGCAATGTAGAATGCATATTAGTTCTTGCTCATAAATCGTTTGGTAAACTTTTCCCAGCTCTGGATTTGACAAAATCCAATATTTACCAAATGTGATACCACATTATCAAGAAACAAAGACAGATAAATTGCTATTTTTTAAACTATCTTTCAAAGAATTCCAATTTTTTCTTTAATGAAAGCTCTTGATTTTGATATATTTTGTCTTAAAAGGACAACAAAGTTTGGGAAACTTTAAAATTGTCAGTGGAGAGTGTCAGTAGGTAACATGATGTAGCAACAATGATTCAGTCATCGTGCAATTCCTCAGATTTGCCTCCAATATATGAAAGCAGTGCAACCCAGGAAACCCAGAATCCAAAGCTTTCTGCAATACAAGCTCCATATCTTCATCTTTTTGTTTGAAAGAACAAAAATTTTGTTGCGATTCCCTCGCCACCACAATTCGTTCCTGATACAGTGGTGATCACACTTGAAGCAAAAATCGGAAAACTTAGCTTCTTCTCACAAGCCTGTTACATGATATTTTGCTGTCTGCGGGTTTTGCAAAATTTTCTGTTCGCTCTGCCCCAACTGAAGATAGTCTTCCGAGCGTGACTTCATATTCCTGGAACGGAACCTTTAACCTACCGTACTCAAATGCTCTCATTTACACCTACCATCCGATACCCTTCAACTCTGTCAGTTGAGTAGTCTATGTAGAAGAATTCTTGAGTTATTGAAGTGTCAAAATGTTATCAATGTTCAATGGTGCAGATCAGTGACGTAGCTACAAGAGGCAGGGGGTAATTTCCCCCTGGTTCGAAAAAGTGCAAAATTAGGAAATTTGCCATTTGGGACACCAATCAACTACAGTGTGTTTTTCTACTTTTCCTTCATAAAATCCCAAATTCTTCCTAATGAAAGTTCCATATTTGTAGCGACTAAGAAAGGCAAAATTTTCTTAACTGCCACCCATAACGCAGTTAGTTGTCGCTCATAAAAGCAGTCAGTGATAAAGTTTTCCCAGCCACTACAGTGCCGTTTCCCTAAAATTTTCTTCAATATAGGCTTTTAATCTTTAAATATTTTCTAAATTTTCTTCAATATAGGCTCTTAATCTTTAAATATTTTGTCTAAAAAAGGCACCAAAATTTCGGAAGCTCTTTGAATGTCGCCGAGAAGCCTCAATCTGTACTTCTTAGATAACATCATGTAAGAACAACGATCTTCAGTTGACATGCATGATCTCAGATATATGTTAATAGGAAACGCAGATTCTTCGATAGTCCCCCAAATATTCTAATTTCCTTTCAGGAAACCCTAAATCTTTTTTTTTCTTTGGCAATGCAGGCTCTATATTTTCCTAATAGGCCTACAGTACAGTTCACACTGAAGAACAAATCAGATTTGTATTTTTTTTTTTTTTTGTTTGTTTGTTCTTGCTCGTAGAAAACGCGAAAAAATTTAGCATTAAAAAATACCTTTTAGTCAATGGGGTAGGGTGAGGTGCTTGGTCCAAAATTGTTCTGCCCCTCCCCCACCACTTTTTATATTGCTTCCTACGCCATTGAAACTGATTGTTTGCAAGTTCAAGTGATGCACAACACTTGACTGTCTTTACAACAAAATAGGTCATAGGGAGCTATGTTATTTTGTATTGTGCCTGAGGGCTGTTTACATGAGTACCAAATACACCATGAACAGCAACGCACATGGAAAACACATACAACTTGCACTGCACTAGGCAAAGCATCGATTGGCCCAGCCAGTCTAAGGCCTAAGTAATCTTCAGCCTAAACACTCAGTAATTTTTGAATCGTTTTAGTTAAAATTCATAAACCTTGCTGTTTTTCTTGTATTAATTTTCCTCATTTTGAGGTTTCAAGTTGAAAAATGAAACTCTCCCAATTTTGAAGTCAGACAGGTCGACAGGCACTATGACAAGAGCCATATGGGTTTAACAAGACTTGTCCCATTTTCTCTTTTTCCTGCTTCTTACACGCCTCCCTTTAATATCCTACAAAGTTTTATTTTTGTTGTCAGTTACTTTGAAATATACTTTAAACACCATTCAGTCATAGGGAAAGCCATAAATATTATAAACTCTGCAGAATAAACCCTTCATGTCTTTTTTACCTACAGTGGGATGCAAACAAATCTAAAGGAGAAATTAAAACTGTTGTAAAAGTATTCATTTGATCTTTTGCTTGGAATCTGACAATTTCTTTCTGCTTGTTTGAAATTAGAGGTATGACCTTGTAAGGCCAGTCCCAAGATTCACTCTGAACAGCAATGGGAGGTGTAAAGTGCACTGCACAGGGCAATAAAGCTTTCAGTATATTTGTTTACTCAGTCAGGTCATGTAAGGTAAAGAGCTCAGTAGCTGTCTGTCTTTTAGGTAGGAGTCTATGAGTGAACAAACCTCCAGATATATGATTTTCATTTTTCTTTCAGTTTCAATTACTGATCCTATCAGGCATAGCTAAGACTTATTTGCAGGGGTGGGGGTGGGGGGAGGGAAGCACCCAAATTTTCCAATTTTTTCCTACTGTATGGCAGCACCAACTTAAGTAATTTGGAGAGGGGCAAGCAAATCAAGGGCTAAGAGAGCTTCCTGGAGAAAATATTCTCAGTTACACCAAATAAGATGAGTAGCAGGGAAAAAGCAACCATGTCATATGAAAGGACATCCTCTTAGGTAGAAATTCAACTCATTTCTCCCTGCCCACACAAATGTTGTGCCCTTATGCTGCCTAACTCAGGCACAACCTTAGTAGAAAATTGCAGCAAATTGTTTATCAATGTTGAAGTATGAAAGCTGCTTATGTTAGCCCACAAAGACGTACCTTGGCACAATGAAATTTCAGAATATATACCATGGTAAAATATTGTAATTAAGTTCAATAATTCATCAAGCTCTTAAATGCGGGTTGGAAGTATGCAGGTCATGGACCCTCCCCCTCCCTAAATCTTCTGGCTCTTGACTCATGGTTTTTAGAGGGGTGAAAATATGTGTGGAACTATCGATCCTCAACTTGGTCACACATCAACTAGACCAGTAGATGTCTATATGAGAATTTTTTCAGAGCAAACTGCCAAATTCATTCCAGAAAAAACACATTCCCTTCACATTCCCCTTATGGCATAAATATTGAGTCATATTATTTACCCTCCTCCCCTGGATTATGATCATGTACTGCCCCCACTTCCTTAAGAAAGTCTATAAACAGTAAGCTGCAATTTTCCCCTCCAATGTCCTAGTATACTTACCCCTCTCCTTCCTCAACCTCCCACCTCCCAACTAACACATCTCATCACCAAACACCAATGATGGGAGATGGGAGGCCACTCTTATGATGAAACTTCCCTACAGTTTATTAGCTTTCAAACTAATTTTCAATTGAGTGACCATACATATGGGTCAGTTAACTGTCCGAGGTAGGGTTCCACCCCCTCAATGTATAGGCCTGCAGTTCTACTATAAATGTGAAAAAAAAATTATAGCCTATTTCTAATTTTTCCCCTTTATTCTTACAAGTAATTCCTTCCCTCATTATATCCTCCAAGGTACAGTGTATTTTTTTTTCCGAGAAGGTCATTCTTCCACAAGTTTCCACTCTCTATAAACAACTTTTAATTAAGAACACCCAAGAAAGTGGTCACCCAAAGATTATATGGATGCCCATATACTTACTAATGATTTCGAAATTGTTCAAGGAAAGCATATAAGGAAAAGTGATCAAACAATGTAAAAGATTATTTTTGGTGATTAGGAGAAATATTTTAAATAATTTTCCAGGCCACCTCACTTATAGGTAACATATAAGGGCAAATTATTTGTAAAATTGGGACCTAATGCTTATTTTTGACAGGTCTTGACCATTTGTCATCTCCTGTTCAAGTTTTTCAGTGTAGAATTTGTTTATTAGGCTATTCAGTGAACCCTTTAGATACTTATTGTGGGCACACACTATATACTCATACAGTATCTAGCACTTACCAATTCAACTTGCCAATTCCTGCAGACTGGTACCACAGAAATTGGTAGCACAACTGTAGGGAATTAGAAATGAACTATATACTGTATGCAGACTGGCAGACAATAAGTTTTCACTGACCCACATAAGTATACCATCACAATATAGGGCAATTTGTTCACATTCCTTCACAAGCAAGCTGACCAAACCACAAATGATCAGCTCCTCTGGGATACCGAAAACAGGACTAAGTCTGCAGAAGTTTATGATGGATGGTGGGGTGTCATGGCTGTGACAGCAACCTGCCATTAGATTGCTCCTGGGTCACAGTGTTTATTTTGGATGGTTAGAAGTTCATTCTCCTAGGAGTTGTTAATGGGATTGCAGGAAAGGATAGTCAGTGGCAAAACTGGCAATAGAATTCTAGCGTCATGATGCGAAAAAACGTATGTGAACGCGTCTCAAAAATATGTACCAGGGAGCTCACAATCATCGAATCATGTGCACGGTAACGCGTGTTAGTGCATACATAATTGCAAACACCGGTGCTACAATAGCAGTGAGCGTGGCCACTGACTACATTGTGAATTGTGCATTGCGCGGTGACTGCTTAGTATTCGCAATAGCATCTTCATCAAACAGCTCATAGGGTAAAGACGCGCTCGTTGTGGGGACGCGCTTGTTTTGGTCTGCCCACACATATTCATTGCTGTTCTTTATAACGACCGAACCGCGTCTTTCTTGCAATAAAACAGAACTATTTTTACCCGCGCGCATAAACACACGAACATATTGGCCAATGATTTGCTCCGAATCCCCACTGTTACGAGACGACATCAACCAGATTGAATCCACGAACGAGCAAGTGGAGAGTTCTCAGTCAAATTGCAACTGCTCGAAAAGAGCTTCCTTCTCTTACATTTTATGCATGACGTTTGGTGACGTCATAAGGATTTGAATACTAATTAGCTAAAAGTCAGGACTTTTAAAGTCAATTATCTCACAAACTAGGAGCCAAAAAATCGTCAAAACCGTGAAAATCAATGAATAAGATGTAAAAAATACTTTCGTTGCCTGGTTCTGAGTGAACTTACGGGTAAAAGTGAGGATTTTAGTCCATTTTATGAAACGTGTAAAATGGGTTTCAAATGCTCTGCAAAATCGTTCAGCATTTATTCTATGTTGTTTTAAACTACTCAGTTTTTACTTCAATAGAAAGAAAATTTTGTTTTCTATCTATTGGTACCATTTTTGCACTATAAAATATTCTCAATGAGTCAGGTACTCGGTAAATTCCACGACGAATCGATTGTAGAGCCCAGAGTATATAAACAGTATAGTAGGCCTACTTTCGCGAAATGAACGTTAATGGTCGTCCTATATGTATAACGTTACAACAGCAGCTTAATTCATCCTCACCAGTATTGTTCCCATTTCGGAGAAAATGATGTGATACTTGCTCCTTCGACATTTTTGCAACAAATTGTTTGTTTTAATGCCATTTACAAATTAAACTAATCAATAGTGTTGCACTGGTATATATTTATATACTTGTTTGAATGTGATATACCTGTATACACATACAATATGTCATAGTCATCATAGTAACTACACAAATAAGCTCTGTACATACAGAGCAAAACTGCATCTTGTTTGCACTAAAACACTGAAAATCACCTCACTTTAAAAAGAGTTGGGCTGACTAAAAATCTGGTTTAAAAATCTTTATTCTAGAAAACTGTATCAACTTCAATTCAATGTTCATGCTTTGAAAAAAATTAAAAATAAACTCTATGCATCATATACACTCATGCAGTCAGCATATATTGAGCCAGAAACTGAATGAGGGACCTTTCTAAAAGGGCCTGCTTAGTCAGGAAGGGCCTTGCAGGAAAGATCATCAGTACAATGTTTAACAAGTGCTTTTGATTTTTCTCATTAGCTCTTGGTAAAATTGAAAAATACTGAAGGCTATTAAAGGCAAATACCAATCAGGTTGCAAGGGAATGAGTATGTCCAGCTGATCAGGTTTGGCAAATGGGATTTCTTACTTTCAATTCCTTGTGAATTTCTTTTCACATGAATACTGGTCCTAAAATTTACATGATGATGGCTGAACTGTTAGGATAGTAATTCATCACTATCCTGTCCTCTTGGGAGAGGACGGAATGTTCCAATCATTTCTATTAGCCAGTTTGATATGCCTAGTAGCTCAAACAGTCATGTAACAATACAGTCTGTTTTTTGTGCAGAAAACTACCTAAATGTTGCCCAATATGATTCTCCTTTATGTGACCACCTTAATGATCAAAAATAAATAAAATTAATGTAAAAAATCTAGGAATGAATGAACAGTTTTCACTTCATTGAGTGCCACATTGATGAGAACCCATTTTAAAACAAAGTTGGGTATATAGCTGTGACAAAACTAGCTGCCAGTGAACATATCATGGATGTCATAATAATCAGTAGTAGGCTTACTGTAATGCAGTTTAGCATCACATTGAGGTGAGCTTTTGGGACAATTCAAGTCAGCCAGTGTAAGATTGAGTTTGAGGGAGTGAGAACTTGTTACTGAATAAAAAGTGATATATGCTAGGCATGCCATACAGCCTTGAACACTGTAATTCCTGTATCCGAGTCCACAGAAACCACTCCCTCATTTAAGTTAACCAGTATAAAATGCTAGTCACAGTTAAGGTGGCAGTACATAATTGCCCATGGATGATGGGGTAAGATTTTTGAATGATGTAAGCTTATGAAGGATTAGAAATTATATAAATTACAAAGCTGGCTCTATAGCCCATGGGACTTCATAGAAATAGACATAACTTGAACTTAATAACAGTACAGTATACCACTATACGGTAGGTCTATTATGGAAAATGTTGGAAAGGAGTGAGTTTTTCTGTTTGCGGCACACTGAAACTATCAGGTAAGAAAGAATAATAACCCGTGGATATGTCCAGACTGAAATTGAACCCTCTAAATTAAGGGTGTGGTTAATCCAGGCTGACTTAGTCATGATTCATACACCCCTGCAGTCCCACTATCCCAGGTTTACTTTACAACTAGGCTAAGTTACATGCAAGCCCCCCATGGCCACAGTGCCAACATTGTAATGAATGTCACTGAATATGCCATGAAAACTAAAGCTTCATACTTTAGACACTGTAAGTCTGCAAACAACACTGGAAGTTTTTTAAGATTGTAAATGCAATGGGTACCTGTCCTGTAAATCCCACAGTATAATAGTCGTTAATAATTTTGTTATGGTCGACGATTTGTGAGCCGTGTTGGAATAGTACCAACAGTAACGTTATAGGATATATAACGTTAGCTGTGTACCAATACCATATGTATAGTACATACTACATACATATTGTACGGTAAATACCCCTTCAGGTTTAGCAGTTGTTTACAAAACAATTTGTAAATTAAACTACGTAATTTTGGTATCAACAGAAAGCCTATGCTATAATCTTCAAACGTCGATACAAAAATATCGTTTTACATCCCTCAATGAGTCAGGTACTCGCAAAGTTTGAGGTCCTAATTTCAGACATAAGAATCTACTGCCTCTTTTTGGGGACGTATTTTTGCAGTATATGTTTGAAAAAACCTAAAAAATCTTTGATTTCTAAGAGAAGGAAAGGTCAAAATGTCCACTTACCGTGTCGTTGTATCCATTTATACGCCTACTTTTACATAATTCAACATGTCGGGGGAGACCCCTTGTCAGTCACAGTTCCGCGAAATCTCATTTGCGCAGACTTTCAAGAAGGCGGGAATGCTAGAGA
Organism: Holothuria scabra; assembly: GCA_037179385.1. Lineage (NCBI taxonomy): Eukaryota > Metazoa > Echinodermata > Holothuroidea > Aspidochirotida > Holothuriidae > Holothuria > Holothuria scabra. Next base: position 33,205,482 of record CM074195.1, on the reverse strand, counting down.
ACTGGTCACGTGACTTCATTAACTGTACATTTGCGTGTATACTGTTCTAGAAAGTGCTAGCATCGGTGTTGTCTGAGTCTCGAGCATATTCAACGGGTAACCCCAGAGAACATTCGCACAGTTACTGGAAACGATGTAATGGTCTAATAATAGCCAACTTGTGATTATGGGTTACTGAGCCCAGAACATTCGCCGTTTGTTTTGTACGAGATCAAACGAGATGTTTCCATAAGAGTGAGTTCCAGACTTTTCTGGAAGAACTACCAGGCGTATAAAAGGTCATGCAAGAACTGTGACAGAGAGAGAAGAGAACAGAAGATACACAGATAATACCGAGACCAGACGCCTGCTTCGCCGCTTAATGCTGTAATTGTGTCGCCATTTACCGATCACTATAGTCTTCATCCTGCCTTCGCAGAACCGAGTCCTACGCTGTGCTGCTGTACAATCGACGCTAACAACACTACCCCTTGGACAAAGAGTGATACCTTAAGCCGTAAAAGATTGTGAGTAGATTTAAGAGTAATCGTTGTAAATTTAAGGAAGTAAGAGGTGAATAATAATTAAGTTGTTGATTTTAATCTCGCTCTTCTGTGGTCTTTCGCTGTTATTGGTTTGAATTGCGACCAAGCCGTAACAGAATTGGTGGCCTAACATCCGGGAAAGAATCATACTACCAGGTAGAAAATTCTAGAAATTTCGTTGTAATTTGCAACTGTGTTGCCCAGACTTCTGAGTTGTTTGTGAGTGATGACATAAAGACTCACCTTGAAGAACAAAAGGCAGACAAATTGAAAGAAGTGGCAAATTTGGCTGATCAGTATGCACCTACCCATAAGTTTGGTAAAGTAGGTCAGACTCAAAACAAGAGTCAGTTTAATAGGCCAAATAAAAAATATGGCAATGGCAGTAGTGGTGACACAGCAGGTAAAATTAGTGGATCTCAGTCTGGTTCCCTCTCTCCAACAAACTCTGGTAAAAAACAACCAGATTCTAGTCGTCAAAAGAACGACCAGGTCAGCTCAAATAAAGCTGCCTTTAAAGACATAGTTTGTGGTTTCTGTCACAAAAAGGGCCACTTAATGGCAAATTGCTTTCAATTGGCAAAATTAAAGGAGACTGAAACAGCTCCAAATGCCTTAGCCAATGCAGAAAATTCTCCAGAGGTAGTCGTGACTTTACGGCCTAATTCTAATGACCAAATTAAGGAAGAATACCTTCCATTCGTGTCTGAGGGTTTTATTTCCCTAGATGGGGATTCAGCTCATCCACCCGTCAAAATTAAAATTTTGCGTGACACAGGCGCAACTCAGTCGTTGCTTCTTGATGGAGTTTTGCCATTAACGGACTCTACTTCCACAGGGGCAAATGTACTAATTCAGGGGGTTGAGTGTGGATTTATTTCTGTCCCTCTTCACAAAATAAATTTGAAGTCAGATTTAGTTTCTGGGTCGGTCATAGTAGGGGTCAGACCTACTCTACCTGTAAAGGGGGTATCTCTGTTGCTAGGCAATGACCTAGCTGGTGGAAAGGTAGTCGCCAATGCAATTTTGACAGATAAACCATGTGACTATAACAACACAGAGCAATTAGAAAAGGAATTTCCAGATTTATTCCCAGCCTGTGCTGTCACGAGAGCTATGTCACAAAAGCTTGCTATGGATGATAATCTTAAACATCCAGCCTCCAAAAGTGAGGATCCAGTTTCCAAAAGTGAAACAAGTAGGGAATCATGTAAGGATGATAATCTTGAACATCCACTCTCTAAAAGTGATGGTATGATTTCTGAAAAGAAGGATGGTAAATTCAAGCCTCCACCCTCTACAATTGAGGAATTAGTTCCTAAAAATGGAACAGCACTCCCAAAAGTGGAGTCAGAGTCCAAAGAGGACTCTAAAAAGAATGTTGATGAAAGTGAAGATTCCTGGTTTGATCTCAGCCAAACTTTTATGGCCAATCTTCAGGATTGTGAGTCTCCTGTCCCCACACATGGTGAGGGGATAGAACAGGAAAGAAACATGTCTGACACACTCCATAAAGACCAGTTGTCAGTCCAACAACAACATGATGAAGAGCTTCAGCCACTAATAGCTGGTGCCCTCACTGAGGATGAGTCGAAAGACGTCCCAGTGTGTTTTTACCTTAAGAACGGTGTTTTGATGCGTAAATGGCGACCACCTGATGCACCATTAGATGAAGAGTGGCGCATTTACCATCAAATTGTGGTACCTAGGGTGTATAGAAGGGAAATACTGAGTATTGCTCATGAAATGCCATTTGCAGGGCACCTAGGGGTCAATAAGACTTACCACAAAATTCTAAATCACTTTTATTGGCCTAAGCTTAAGAGTGATGTGGCCAAATTTTGTAAGACTTGTCATTCATGTCAAATGGTTGGGAAGCCGAATCAGAATATTCCGGCTGCACCCTTAAAGCCAATTCCTGCTTTTGAAGAGCCATTTAGTAGAGTCATTATTGATTGTGTAGGTCCTCTACCTAAGAGTAGGGCAGGCCATCAGTATGTATTAACCATAATGTGTGCTTCGACAAGGTTTCCAGAGGCAATACCTCTAAGAAATATTAAGGCTCGGACAGTCTTACAAGCTTTACTTAAATTTTTCACATTGTTTGGGTTACCTAAGGAGATCCAATCAGATCAAGGGTCTAATTTCATGTCAACTGTATTCCAACAGATGTTGTATGAATTAGGCATAGACCAAATTAAGTCTTCGGCTTATCATCCCGAAAGCCAAGGAGCTTTAGAAAGGTTTCACCAAACATTGAAAAATATGTTAAAGACATATTGTCATGACAATGAGAAAGATTGGGATGAAGGCATTCCATTTGTAATGTTTGCTGTCAGGGAGTCTGTACAGGAGTCACTTGGTTTCAGTCCATTTGAACTCGTCTTCGGACACACAGTTCGTGGACCATTGAAATTATTAAAGGAGAAGTGGTTATCAGATCCAGGTGAAAACATACATCTGCTTGATTATGTATCCCGCTTTAAAGAGCGTTTTCACAGAGCATGTGAACTGGCTCAAGAAAATCTGAGGAGTTCTCAGAAGAAAATGAAGGCATGGTTTGATAAGACCACTGTGGAAAGAGAGTTTAAGCCTGGTGAGAAGGTGTTGGTGTTTTTGCCTGTGTCTGGTCAGCCACTTCAAGCTCGCTTTCAAGGACCTTATGTCATTGAAAGAAAGGTCAATGACACAGACTATGTCATCTTGACACCTGACAAGCGTAAATCGAAGAGAGTTTGTCACATTAATATGATGAAAAAATATTATGAAAGAGAGGATTGTGACATTTCTAAGGATGAAAGTGTACATGATGTGAATGTCAATGTTAATGATGCATGTGACCAAGTGTGTATCGTCAGTGTTGATCAAGCATTCAATGATAATGATGAGATCAATGCTGGTGATGTTCCTGACATGTGTATTAAGTTAAAAAACTCTGATGTATTGAGTAATCTTGATCAGAAGTTAAGTCATCTAGATGACAAACAAAGATCAGAAATGAGATCATTAATCAATGAATATGTATGTTTGTTCTCAAATGAAAAGTTTGTTTGGACAGAAAATTGTCAGGCAGCATTTGAATCATTGAAAAGAGCACTAATGAGTTCACCAGTGTTGATTGCTCCAGATTTTGAAAAACAGTTTAAGCTGGCAGTTGATGCCAGTGACAATGGTATAGGAGCAGTTTTGCTTCAAGCTGATGAGCATGGTGTAGATCACCCTGTGTGTTATTATTCAAAGAAATTTGACAGACATCAGAAAAATTATTCTACAGTTGAGAAAGAAGCATTAGCTTTGATACTTGGTCTTCAGCACTTTGATGTTTATTTGGGGACTACTTGTTTCCCTGTTATTGTATATACTGATCATAATCCTCTGACATTTCTGTCTAAGATGAAGAACAAGAATCAGAGATTGATGAGATGGAGTTTATTTCTACAATCATATAATGTAGATATTAGGCACATTAAAGGGAAAGACAATGTTGTGCCTGATGCTTTGTCAAGAACTTAATCTGATTGAGTAAATTTAAAATCGTACTGTAATTTTGAAATTTTGATGTTGCATGCAGCACAGTATGTGTTAATGATGTTACTACTCATGTATTATCATATTGTAAGACAAGTTGTATGTTATGATAGCACCTTCCACTTGATATTGGAATGCATACTGTAATACTATAGTTATTACTATAAGGTAATATTGTAGATATTGTAACCTAAGTTTTGTCCTAGACGTCCAAAACTCTTTCAAGGGGGGGAGTGTTACGAGACGACATCAACCAGATTGAATCCACGAACGAGCAAGTGGAGAGTTCTAGAAAGTGCTAGCATCGGTGTTGTCTGAGTCTCGAGCATATTCAACGGGTAACCCCAGAGAACATTCGCACAGTTACTGGAAACGATGTAATGGCCTAATAATAGCCAACTTGTGATTATGGGTTACTGAGCCCAGAACATTCGCTGTTTGTTTTGTACGAGATCAAACGAGACGTTTCCATAAGAGTGAGTTCCAGACTTTTCTGGAAGAACTACCAGGCGTATAAAAGGTCATGCAAGAACTGTGACAGAGAGAGAAGAGAACAGAAGATACACAGATAATACCGAGACCAGACGCCTGCTTCGCCGCTTAATGCTGTAATTGTGTCGCCATTTACCGATCACTATAGTCTTCATCCTGCCTTCGCAGAACCGAGTCCTACGCTGTGCTGCTGTACAATCGACGCTAACAACACTACCCCTTGGACAAAGAGTGATACCTTAAGCCGTAAAAGATTGTGAGTAGATTTAAGAGTAATCGTTGTAAATTTAAGGAAGTAAGAGGTGAATAATAATTAAGTTGTTGATTTTAATCTCGCTCTTCTGTGGTCTTTCGCTGTTATTGGTTTGAATTGCGACCAAGCCGTAACACCACCATGGTCTGCGCCTTCCACTCTGTATGTTGGACTCTGTATTGTGATGCAATCGTTTTCAGGAGTTTGCTAAGATAACATAACTTTACCGAACGTACTAGTTCCACATCTAGATGCGCGCTGTAGGGCAGGGTTTGTGCCGCCAATTGCGTCATAAAAGTCAGGCGAGGTGTTGCGGCATTTTTCGAAATTGTATTTTGAACGCAATTTTCCTTCGAATATCATTTATGCCGAATTGTACGGGTTTTTTAATGGGGTGTGAGATGATATTTGTAAAATACTGTATCTAATCTTGCAATAGCCTTCACAAAAGTTTTTGTGGCCGTGTCAAGCCCACTTTAACCTTTGACAATCTGTTACGTGAACTATGTCCTTGGTTGCCATGACAACCTCACATATCGGTACAACTTACAGTATCATTCCTAGGCTATTACACTTAAACTTTCAGATTTGTGGGATGCTTCCGTTAAGAGTATAAGTGAATACAATAAAAAGTATGTGACCCCCTGTCACGTGACCTTTGACATTGGTTGCCATGGAAACTACATATTTTGGTAGAACTAGTCTACCCTATTATACTTGTGAAGTTTCATGTAAAATGAAGGTTTTCTTTTGAAGTTTTAGTACAAAATAGGGGAAAAAAGTGTTTTTTTTTGCAAAATGTGACCTTTGACCTTTTCTTCCGAGGGTCTGGGAGACACAAGTTCCCACCCTGGGGTACCCACCTACCAATTTTGAAAAGAATCGGTCCAGCCCACTAGGAGGAGTTTGAGGGACAAAAACGTTGTTTTACGAACAAATTATCGCTTGAAATTTTTTTGGTCCACTCTACCACTTGACCTTTGACATCTGTTGCTATGGCAACCACATATTTTGGAGGTCTAGATTCAATCAGCGTATGTGTGAAGTTTCGTGTCAGGGGAACGTTTCGTTTTTGAAATATAGCAGAAAATGTGATTTTAACCGAATTTGACCTTTGACCTTTACTTCCGGTTGTGTATCAAAATGCAATTGTTCCACCTGATGTACCATCCTACCAAGTTTGAAGAAAATCGGCCCAGCCGTTTACAAGATATTAAGAAAACAATACTGGACACACACACACACACCCACCCACACACACACACACACACTCACCCACCAACACACACACACACACGGACAGGTTTTGACCCCTCTCTCAGCCATGGACCTTCAGTCACCCCGGGGTACCTCACCATGGGTTAGACCTCGAGACTAGTAACCTGGGAAAATTTACCGTTACCATGGCAACCATTGCGATTTAAGCTGGCATTGCCATATATAGCCCAATAGGCAAAGTGACTACAATTTCTCATCCTCCTCACGGAGCGATGAGATAACAAGCGGAATTATTGATACAGAAAGCGGTAGAGGATACCTTTCATAACCTACATGTATAGTCGTTTTGGTAATACCTAATTTTTAGGTTTCACGTCATAAAAAGTGGGAGACTTTTACGTTAGTGACCCCTCCACTCAAAAAGTGGGGGGGGGGGGACATGTCCCATTCCCCCCCCCCCCCAATCGACGCCCCTGGATGTGACAAACTAATTAGCATTTTATTTTCGCAGTCCTCTGATACAAATCATATATTACACAATTTCTCAAATTTAAGTAGTTTCCGATCAGAAAGTGAGAAGATATTTACTACAAGAAAAAAAGAGAACACGGATCGTAATCCGATGTCGTTGTAGTGTGGCCGCGGCTTTATCCTTTTATGTTTCCCTTTTCCTTCCCATTTTCCTAGTTCTGCTTTCTTTATCGTCTCTTCGTATTTTTCCTCTTTTCCTTCCCTTCCCTTTCTCTTCCCAGTTGTTGCAGTCTTTTCTCTCGCTCTCATTTACCTGGCACCCCTCCCGACAGTTCTCTCCTGGATACCTGCCTTTTAGTTTTTGATTTTATATAGAAACCTAACAAAGAAGTACTTTAAAGTACCTGCGGTAATCCTATCCCACAGCACAAAGTTACCACCTTTCTAATTACAAGACAGAATACCGTTAAAGGCCCAGTTCTCTCACCCCAAACAGTACCAATTCTCCTAACCTCCTTACTGAAGCCCCTTCCACAATTATCTGAAATTCATCCTCATCCAGATACAATCTCAGTTTATTGCTTCAAGGTGAGTATAGAAAAACTCAATTTATATGATCAAAACACTCTCAGCACCATTCACACTGTGTAATATAAGCTTTGGTACGCTGCACTGTTTGAATTAGCTGCCAATCAAAGAGCTGAGCCAATTGAGAATTTCGGTACCCGGGTACCAAAATTGTAGTTTGGGGTGAGAGGTTTGGCCCTTTAAGAACGAATTAAACTTCAAAAATTGAAATAAGGGACTGCATACGTAGCATCAGCTGATGGCTACTATTTTATTAATTATACAATGAATGCACACGCTTTGTTGAAACAAAGCTGCACTCTACTGTAGGTCTTACCGTCTTTCGTCGGAAACTTGCCTAAGACAAGTTGCAAAATACACAGATCAAATACAAAGATCTTAGAATGACACTATACACAGAAATGTGTCAGTACCAGTTGGTTATTGTTAGCAGATAACCTTCGAAAAAAGAGTAAATGGGCAAAAAGGTAGTTTTGGTGATATTTCGCATGTTTTCATTACTTGCTATAATTTTTTGAGCCTTTGAGACTTGGTGTTCTCGCATTTAGTTGACAATATCAAAACACTCCTTTATTTTCTTGCTGTTGCAGACAAAAAAGGGGATAAATGCACTGTTCTTGTCTTAACGGCTCTGTTTTCTAATAGCATTTAGACTCGTCCATTAATATTGAGGATGTATGCAGTACATTACATGCCGTAATAAGGCGTTCTTGAAGTACGCATTCTTTTTGTTGGACTGCTGGTACAAGAAATCGATTTGCGTTTCTCCCTACCTCGCCGTTCTCAGCTTCCGTAATTTAAGAGCTCTGTCACATGCTGTAATTGGTCTTCCTAGCCTGGATGAGGACGCTACATAGCTATTTACAAACATGAGCCACTAAGTCAAAGCAGGGAGTTGCAACTCCCTGGTCAGAGATGATGACTTTTATTCAGAGTTATAGACCTAGGTAGATACGGTTTCACCGCCTCACCCTACTGTCATCGTGCGTAGATGCTCCGCATAAGCAATGGAGTAGGGAAAACAAGCCAGTGAGCCAGACCTGGAAAAAAGGCCGTGGCGTGGCCGGCTCGACTTAAACCAATAGGGTGGAAACTGGGCCTTAAAACTCCATCTAACGAACTAACTAACAAAATTCACCGCCTCAACTTACTACCTTGTGACCGTGGTCACGTGGTCAAGTGGTCTGAGCGTCCAGTTTGCAGCCGGCCGGAGAAGGATTCGACTCCTGGGCCATTGTTAGATCATACCGAAAACTTAAAAAATGGAACCTACATGCCATTGCATGTGCGTGGTGCTCAGCATAAGCAATGGAGTAGAGAAAACAAGTCAGTGAGCCACAAATTGAAAAAGGTCACCGCAGGCCCGACTTTAACCTATCGGTTAGAAACTGTGCCGTTTAACTCCATCTAACTTACGTGCTAACAACCTTCTGGGTTAAACTACAATCTTGGACAAAACTGTTGGAACACTTTGCCATAATATTCTTGAATCTCAGTTCCCAGGCTTTCATGAAACCCCGCTCCCCCTTCCAGTGTTGCGCAGAAAGAATGAGACCGTTTGCCGTGAACAGGATAACTATACTCAACATTGTGAAGGGGGAGCGGGGGGTGTCCCAACGAGTTTTGTCCAAGATTGTAGCTGCACCCATTAGTATGGCTCTTCGGCTATATTTTGAATTTGTCATCATTGTTAGGTAATATTGACGTTAAACGATGCAAATGCGTTTGTTACCAATTTTCTCCCGGAGTATTAAGCCGCCATCTTGATTTTAAAGTGGACGAACTTTCCAAGTGAAACAATGGCCGCCAATGATCGAGGGCAGTAGAGTATGACAATTAGAATGACGCTAAAAATGTTACTGGTATTTGAAAATCATTGATAATATAAGTTCTTGAATTATGACTAGTTTGGACATTTTTGTAGGTAAAAAAGGCTAAGATATTGGCAGAGATATGATGAAAATGACACTTATTTTGAAATTCTAGACAGCGGCAAAACTGCTCAAATGAAAAATTCTTAACAACCAAACTAGGGTTATAAGAAGTCAATATTACCCCCCCCCCCTCCCCAAAAAAAGGGGGGAATAAAAATGTAACCAAAGCAGTACCACCATACGGAACCTTACTACATGGTCTCTTTCTACTTGAGGGACATTGGATTCTTTTCCCTCTAGCATTGCTCAGGCGGAGCATTACGGTTCGATTTTTTTCAAGTCTCTGTTATGTTCCAAACAGAGCTGGTGTTATTTTTGACGATTCAGCCGAGTCACGCCCCCTTATTCCAGAAGGGCAGCTTTTGGACCTTTTTTGTAAAGGCAAATGTGACTTTTTTCTTTTTGAAAAAGCAGATATACCCTAATTTGTCCTTAAAAAGAAAACCAGGTACTCGGGTCTCCCATGTAGGGAGAAGATCCACTGCCACTATTTTTTTTCAGAAAAAACACCTACACTGACCAATCAACATCATCAACTGAATGAAGCCCACATCACATAGAAGTTCTTACCAGCAGACAGACTTCTTACAAGAAGTGTACAGCAAGAGACGATTTCCAACAAAACCAACAGCTTCTGCTCGAAATTCATTTTGCAGCAGGTTTAAATCAATTCCTGTATATAGAATTGACGAGAAACATAGTAAGTGTGTTTTCTGGTACGCAGGAAACAGATGGACGTGTCCACATTCCCGTCGATTTACCCCCCCCCCCCCTTACACACACTGTAAACACAAATTAGTAAAGTAGTTCTTGAACTGACTAACCACGTTAGTCAACAAACTTGACTAATACACTGAAAAAAATTTTCGGCTAGAATTACTCAAAAAACGCGAGTAAAGCTGTCCCCTATAGTATGCACCATTTGCGTAAGTTTACTCTGTTATGGTTAGTACATTTACTCATCCAAAGCTTTAAATACTCAGCACGTGCGTTTCGGTCACTTGTCCAGTGGCGGAGCTGCCATATGGTCAGGGGGCGGTCGCCCCCCCCCCCCTGACGGACCAAAATCGTGGTGGCGCCCTTTTAAGGTTTTTACAAAGATATTATAAACATAGATACCAAACTTAAAATGGCGCGGTGACTCCTCGTGGAGGCCGAATCGGAGGGGCGGAAGTGCTGATCACTGTTCAGTCGTTTTGAAAGCTAACAGTTAATTGATATTTTTTGGTACTATAAACCCAGCTAACAACAAAACGTTTCCTGAACGTTCTTCAAACGTAACCACTTTCGTTTCGCAAACGTCTAGAACTACGTTTTAAAGACGTGTTTTTGTGGACTTTTCATACGTTTTCAAAACGTTTTTTAGAGACGTTCTCAAAACGTTATTCAGACGTAGAAAACGTTTATAAAACCTTTGCTGGTCCGTACGGAAAACGTCTGGGACGTAAGTAAAAGGTACAGGACGTTCAGGAAACGTTTTAGGGACGTACAAAAATCACACAGGACATCCAGAGAACGTACTAGAGACGTACATAAAGCGTCTCTGACGTCTTGAAAACGCTTTATAGGGCTGTAGGGAAAGTGTCTTCTATCTTCAGAAAAAATTTAGGGAAGTACAAAAATTATACAGGAAGTCAAAAGAACGTTTCAGAGGCGAATAAAATGTATCGAATCTAGGAAAAAATGTCAGGGAAACTTCGATGATGTCAAAATATCTCAGGTGCTTACGGATATAAATTTACGTACCTAAACCAAAATAAATGAAAGGTGACTATTGCTTATGTATTCCTCAACCTCTCCATGAGATAGACCATTGTGAAGTTGGGCTGTTTTATGGTCATCTGATTAGGACCATAAGTACTAACAAATGAAATTTGCTGGGAGAGGAAGGAAATTTCACTTAACTTTAAAGACAAACATAAGGCTAATGAAAGAAAAAAAAGGTATAAATGGTTTTTCATTTTCTTGACCTACTGTATGTAACTGTAATCATACTATCTTTAATAAAGTAATCACAAAAAGACTATTCTTAACTTCTTAGTGCTGGCAAGGAAGTATGTCAAAGGATCATACAGCTCTAAATCTGCACATATACACACTGAAAGCATCATTGATGTGATTAATGTTTGCACAAGGTACCACTAAATGATATATAGTACAGTTGAATTTTACATCCAGTATACACATACTGTACATCACTCTGCATGACAGCGAAATAGAGCCTGGGCGACAACAAAGAAAACCAAGCTAATAACAGTTAATGCTTATAGAGCAATAAAATTCCTATCGAAGCTGAAATTTGAGAAATCTAAATTGCATAATACTTAATTTGTAGAAATGGTCTTTTCGTGCTACAGTTAGACCTACTTTTGTACGTATAAATTATTACTGTAAACAGAATGGTTTAGAGGAATTTCAAAAATGAAAGCAATATAGATATTATATAAAGCATTGCAGACAAAAACTACAAATTTTAAGCCTGAGGCTGTTAACTGCTGAGCACAGATCAGCAGCGATTTTTAATACAAAAGTATTACAGCTTAGTTTTGCAACTGGATGCAACAGGAAAGCCAATGAAAAGGCAGTAATGTAAGCATTAGAAACTTTGGGATGAAAAACATTAAGTAAACTTCATAGATGTGCATGGTTTGTAGTAAACATCGCTTGGAAAATCTTGAGAAAAAATCTGAGAAAAACTTGAACCATACTCATGTATAGTGAAATATAAGGTGGTATACAACAGGAACCAAAATATCATTTGATACTTCAATATCAAAATGAAAGCGGGTGGTACTACAGTATACTCATAATGGCAGCTTTATTTTAGTGGCAAGTTGAAATGTTGACAGTTTTTTCTTAGATCAATCATTTACACCACCAATTGAGTTTCAGTTAGAGCCAAATGGCTTTACTGGGAAGAACAGCTCAAATTAACATGCTTTGGAACTGATATCAAATCACACCAATGAAGTGAACGCTTAAAAACTGCTCCTCTTGAACAAAGACCTGCATGGTCAAATGTTATATACTGTAATTGGCAGGGAATTCATTGGGACATAAAAATCCTTGTTTAACAAAAGGTAAAAGTGAATTTTGTCAAGTTTGTTACTTTGTTTTTACATAATATGCACAGATCACAGTTTATCGAACACATAAACTCGCAAAGATTTATATAACCCTTTACCGTCTTGCTCCGATCAAGGCATATTTTTGTGCCTCGGGACTGGGCGGAAAAGCGGACGTAGCCCACCCCGCATCGGCTCCTGTAGGGCATTGACCCTGTGACCTCAAAATATTGTCTCTCTCGTTATTTGGCCGAATTTTCGGGTAGCTACTCGCAGTTTCAAGCTCTGCGCGAAACAGTAAAGATGGGTGACAGCCGAGCTCTCCCCATGGGCCTGAAAGGACCCAAACAACGGTAAAGAGGTTAAAACTCTGAAGCAAGACTGGTGTAAACAAAGAATCAAGGTTAACAACTTCTTACAGTATTGAATAGATTGGTAAAGATTCATTTACAACACTTTCAAGTAAGACTGGTGCAAACAAAAAATCAAGATTTACGACTTACAACGTTGAATAGATTGTTACAGATTCATTAATAACACTCTCAAGCAAGACTGGTGTACAAAAAGAATCATGATTTGCAACAACTTAAAAGTATTGAAAGAGATGGCCAACTCACACACTTATATACAAATCACACCGAATAGAGACCAAACAATGTACTATTTTCCAAATAAGGGTCAATTGAATTGACCCATAAGGAGCTTGCTAGGAAATCCCATCTATTCTTGAGATTTTGATGTATAAATACACCTGGCAAGTACCAACAATAATCTTAGCAATCATGATGTTATAATTTTAACAGAATGTTGGAGGTTTGAAAGACAGACAGTTGCCAAAGGCAATATCAAGGATGAAAAACCTTCATAAAAAATCGAAGGTCCTGAAACAATCTCTCAAAAAGCATAATTCATGTTCGGAAAAATTCCTCAGAACTTCAAGACTAAAGAAAAGTCCAGAGACATTAATTTTACATATGTTAAAGGGGGAACGGGTCCTTAGCATTTCTGTGATATTTTTGTTTGTTTTACAAATTTGGTTCTCGAGATGATAGTAGTTGAATGTGGCAAGGTTTCTGCATACTGTGGGAACTTGAAGCAAGCAGACTTGGTTTCATGGTTTCACTTTGTTGGCCAATGCTTTTTTTTTTTATTTATAGTGTACTACCAATTCTATGTAACTTAATTCTGATATATTGTGCATAGAAATCCAATGCAAACATCATTTCTGTAAGTGGATTGGTTTTAGCAAGGTTATTAAGTGTTTATTCATATGAGATACATTGCTATCATTCTACAACAGTCCAGTACACAGTCACAGGAGTCAATGTAACTTGGCACTAGTATTGTATCCATGGTACCATCATGTAAACATACACACACAGTACAGCCACTTAATACGAACAACTAACTGTAGCACACAGCCATGAGGAAAGACAGTTCGATATTTTTTAACCAAAGACTTGGTTAAAATGAGAGTAGCATGCTGCCCATGATCAAGACTTCCATCTGCAATAGAATCGTCTTAGCAGACATAATAAGCCTACCGTTTTGTTTCTGGTTTGAACAACTTTGTGGTCAACTTTGCATTGCAAAGATTAAGAGTCATTTAGCAACACCTACTAAGTTTGGGCTCATTGAAAGGATTTTTTACTATCAGCGGCAGGGTCTGAGGGGGCAGCTGCCCCAGAGTGGCTACGCAGGCTAGACCTATGGTGACAATATTACCATTCCATCATAAATCAATTATCAGTAGCAACTGAAAAGTCTGTTGGTCTGATGATGCGTGTCAGATAAGACATGATACCATAGTCACTCGAAAATAATTTAGTTCAGAGTCCTGGTTCATAAATATCTGCAAAAACAACAATATAATTACATTACATGTATTTCTCAATTACAGAGGTATAGACACAATATTTTTTATTACAGAAAATGACCTTAAATAAAGTACAATATGCACTGACATTTAGCTTGGTTCTTAAGGCGCATCTCTGGAAATGCAAAAGCAAATGTTCCAACAGGGAGGGTGCCTCCTCCCCTTGAAAATTTTCATGGAGTCTAGAAATAAATTGTGAGCGATTTTAAAAATGACAAAATTAGTAAGTTTCTTTACGGTGGTATAATGAGGTTTAATAATACTTCTTTTTATTCAGCAATGCTTTTTAAAAATTGTCTGAGAAGCATCCCATGTACAACCTGTGGTGTTTATTGATACCCCCTAGGGTTACTAGTCTAGGGGGTACTAGTATCCCTGGTTGGGCACCAGGGCATTCAAGTGTCCCTAAAAATTTCAAAAATATATGTATTAAACAGCATGAAAAAATTCTAACAGTTCAACTCCTATCTTCATACAACAGGACATTCTTGAACCGAGATGTAAAATGTGGAAAGTAATTTGTAAACTTATAAAAGCAAATTAATGTAGTCCATTGTGCAATAATGTGCAACTTTCTTGTTGTACCACTCACATTACCTTCTTTGTTTCCCTTAAATATTAAAAAATGTTTTATGACCTTGAACATTTCCTGTTCGCTTGCACAGCATGTTGCACGGAGAGGGCTTAATTAATAATACTGTACATTAACCCATAGGAGTAAGAGTACCAGCACACCTTGTCATAAGGTGCAGTAACTTTCAGAAAAAACAAAAATACAAGACTGTAATTCGAGTAGTATAACAATTACTGTACTGTACATCACAAATTATTGCACAATGTGTCATTTTAATTTGAGGGAGAACATTTCATATCTCAGATAAGGAATATCCAAGAAAGATTGGAGTTGGACTGTTAACCTTCATATTTCATGCGATTTAATATATATTTTCAATTTTTTTTGACTTGAGATACACTTTAAAAAAACTTTCCTTCAGTTCCTACATACAGTATAAAATTTTCTCAAGACACCAGACATAATTAATAAGGTAGAAACATTTTAGTGTTAATTCATATTGATCATCAGGATGTTTACCATTTCTTTACAATTTAGACCAATTTCTGTTCCTAACACTTAACTAATTTATAATGTATTATGACACCATGGGACACCATGTGACCTCTGAGTACATTGTAAACACTTGCCAACAGATTCAAATCAGAGTTTGTAAAACAGGGAAATAAACAAAGCATTGTCTAGACTTGGCAAAGGACAGGAAATTGGTAAGTAGGAACTTCACCTTTTGGCTTGATTTTACTAAATAAGCTGCTCTCAAATCCTCACTTTAATCTCAAAATGGAGTTTAGGAAATGAAGGAACTTACTCAAAATGATCTTGAAAATGGTGCTTGCCATCAGACCCCTCTTCTCTCTTCTACAGTTTAGTAGCACACAAATTCAAATGATCAATCGATCATACTGTAGGAAGTTGGTTCTAAGGTGATGTACCACCCTGAATGTTGTCATTCAGGGGCTCCTAGGAAAAGACATAATATAAAAAATATTTTGCAAAAGTGATTAAAACATACCTACTGCACATTCATACATATGTTCTACACACATGCATAAACATACAGAATGACCGATAGCACTAATAGTCATGGCTATCACGACCTTCCTTATGTCAGTTCTGCCCCTCAAAAAATATCCCATTGGAATAACACAGACCAATAGCAATTTTGCTTATTTTGGTGATTTCTTCTAAATCTAATGAGCCCTGAACATGCAAAGTCTAGAAAAGGATGAAGTTGTTCTCGTCATTCATGATACAGTAAAGACTGTACAGTAGGCCCCTAACTGTAAATAAGATATCAAAACCAAAAGAACACTAAATTGTGTTGTAAACTCTTAAGTATTACTGTAAACTCTATGCCTGGAAATTACAATGATGTTTGGTTTAATTTTTTCTAACAGAAAACATTGCTTTAAGGTTGATGCCTTCTGTAATACTATAAAACCTGCAGAATGCTATACAATACTGTAAGTTCAGTATCATGACATCATCCATTTGGAAATCACAATTTATCTACCTGTTTCACACTAACTGTAAGGTTCACTGCTATTGACAGCAACTAAAATTGTTTACACCAAAAGTGAAGATGGACTTGAAAAACATAACATGCTTACAAGAGTCCTTCTGAGCTATTTGAAATTGTGTCTGGATTCAATGACAACAGGGTCAAGCATAATGTCCTTTTCTAAGTACTTTATTGGTGGCTCATCCAAGGCATCATTATGGGATGCTTTCTAGTGAAGCAGCATGCAACATCCCAAGGATCACTTTTTGACATTCTTTGAGTTCCTTCAGTTTATTATTATCTTTACCTCAAAGTTTCCTGTGGGATGAAAAAAAATGAACAATACTGTAATTCAGCATCCAAGGTATTTCTTTATTCAAATCTATAACTAAATTTTAGTAATTTACAGGGTACCAGAAAATAAATCGTCTTGACATAAAAAGTTCACAAATGCACCACCAGCCAACGGTGAAATTTACAGGCCTTAGCCTAATACTGTACTTTTATGAAAGAGCAAAACTCATGAAGACATTAAGAGACCATTAAACTTTTCCTTTGATTCTTGAAAAGAAATGCCAGAGGTCCGTCCCAGGACGCTTGCTTTTGAGTGTCTATTGTATTTACAACACTGTGACACTACCTATGTCAACCTTACTGTATGTACAGTACTGTACAATGGCTTTATAAACATAAAGTCAAGAAATATAAAAAGACCAACACAAGGCTAACAAAAGGGGGACTCTACTGTCCAGTCATTTTTTTGTTCTGCTGTAGCAACAAATTTTGAAACAATTTAGGTGCTCCAACATGGAGGAATGTTGTCTTAATTTCACACTAGGTACAGCAGCTCTGCACTTTCACTTTTCTTTTTCCTCTTATTTTCTTTTTTGTTATTCTTTGTTGTATTGTCTCTTTATGGGCACTAACTCGTTAAACTATTGTTTTTCTAGTGTCCTGTCCGGTTATATATTTCAGTTTATATTTGTACGGACGAAACTAATAAATGAAAAATGAAATGAAATGAAACATTTTCACTGAAGACTTTGGTATTCATACTAATACATACCTGTGTACAGGTACAGTATACGACATTCAGTGCTGTGAACAATTATTCACACATTTTGCATAAGCTTGCGATATCATAGACACACAGAGTTGGGGGCCTACTTAGCCTTGGCCTACATAAAAAAATAGAAGACCATGACTATACTTGATGTTTATAAGAACATCACTCAATTCAATCTTTACGGCCAGGATGTTGAAAAAGTTTTAGGCCTAGGCCTAGGCCTAACCACATATTTTATTGTTGTCTTAAGCTTGGAAATCTTAAATTTTTAACATAGGCCTACGTACACTGTACAGTACTTAGCGGCAGCCTAACGTTAGGGGTTACCGGTCGTTTCGCCCCCTTGTCAGTTCGCACCCAACCAGTTCGCCCTGGTCGTTTCGCCCCCTTGCCAGTTCGCCCCGTAGTGGAAGTCGTTTCGCCCCCAAAGAGGAGGTCGTTTCGCCCCCAAATACTTATGAGTATGACATCGAATAAACTGACTTTAAATACAGTTTTGTAGTTGTCATAACAGTAATTTTCAAAAAGTTGGCAAGAATGTGACAAAAACGAAGTCAAGTATAAGGGTAGGCGGTGCGCTATTTGACGCACCAACCAGTCATATGTTAAGTTAACCTGGTAGGCCTATTCTCTTGCACGTCCAGAATTAGCCTGGCAAGTAAGCTAGCATTTTTTTAAAACCATTTTCGATTTTTGCGCCATCTACTGGAAATTATTAATAGAACCAAACAAGACAACCACAGTATATGAAGTGCGAATGTTTACATAAAGAAGCACATGAACGAGTGTAGTAACGAGATTGCAGATAGAAATTGTAATTAACGTTACATCAGTACTCCCAACACAATTAAGGCCTAACACTCAGGAATTGTCCGCGTACGTGAGTTAGTACAAATGTGTTACTTGTTTCACCTTTAAAAATGAACTCAATCTCATCTGAAAAAGAGAATTAAATAAGAAACTTGACTTCGTTGACATCGTTTGTTCTAAAACATTCACTTATTGTAAAGGGACCTGCTTCAGAGAGACTAGGGGGCGAACCGGTAGGTCTTGGGGGGCGAACTGGCAGGTTGTTAGGGGGCGAACTGGTTAATGCTTGGGGGCGAACTGGTATTTAGGGGGCGAACTGGTTGGGGGCGAACTGGCAAGGGGGCGAAACGACCGGCTACCACGTTAGGCTTAAGTTCAAACATTTATTTCCACCCCAAGATTTTCAATGGTGGAAATAGTGACTGACTCAAGGTACTACAGTAAATATAATGGGCTGAACGTTGACTGCACGGGTCTGTCCAGTGCACATCTGCATTGAAATTTCGTGTAAAAATCTTGAAACGATAGAACAGCCTTTGGGAAAGTTTGGCGCGCATTCGACAGTATAACTGCCTAGCCTATCTATCGAACACTAACATTAGGCTTGTACAGTACCTGCCGTGTGCACTTAACTGTTAGGCTAAGGGCTTGTGCCTTGCACAAACATATGACTCAACAAGTGAACAATTTTCATCATTTTACATATGAAAGCATCCTTCAAGACGATTTTAAAGAATTTAAAACAGATTTCACGACTTACTGTGATTGTGACAGTTGTTCCAGGAACAAGTAGTTGAGATTTCTGGGACCTTTCAAGAGAGCTGCTGACAGGAACGTTCAAATTTGGACCGTAATTGCTTTTGTTACAATCTATGGAACGCCAATAGAGTCATTAACAGAAAGGGAAGGTAATGTTCACAAGTAGAAGATACTGTAGTTGCATAAAGTGTTGTTGTCTAGCCGATTCACTGACGAACTTTGCCTCCCTCGCTAACCGAAATTATGGATGCAATGCCAATGAGAGCAGGAGGATCGAATTTGACTGGCACCGGGGTGGATCCTGATTTTATTTTTCACCCCATGCAGGAGGTGCAGCCCTGTGGATGTACTGTAGGACGTTTAAAGGGTAGGAAATTCCGCCAAGTTCCTAACATTTTAAACTGCAAAGCCAAGACGTAAAACAGTATTGATGCGGTCCTCGCTCACATAGCCAAGGAGGGGGGGGTGGGGGGTCGCTTTCCCTAGAAAGCATCTGACATCAATTTTGCTATGGTTCATCATAGTTCCCGAATAAAAATACACCCCTCCACCCCCCCCCCCCCATCGCTTTCTCCATATATTTTCGTAGGGATGCCAATTTGTGCCTGTACCGCTATACCCATTGTACCTGAGTTGCATTTGCAAAATATCACAGAGTGCACGTAAGAAAATTCGTACGTTTTGCTCTTTCGAGGGGACCGTGAGGAGGGGGGATAGCATGAAAAGCAAGGGGATTACCCTAGGCTATTCCATTTTATGAAATTTTATCTGTGTGACATCGCTGCAGCAATCATGTGGCAGTGTTAAAATGTAGGTTGCATCTTTGGCACAGCTTTAAATTACAGTACTTGCTCAAGTTGCTCACGTTGATTTTCATATTTGAGCATGATCTTTGTACATTTTAGTACATAGAAGAAGGAATTTCATCGCACTGATCCCCTTACTGATATTTTTATTTCACTTACTTTAAATAAAAAAGAACAAAACGGTTAAACGGACCCCAACCCCGTCAGTGGGGAACTAGTCCAATAAAGTTTCAGTAGAGAGAACCCGGCTGCCTCCATTGGGCATTTTTGAACAATTTAAAGCTAATATTAAGACTTATCGGGAATGTATAGCTAGTATGACGTTTAGAAAACGTTTTGAACACGTTTTAACCATAACGGTCTAGCATTGTTTCCTCTAACGTACTAAAACGTCTTTGGGAAGTCCTCGTGAATGCTCATATATTATGAACGTCCAGAAAACGTCATAAAAACGTTTAAAAATCGTCTAGTTATAACGTTTTACAAACGTTATTTTTTTACGTAGTAAAAACGTTTTTAGATAGTCCCCGTTAAGTTGTGGGAAATGCGGGACGTTTTGAACACGTTCTAAAAACGTTACTTTGGACGAAGACGAAACGGACAAACTGAGAACCAAACCAAAACGTTTTCTGGACGTTCGCTGTTAGCTGGGAATACGTGTGATATTAAAACATTGCAATTCTTGCAAACACTGTTCTTCAATAAATTTCACCTACATGAAACGGTTTTAGGCTTCTTCCGCGGTTTTCTACTTAAGTACATTTGAACATTAACACACAACGACTGATTTGAAGTTCATTGACTTGCTGATTGGTCAGTTCCTATGGTATCATCAAAAGCGCACATCTATGCACGGGTTAACATTCTAACGCGTTTACAACACAAAATCAACTACTGCGTTCTTTTTCCAAGCAGGCAGAAGTACGCGTCAATTATTCCTTACCTCACACGGAGAAATGCATTAGGCGCGTACAGAACTCGCTTTGAAAATGCACGCACTCTGACATCTCGTCACAATTTAATTTTATGTTACGCATGCACAATTGTGCACGCAGATTACTGAATAGGATTGTGCGCATGTCAAATGAACACTTCCGCCCCTCCGATTGAGCCTCCGTGAGGATTCAGCGCGTCTAACAGTTAAGGGATAGGAGTTTGGTATCTACGTTTATAATATCTTTGGGTTTTTACAAAGATATTATAAACGTAGATACCAAACTCCTATCCCTACACTGTTAGACGCGCTGACTCCTCACGGATGCTCAATCGGAGGGGCGGAAGTGTTCATTTGACTTGCGCACAGTTCTATTCGGTGATCTGCGTGCATAACCATGGATACATGACAGAAAATTCCATTGTGACGAGATTTCAGCATGCATGCATTTTCAAAACGAGTTACATACGCGCAAACTACTTTTTCTCTGTGTATACTTCGGAGTAAAAGAGACGCGCACTTCTGCGTGCTGGGAAAATGAACGCAGTGGTTGGTTTTTCGATGTAAGCGCGTAAGAATGTAAACGCGTGTATAGATGTGCGGTTGTAAAGATACCATGGAAACTGACCAATCAGTAAGCCAATGAACTTCAAACCAGTCGTTGTGCGTTGATGTTCAAATGTTTTTAAGTAGAAAGCCGACGTAGAAGCCTAAAACTGTTTCATGTAAGTGTAATTTTTGAAGAAATGTGTTTGCAAGAATTGCAATGTTTTAAAACCACACACATTTAAGCTATCGGAAGATATCAATTTACTGTTAGCTTTCAAAACGACTAATCAGTGATAAGCACTTCCGCCCCTCCGATTCGGCCTCCGTGAGGAGTCACCGCGCCATTTTAAGTTTGGTATCTATGTTTATAATATCTTTGGGTTTTTAACATGCTTTGCTCTTTCACCATTATTGGCAAAAGACATAATTTAATAGCGTTGTTTTAAGCCCCAGATAACAAAATGCTCAAACAGCTACTAGTAACGGTACTATCTGCACTTTATTCTGATGAAAGGGATCATCTTCTGTTATGTAGGGATAGGTTTTGCCGAGACGTATCTTCATGTTTTATACGCACTAATGAATGTTGTCGCTGTGCTAAGTTAATTGCTTCCACACCAAGCGTGATTATAAGCTTAAAAATACACTCTAAAATCAAAAGAGTGAACTTAGTCACTCTTTGATAGAGTGAAAAGTGTAAATTCACTCCATTAGAGTGATAATTCACTCCAAGAAGAGTGAGATTCACTCCAAAAAGAGTGGAGTTCGCTAGAGAAAGAGGGAAAATTCACTCTTCCACGAGTGCATGCAATGATCACTCTTTTATTTTAAGAGCGATCACTGTGGGCACTCCATGAAGAGTGAAACTTCGCTCGTTTTAAGGGAAGTTCACTCTTTTTGGAGTGAATTTGGAGTCAATTTCAATCTTCTTGGAGTGAATTATTACTCTAATGGAGTGAATTCACACTTTTCACTCTATCAAAGAGCGACTAAGTTCACTCTTTTGATTTTAGAGTGTACACACGCTGACATTCAATTCACCCTCCCGGCCAATGAAAGACCTTGCTAATGGCGCAACAATAATTGTAGCGCAAATAGCCCTTTTGTTGTCGGGGATAATTGTCAACATTGACAATAAAAAGAGTTTATAAAGATACCAAAAGAGCTTCCACAACATTTTCCAACATCATTTGAAGAGAACATTCAGGTTAAAATAAAATAAAACTGTTATCATAGTGGTAATGGTTTAAGAGTTTTAATGAGCAATTTCCATTTTGCTCTTCTTCAAGTGACCATTCTCACGATAAATGGCTATTTCTGACACTGCACGATAATCCCATGAAAATGCTTGTTTCTGTACTTTTGTGGTCTCAAAAGCCAGAAATTTCAACTAATAAGCCTAGGTTAATAGACTGCAATCCGTGTGCCTTTATCGTTTCATTCCGTGACCCAGTAACGAGGGTGGGGATGAAAAGTATCTCAAATTTTTCACAAAAAATTAAAAGAATTTTGGTATCTTTTCACAAGATTAACTCTTGCACAATTGATTGTAAGCTAATTATGAAAATATCATCGATGGTTGAATAGTTAACCTCGTCCATTCTATTGGCGGGGCAGTTCACGTTTTCCACTCTCAAGCAATATTGAAAATTCTTTTCCCGTGAAAGAAATGTGACTGACCCTTTTAAAGATAATTTATCTGTTTTAATAGTAATAGTAGTCTAAAATTGTGCCTATGTTTTACTTCAGGAGGCATTCAAAGAATAATTAGGTCATTTAAAAAAAATAGAAGTTTATTCGAAGACCCAGTATTTTTATACGTGGAAACGTAGACCATTTTGGAGAACACTTCTACTTTCAAAATGGTCGCCTCCACAACAGATGAAAATACCGACGAACAAATCAGACCTCCGATGTTTTATTGTGTTTCCCCTAAAGTAAATGCAGTGAAACTATTTTCAGAGACAACGCGGTCGACGTTCTTTGAATGTGTGGAAAAATGGAAAGATTTAGAGGGTGAACATGCTGTAATAGAAAGAAAATTCCCCGGTCAACAACAAGATTGCGCTAACGTTAAATAACGTTAGGCTATTAAACGCTAACGTTACACCCATTAATTGTGGATTCTACAGGGACCAGCTACTCAAGGTTTACTGACAACATCCTGAAAAATAGGGAAGTTGTTGGACAGCACAGAGACTGACGTTGGTGATCAGGGATGTAGGTAGAAAGATGTGAGTGTGGGGCATAAATCTTGAAAATACCTAGGCCCAGACCTAGCTTAGACCCCCAGGCTTACATCTAGTCTCTAGGCCTAGGCCTAAGTATAGTTAGGCCTAGTCAGCTCTGCTGGCTTGAGGCATATACAACAATTTGGCAAAAACATACTTCTCAGATAGCAGAAATGGCCCTTTCAGTGTCTTTTCTCTGTTTAACATCCTATATCTAATGTCATTCTGATTTAGGCCTAACTTTAGATTAGATTTAGAGTAGTGACTGAGAAATGGGAAGACCTAACAACTGCATGGCCTAGTCATAAGAACATGTGATCATGACTTGCAGCCGGAAACTCTGGGGTTAGAATCCTGACTTGGTTATATCGAAGACGACTTTAAAAATGGAACCTACTGCCATTATGCTTGGTGCTCAGCATAAGTAATGGAGTAGGAAAAACAAACCAGTGAGCCACAGAACAACTTTGTGTGCTGCTGCAGAATGGTTTTTGCTATTGTGCCAATGTGTGATGTGTATGAAGTAACCATACAGCCTTGGTTGATGTCACAATTGAACAACAATGTGTGTTTTTTAGCATACATCAGTGTGAAAATCTTAATAACAAGATTAAGGCAGTTTGAAAAATCATCTAAAAAACAAAACGATTTGTGACTGCAAGTGCAACATTACATTTATCTGTCACCAGTTGATGTAGAAATTTCAAACTTACTGTTGGCTAGGCTACAATAAATCCAAACGTGTTCAAAATATGAACAAATAGGCTGAGTCATATTCAGAAAAAAACTGAAATGTATAACTCTACATGGTGAATGCCTTGCAGTAATGATTTTGATGTTGCAAATAGTAGGCTTATATAGGAATTTTCTGAAAATAAGTTGAAAGATTTTATTATCAAAATCTGATTTGAATTATGTGAAGAAAGAAGTATTTTTTCAACTCAGTACCAGATTTGCTATTCCTTTTACATAATTTTTGACAAATTTTGTGACCAGTGATTTCCACCATTAACTTAAACTGTGGCAATACCTGAGATGTCTTTGAGAAAATTCATAATGGCATCAGACTTGTGTCTCAATTACTGCATGGAAAAGTGATTTAAAAAGTGTTTCTGTGGTGTTTAATTTAAAAATAAACCTATCTGTAGGCTAGTGTAGAATAGATATGGCATGTTGAAAGAACTATAATTCGTCCCATTTTCTCTCTGAGTGATTAAGTGACAAGAACTTCAGTAGCACAAGTGGCAATTAGTTGTTTTTATAATCTTTTAGTTTTAGAACCAGTGATTGTTGTCTGCGTTCAGGCCACCACTTTCCCCAACAATGATTTCAGCATCTTCAGTATAACTGGAGATGCCTGAATACCATAAACTTAATTGGCAGCTCTCCTTTTTAACATTTCCTGTGGAGTTGCTATTTCAAAAACCAACTCATGTACAGCAGACACAGTTATTGCAGAGACACCGTAGACTAGCACTCAAAAAACACTGGTCATTGGGTGATTCACCGTACAAACTAACAAAATCAACCCTTGAAAAAATTCCAGAGGGCAAAAAAATATGTTACCAAAATTTTCCCTAGGATCTTTCAGAATCTGCTGTTGCTCTCTTTTAGTAAATTATCTCCATTGAAAGTCTCACATTCAAAAATAAATATTTAAGACCCATGAAAAATGAATTCTAACTGTCCAACTTCCATCTTCATAGAACATTCCTGAAGTGAGATATAAAATGTTGAAGTTTATTCTCTCAATTTAAAATGGTACATTGCTCAACAATTTGTGATGTCATTGTTCTACTACTCAAATTACAGTCTTTGTATTTCTTTGTTTTTTTCTAGAACTTACTGCACCTTGTACCAAGGTGTCATAGAACTGTTACTCTTATGAGGTGATGTAATAAATTAAGCCCTCTCCATGCAAGATGTTATGTAAGAAAACAGGCAGTGTTCAAGATTTTTAAAACATTGTTAATTTTAAAGGGAAACAAAGCAGGTAATGAGTTGTACAACAGTGTAAGTCACAAATTATTGTGCAATGAACCGATTTTTTTTAAGTGGATATATGTCAACATTTTATATCCCAGCACAGGAATGTTCTATGAAGATGGGAGTTGGACAGTTAGAATTCATTTTCCATGCCCTTTACTAATATATTTTTTATTTTTTTGACTTGAGGTACACTTTAAAACTTTTGTACCGAGTTAACAAAATAAGTACAGTACTGCAGGACTGTGTGGGAAATTCTTTTCCGGGACAAATAGGACTACGTATACATTTTCAGTAATTTCTGTTGAAATCTTAAACTTAGTGAAAAGAGATGCTCAGTTCAGGATTGAGGTTAAGTTTAAAGAAATGATATTGCTCCATTCACTCTAGGAAACATGCAAGGGCAGTATAGAGCATGAGGACCACAAACGCAGGAGGCATTGGGCTTCCACGTTGACAGATTAGTCAAAGTTTAAAATATGCAGAGACTTTTGAAATATGCACACTAACTTCTCTGCGGCAGCTGCTCTCGCTGTTCATAGGTCCATAGCCATATTTAAGCAAATATGCCTTAGGGATGTTACAATACTTGTTACTTGTAGCTGGTTGGTAAATTTACGTGAACAACCTGTTGTAGTTCACACGACATAACACGTGTGTAGAATAGTTTGTGCAGGGGCTGAGATGGGTACCCGGCCGATTAATAAAAATTTGTTAATCGTGTAAATTGTGTTCATATTCAGTTAACCATATAAATGTGCTTGTTGGCTGTGAAAGCTACAAACTTCAGAGGTTAAAGAGCAGCTCCCCGAAACATAATTTGAAACAACACCTAAACATGACAGTTTCCTTCTAATTTCTCTTAGAAGTATCTTTCATCATATTTTCGGACTTCAGTATTGTATATTCAGGGTATTTCAAGCAGTAAATCACACATTGAAGAGAAATAATGTTGTCACATGACTCCAATTGTAAAACAGCACAGTCTACTACATTACTTCAAGTTGAGGTGACTGCTTTTGCCCTTTAATTCTTAAAAGAAGATCACATCAAGTTTTGAAAGGTTAATTTAATACTTATTTTCAACATTACAGTGAAATTTTCTTTGAAAAACAAAGAGGAAGAAATCATTCCTGAGTGAGGACGTGATAAAACCTCTTCTGCCCTGAAGCCTACTTTGGAACACAAATCTAGCGAATTCTTTTACCAATATTTCAAGGAATACATGTCTGAACTTTGAATTTGCATCATATTGTGCAGATTTGGTTCTCCTTTCGCTTATGTAAATTAAATTTCTGCTTAAACTTCCCCTTTATGAGTCAAGTACCTGCTACCTAATCGGGTAATGAAAACGGGTACTGGGTTCCGATTTTTTGATACCGAATTCAGCCCTGGAGCGTACATGTTCAGGCCAGTAGCCCACAATGTAGACCGGACAATGCCCATTGAAAAAGGTCAAACAAGTTTCTATTGTCTATTTCCAATTATTTTATTTGAAATGGAAAGAAACCACTGGGTTCAAGGTCGACCTGAACCAGTGTTGTCAGAAGCAGGAGAGCAGTAAAAGCTGAAAAAGAGGAGTTTTCCAACTGTTAAGGTGTTACAACTTAGATACACTCCTGTTTTAGTGGGTCGAAAAAAAATCTTTATCTTCTCTTAAATAGTCCTCATAACAAAAATGGCGGGGAGGTGCGGACTGTTTAACAAGAAATTTCCTAACGGGCTAATGATAGCTCTAATGCCTGACCTGATCCCTAACCGTTATAAAGAACACAATTGATACAATACAATGGCAACATCCAATCAAGAAACCCATCCACCCCAAATGTCCAGGGCAATTTCTAAAAAGAGCAAGCATGTTACACAAATAGTTAGTAAGATGAGATTTAACGACACACCAACACAAATGTGTCACATAGTGTCAGTCAACTCAATGAACAGTTTAAAGTTTAAATTTATTTTCATGTATAGTTAAAGCCAAATTTGGTGTCCCTTCAGTCGCCTCCTAAGACAGGCGGGAAATACCATGGGTATATTCAACAACCCCCAGTCCATAGGGAGATAGGAAGATGTATTGGATAGAGGGCACTCTTCAAACTGAACTTTGTTGTTTGCTCCCTGGGAAATGTACTTTTGACTGTACTCATGTATAATATTTTGAGCCCTGTAAGTCCTTTGAAACACAATTTGTTAACCCACAAAATTAACCAACAAATAGACTCAAGAGCTTATATTCCCAAACACATGAATGGACATTTTAATAGAGGGCGCTGTTTAGCAGTCTACGTTTTTTATTTGAGCGTATAGCTATGAACATTCTGAACAATCCCGCCAAAATTCATGTCAATCAGAGTAACACAATTGGAGTTATTACTAGTTAATTAAATTAGAGGGCGCCCTTCACGTGCTTCTAACTTTAATGCCCCATTTCTCGGTAATGTGCAACATTTGTGACTGTGAACAAATATATGTCATTTGTAACATCATTTGACATGAGAATTCACCCTTTTCATGCCCACCCTCTGAGGTGGGTCACGGAACCCCATTTAGAAGCATATATTTGACCTATGGCCCACTGTCTATAAGGCTACTTTTATTTATTATGAATTCGGTATCTACAGAGCAAAGCAGGCCGCCCTTTTTTTATCTTGGCTCTTTCTTGCAATGTACTTAACTAATGGCTCTTTCAGAGTGGTCACATGATGTAAATTACGTCAATTAATGTTTCTTCGTGTACTTATCTTGATTTCCAGACACCAAAAATGTACACCTTACGGTGATTTATTTCCATAACTACTCCCCTTGTAACATTGCTTGCTATTTGGCTCTAGCAGGTTTAATCTTTTTCTTCACAAAGTACCCCATTATTACATTAGAATCTTAAATCGAGACCTGACAATGACACAAAACATAATGACCGCCTTCATACTAGAATGTGAAAGAGAGGAATAGAAACATAGGCGACGGCATATAGGGGAAGGGGAAACTTGCCCTCCCCTGGAAAATAAAAAAAAACTGAAAAAACGAAGAAAACATAAAGAAAAAGACGAAGAAAAAATTAACATCAACATTTCTTAACAGTTCACTCAGTGTTTTCCCTATTTATATCCGGTAAATGCCATAGAAATGCCATTTCCAGCGATCTGAGGGGCATTTTGGGCCAAAATTTTCTGGTGCTCCGCGCAAACTCATGGTGGCGCGGAGCCTTTTCCCCCTAAAAGAATTTTGCCCCTCCCGAATTTTCTTTTGCGGAGGCCCATGGATAGAAAATTTAAACGTGTTTGAATAGAAAAACTTGCTG
The DNA here is from genome assembly GCA_037179385.1 of Holothuria scabra. Lineage (NCBI taxonomy): Eukaryota > Metazoa > Echinodermata > Holothuroidea > Aspidochirotida > Holothuriidae > Holothuria > Holothuria scabra. The sequence goes on along the minus strand of CM074195.1, from coordinate 33,177,016 downwards.
AGGAGAAATGGCAAAGTCTTCTACCAGGTGCGGAAAATCAAATGGAAAGTCCGAAAAGCCGTGGTTTCGATCGTGTTGAGGCTCAGGGTATTATCAACTTCGAAGCGCCCCTGCAGACCATTTTTCGCCCCCTCTGACCGAAATCCCTAGCTCCGCCACTGCACTTGTCCCCTATAGTATTCACTTGCCAATTATTTTACGCACATGTGTTTAAAATTAGACACGTATGGAGTATTCATAGCTTTAAGTGAGTAAATGTACACACTATAGTGGGATAAACTTATGCAGATTGTGCATACTACAAGGGAGAGCTTTACTCGCGTTTTCGGAGTATTTTTAACCAAACATATTTCTAGTATAGACACACACATAAAAGTGTCAGCATTCATCCATTTTGTTGAGCCAATCCATCTACCATTACGCCTTAACGCCGTATTACATAGTCATGAATGTCCTGTGAGGTTGGGAGTTGGACCATAAACATGAGTGTTAAAAGCTTTAGAAAATATACTATAACTTTAAGGCTTGCCCGGTGAGACCTCACGGCCCTTTGTTCTATATGCATAAAAAGTTTCATACATCTGTCCTTGGTCGTCTTCATAATGTTTAAAGAAAATGGGAAGATGAATTACGTTCCTTCTCCAGCCTAACACCGCCATTATCTGTTTTGCCACATTAATGTTGTATAGAACTCTTGCGAATGTATACATGGGCTAGTATACCACATACAATTATTTACGTTTGCCCTCCCTGGTAGAATTGCTATATCAAATAGGCTATGTTCATGTGCCTAGCCTAACGCCAGGTTAGCAGTAGGCTATCAGGCTTACGTTATGTCTAACGTTAGGAGTGTGATCTAGCCTAAGCTTAACAGCGCTCACAGTCCTCGCATCCGTGCTCTCCCAGTGTCCCAAATATTCATATTTTAACACCTTAGCCGCTCCATGAAGAGGTTATTCTCAATAGTACAAGGGAAACATGTAACCTTCTTGTTATATAAGTAAATATTAAATGGAAAAGGATGAAATTGTTTAGTTTCGTACGATATTTACCTGTGAAAAACAGTAGTGTATTGGTCACTTGAAAGACAGCGGGGCCGTTCGTACACGTACACGGTACGGGGCTGTTCGAGTAAATGAATACCATTATGTGTAATATTACCCGGGAAGAATTTAGTTTTATTTGGTAAAGGCATAGATGTACTCAGTTTGAGTAACAATAATTCCCTTCTGATTTTTTTTTTATTGCGTCAATGAAATACTTGCAGTACTCACTTTGAGTAACTCTAAACAATGCCGAGAAAATTTACCAAACTGACGAGTAAAGAAATTTACGGTTGTGTCAATACCTTCACGGCAGGCCAGTTAATCTTACTCGACAGGTTCTAAATTATAGTGATGGAATTGTTAAATTAAACAAGATATGAATTAAAATACTACAGAAATTGAGTTTCTTGGAGGTTAACCCGTGGTTTGTGCGTTAAGACACTTATTTGAGCTAAAAATGTTTGTCAGTGTACTTGATACATATTTGACCCAATTGAATTAGTTTCTTGACTAAATTTAGACTGATACTCTTAGTCCATTATTAGGCCTACGAAATTTGTCATATACCAGGCGCGGATAAAAGATGGAGGGGGGGGGGGTACTTTTACAGCTTCAGCCCTCCCTTTTTCGACATGCATACTTTAAATAAGCAATGCAACTCCCTTACACCCAAGTTTTCTCTTAAGTCAGCCCCTTCCCCCTTTTGGAATTTTTGGATCCGCGCCTGGGTACCATCACAAATTAGTCAAATGTGAGTGACTAATGTGCCTAGTCAATTCAGACTCTCCTTGATTATTTTGTGTTTACAGTGCAAAAATGCTTAAGCCATAAATTCCCCTGTATAGGGAAAACTAGACGTTTCTTCGACCCAGTTACGCGTATATTTTAAAGGAGCAATCAGAGTTAGTTTGTCATGCACCCGATTGGAAACCTGCTTCTATTGGGAACAGGGGTGCAAATCCGGAGAGGAAGAATGCAGGAGTAAGCGAGTACTGTGATTCGTTTTGGTGGCTATGCACATCGTCCAATTTGTCGTGATAACCAAACCGATCCCGCACCTGCTACAACACGTATTAAAAAACTTGAGTTTTATGAAATTTACGTCAAATAATTCTTTTATAGCCCATCCATAACATTAGGAGGGATCTCAAGTGAGGCTTTGTGAAGTGGATTTGTCATAATTGACTTTTTGGCATAAAATATTCGCATTTTAATCTGACGTAAAGTAGGGTCAGATCGCTATTTTTGTGGGGGTGGCTATAGACAGATAGTAGGCTACGTGTTGTTTGCACGTAGGCCTACTGATGAAACAAGGGAACGCCGTACGCTATGTGTTGAACTCGGTTTGTGTGTCCCACACTGTTCCCCACAAATCTATGCGGCCAAAAATTACCGAATTGGCTTATTATGAGTACGTTCTGAGGAAATGCTTCAGTTCAAAGAGGTTGACAATAACCGCATTAACCTACAATGCAAGTCTTTTTTTTGTGTGTCTCTATTTCAAATTTCAGCTGGAGTTCGTCGGCGGAAGCCACTCATTTAAACGTCATACGAAGGGTTTGCCCTCACAAGATATTATGATGACTTGGAATATGCATGGTTAACGTTCCAGCCGTCAGACATCTCTTGTCCAGTGTACTTCACAAGCCAGACCCCGTATAAAGCATATCGTACACAATGGGGTTCAACGAGGGGCATTTTCTTCTTGCCCCAAGTTTCCTATCCCCACCTTGGTTAGGCTGTAGTTAGGAGTAAGGTCAACCAAAATAGTAATATAACTTTACTGAGACTTAGGCCCAATTTGCCACCTGCATATCGAAAAGTTTTGTACAAAAACGATCATTTGCTCATTCTATATCGAAATTTTTAAATGTTCTGATTAAGGTAAGCTAAATCGTTTATGCTTTGGAATGATATGTCAAGGTGAGAGGAACTCATGAAATGCCGATTTTCATTCGAAAGACATGATTTTTGACGATTTCAAAATGTTGTGACGTCATAACTTGGGGAATTTCCCCAAAATAATGGCCCATTTTATGCCTTTACTCCACGCGTTTTACGACAAAAATATAGATCCAAATAAAACCAGTTCTTCTCCTCCTGTTACCTGTGAAATGCAGCTCCCAGAAACGCGTTTAGCCGTGTCAATATATTCGTGGCTAGAAGTGTTTATCGAAAACGCCTTTTTAGCCCATAGACATCAAATCCCCAAATTAATGATTTTCGACAAAATTAAGGGGTTTGTCCAGTCAAAAAAGCATTCACTAGATGTGCAATAGTATGAACATCACAAATCCAGTTTAGCCAGACCTTAAAACACAACCCCGAATACTACATAAAGCGAAAAACCTAAAAATGCAAAATGCGCCCGCACACTGTAACGCATTTGGGAGGTTTATGATCGAAACTTTTCGATATGAGATAGCCTAAAGCCTCAAAACTTCCGGGGCGAACCACCATCGAGGCTTTGAACCTGGGTCCAATCGGCAGGAATGCGCGCTTTGCTCTCCTTTTCGCTCTGCGCGCGAAAAGTTTAGCCCCCAACATTTTCCTTCGCCTTTGGTGTCCACCCTCCAAATTGTGACATCCTGGCGTCGCCACTGCTCATGCAGGGCAGTATAGGACATGGATTCTTACCTCTTTTAGTTTCAGTCTAAGATCACTCAAGGAAAGGAACTTAAAACGCATTTCCTGTTCTCTAGACATTTTAGTAGGATTTCGCCCCCTTTTTTACTTATAATTTATTTTCTCCCCACTACCTTTCTATGCGCTGTATAGCACATTCGTTTTGTCTTGCCTCGAGTTGGAATTTATAATGACGCACCAATACAAATGTGTTAGTCTATTAAGAACCATCCAGATAACAAAATCAAAGTACAAACACGGTTTCATATACCGTATTGCCCAAGTTCAAGCACACAAAAGCGGTTCAAGCATTTCCTTTAGTAGTTGCCTGTTACGACAGGTAGGGAACACCGTAGAACATCTAAAAGGATCTGTTCCCCACCTCCGCCCCATGTGAGTTACAGATGTTGCAACAGGGAAAAGGAACAGGAACTTTACTTGAATTGAAACTAATTTACTGATTGCTTCCAATTAATTCTCTAAAAGAAAAAAACTTACGGACTGCAATATTTTCGTGGTAAAGTTTGTTTCTGTGAACTTCAGAAGTGTCCGATGCAGTGGTGCCAGTTAATACATAGTACAGTATGCTATATCGAATAATTGAACTGCTAACGTAAGGGCTTCAGTCCATTAAATATCTACCTGTTGTGATTTATGAGGGTACCAACGTCAAGAAACTGTGTTTGTTCTTTTCAGATTTCATTTGAAGAACATAGATATAAAAGATAGGCCTGAATAAAGGTCTAAGAAGAGCGCACATGACTCAACATCCAATTATGTTAAGGTGAATAGGCTATTACCCTCAGAAGTTTATTTTCGACGAAATCAATTCATTAGGCCAATTATGTAGACCCTGTTTCTATCAAGAACAGTTGTGGGAACAAATTTTTTGCATTCCTTGCCGTAGGCAGGCAATGAATCTATGCGGTAATGATATCGATGTCGTATGTGTGAGTGCGTGTGTTTGTGACACTATGCTTGTAAACACGGTATCTCAAGATAGGAGTGTCCGGCACTTTTCAAATTTGGTATAGAGATCTGTCGTAACGAGAGAAAGAACCCTAGTTTTTATTTTGGTGGAGGTCAAAGGTTATTTGAAGTCACCAGGGGTTAAAACCGAAAACCTTGTAAACACGATATCTCAAGTTAGAAATATCCGACACTTTTCATATTTGGGGTATATAGATTTATTATGATGAGAAAAAGAACCCTAGCTGTTTTTGGTTTAGGTCAAAGGTCATTTGAGGTAACCAGGGGTCAAAACACGAACAACCTCTTAAACACGATATCCCAAGTTTTCATATTTGGCATATAAATTTGTCATGTCGAGTTGAAGATCCCTATTGTTTGTGGATGGAGTCAAAGGTCATTTCAGGTCACTAGAGGTTACACTGCCAAAACCAAGTAATTGGCTTCAATTTTCAAATTTCTGTCTCCTAGAGAGTTTGAAGTTGCTGCAAACGCTCATTTTGTCCCTGAACAGGTTTCTCTCGGTCCCCTGCTCCATGCTCCTGCCCCATGCCCCTTCCCCTCCCAAAACATATGCTCCATCCAGTGCCTTGCCTGGCCACAGGTCCGGAGGCCTTATCACAATATCTCAAAACAGAATTAAGGATGATGACTTGGTATTTGACCTCTGGTGACCTGGTATTTGACCTCTGGACCAGGAATATGACGTCTTGTGACCTGGCACCAGTGTTGTAGTGCTCGAGACCGGTCTCGGTCTCGGTCTCGGTCTCGAACCCTTGCGGTCTCGGAAATTGTCCTGGTCTCGCTTCGAGACCGGCCAAAAATTTGTTGTTCAATTTTTTTTTATATAAGTAAGATAATTAATGTCTAAAAATAGAAATTGAAGTGTTACGTATTGTAAGATGCATACGAAGATCATTTTTTTTTTCATTTTTTAAGAGAGTGCTTTTTGTCCATTGTCATTTTATGATGGATATCAATAAATTTTATCTTACCCCACCAGTGAAGTACCCAGGGAGGGCATTGGGCAATGCCACCCAACCCCTTCCCTCACAGAAGGTAGCATGTGTGGCACCAGATTGAATGTAAAGACACCAGCTTTTAAAAACAGTTTCAAAGGTTAAGGGGCATCCCTCAGGTTCGTTCCGAGGCCGGTAAAGAAGTACGAGAAAGGGGCAGAGGAGTGGAGGATGTTCAGGTGCGGTGAGCAATAGCTTTACATTTATCATGCAACAAGTGTTCGGAGTAAAACCCTTTGTAGTCAGGAGTTTGGACAGTAACATACAAAATTCCATCAGTTCAGCGGATCTTGAGTTTAGCGAAGAGTTGCAATAGGGGAACAGCATATTTTCAATTCCGTTATAGCCCCCCCCCCCCCCCGAAGATTAAATAGCCTACCATTTCATCTAATGTTATGGTACATTTTGGGGTATATTTCTAATCTCTTAGCAAGTTGATGGCTTTAATTATTGCCAAAGCTAGAAATAAGGACTATTAAGATACACCTTTAAAAGCATGATAATACAATTTTTGGCGGCCATCTGAGGAATAGCGATTTTTCAAAATTTTCTCTCCTCTCCACACCAACTGATAAGGGCGTTCAACTAAGATAGTATTGTGTTTATGGTAGAATTGCCTTTTTCGTGCATTAAAATAAAAAATTGACATGCTCGCGTGCCGTTAAGCCCATCACTGATGCTTTTTAATTTGACTCCTAGAAGTATGCAAATTTAAAAACAAATTTTACTTCCAATAGGTACCGGTAACGTTTGGCATCTGATTGCACGTAAAAACACGAAATGTTCAGTTTTACCCCATTAACCACCACAATTCAACTTTCAGGAATATTCCTGTAAAATTAAAAATCTTGCACCATTTTGCATTTAAGCTCCTCGAAAAGGTCAAGAATTTTCAAAGGGGAATGGGAAACCCTCTCCCTTAGACCCCTCCCCTACCAGCAATCACTCATCATACAGCATGCCCCCCGCCTCCCCCACCCCCTTCAGAGAAAAATTGCTTACTACGGCACTGAACCTTACCTTAGCTTTATAAACTCATAGACTGAGCTTACTTTACAAAAACATTAATTGCATGCCTTGAGCTAGATAGAGTTTTATGGCCTAGTTTCCAACCTATTGGTTCAGGTCTAGCAGGCCATGACCTTTTTTCCAGTTTTGGCTGACTGGCTTGTTTTCCCTACTCCATTGCTTATGCGGAGCATCACGCACAACGGCAGTAGGTTCCGTTTTTAGAGTCTTTGGTATGACTCAACGTGGGAATCGAAGCCGGGCCTCCAGCATGAGAGGCGGATGCTCTCACCGTTACACCAAAAACGAGGTAATTTCTGAAGACTATTACGATAATTATACTCGTTTGGGGTGAGAGGACTCACCCTTCACTTTTTTCCTGTGAGTTAACACGTATAGCACTCACGGCTCTGATTTGATGAGCAGGGCCACCTGGGCCGTACTGGACGGGGGCCGGGTTGGGTTGTTCAATTTTTTTTATATAAGTAAGATAATTAATGTCTAAAAATAGAAATTGAAGTGTTACGTATTGTAAGATGCATACGAAGATCATTTTTTTTTTTCATTTTTTAAGAGAGTGCTTTTTGTCCATTGTCATTTTATGATGGATATCAATAAATTTTATCTTACCCCACCAGTGAAGTACCCAGGGAGGGCATTGGGCAATGCCACCCAACCCCTTCCCTCACAGAAGGTAGCATGTGTGGCACCAGATTGAATGTAAAGACACCAGCTTTTAAAAACAGTTTCAAAGGTTAAGGGGCATCCCTCAGGTTCGTTCCGAGGCCGGTAAAGAAGTACGAGAAAGGGGCAGAGGAGTGGAGGATGTTCAGGTGCGGTGAGCAATAGCTTTACATTTATCATGCAACAAGTGTTCGGAGTAAAACCCTTTGTAGTCAGGAGTTTGGACAGTAACATACAAAATTCCATCAGTTCAGCGGATCTTGAGTTTAGCGAAGAGTTGCAATAGGGGAACAGCATATTTTCAATTCCGTTATAGCCCCCCCGAAGATTAAATAGCCTACCATTTCATCTAATGTTATGGTACATTTTGGGGTATATTTCTAATCTCTTAGCAAGTTGATGGCTTTAATTATTGCCAAAGCTAGAAATAAGGACTATTAAGATACACCTTTAAAAGCATGATAATACAATTTTTGGCGGCCATCTGAGGAATAGCGATTTTTCAAAATTTTCTCTCCTCTCCACACCAACTGATAAGGGCGTTCAACTAAGATAGTATTGTGTTTATGGTAGAATTGCCTTTTTCGTGCATTAAAATAAAAAATTGACATGCTCGCGTGCCGTTAAGCCCATCACTGATGCTTTTTAATTTGACTCCTAGAAGTATGCAAATTTAAAAACAAATTTTACTTCCAATAGGTACCGGTAACGTTTGGCATCTGATTGCACGTAAAAACACGAAATGTTCAGTTTTACCCCATTAACCACCACAATTCAACTTTCAGGAATATTCCTGTAAAATTAAAAATCTTGCACCATTTTGCATTTAAGCTCCTCGAAAAGGTCAAGAATTTTCAAAGGGGAATGGGAAACCCTCTCCCTTAGACCCCTCCCCTACCAGCAATCACTCATCATACAGCATGCCCCCCGCCTCCCCCACCCCCTTCAGAGAAAAATTGCTTACTACGGCACTGAACCTTACCTTAGCTTTATAAACTCATAGACTGAGCTTACTTTACAAAAACATTAATTGCATGCCTTGAGCTAGATAGAGTTTTATGGCCTAGTTTCCAACCTATTGGTTCAGGTCTAGCAGGCCATGACCTTTTTTCCAGTTTTGGCTGACTGGCTTGTTTTCCCTACTCCATTGCTTATGCGGAGCATCACGCACAACGGCAGTAGGTTCCGTTTTTAGAGTCTTTGGTATGACTCAACGTGGGAATCGAAGCCGGGCCTCCAGCATGAGAGGCGGATGCTCTCACCGTTACACCAAAAACGAGGTAATTTCTGAAGACTATTACGATAATTATACTCGTTTGGGGTGAGAGGACTCACCCTTCACTTTTTTCCTGTGAGTTAACACGTATAGCACTCACGGCTCTGATTTGATGAGCAGGGCCACCTGGGCCGTACTGGACGGGGGCCGGGTAGGGGGCTGCCACCCCACAAATGGCCATTACCTTGTTGAATCGGGCGGACTTGGGTCCCTCAGTGGGGCAGAGATTATGCTCTGGTTGGGCACCTGGAGTCGGGAAAAAGTCACCACCCCCTGTGAGAAAGAGTTCTGTTCGGCAATGATGGCCACATTTGAAAAAAAAAAAACTTGGATTAGTGTTTAAAAGTTACCGTTTTTATTCTATGTTTGGTCAGCAACTGGACGCTCCCTATTTTGGCATATGACCATAACCAAAACAGGCTCTTTTCCCAAGGGCGGTGACCTTTTGCACCTTTCCGGATCCTCAACTAGGGCATTATTTCTGCCTCACTGAGGTACTATAGTCTGCCAGATTCATCAAGCAAGGTCTTGGCCAATTCGGGGTCATGGCTCTGGCCTCCTGTTGCGAACAGTCATGCATATGATAAAACACACACAAAATCAATGATGATGCACTTACTCCCACATGTCATTTTAGAGCATGAAGTAACTAAGATTTCAGTAGGTAAAAACGTATTCAAAATTTTGGACAGTTTATTTTCCTATGCAAAATGTACATTCGATCTCGGTCTCGGTCTCGGACCTTGTCGGTCTCGAATTTTACCCCTGGTCTCGGTCTCGACACCCCCTGGTCTCGGTCTCGGACATGCCGGCCTCGACTACAACACTGCCTGGCACATGACCTCTGGTGACCAGGCACATGACCTCTGGTGACCTGTCACGTGACCTTTGGCGACCTGGCATTCGACCTCTGGTGACTTGGAATGTGACCCCAAGCCATTAAGGAGGTTTTTGCACAGTTAGTGCTTAGGGAGTCAAATGACCTTTAACCTCTACGCAAGAAAAATAGCAAATCTATGAGGTCAGTTTCAGGTCATCAGAGGTCAAATGTCATCCCCCAGGGTTCATGTGCTAGGTCGTCAATGTCAAATGCCAGGTCACCAGAGGTCATCTGCCAGGTCACCAGAGTTTATCTGTCAGATCACCAGAGGTCAAATTTCATATGAGTTAATAAGGGGTTACAAACTTCTTTAACGCGACACCTTCAAGTAGGAAAGTTTGAAGGATTTCGTAATCGGTATGTGGATGCAGTAGGTACGGTTAACAAAAGATCCCCCATTGTTTGGGGGGAGATAAGAAATAGGTAAGCCATCAAAAGGGAGAATTTCCCAAGAAGGCATTTGATACCATTAATCATGATATATTGTTAGAAAAATTACAATCCAATTGTTATGGTGTGTGTTGCTTTAACGATTGAGCCAATTTGCATGATATGCGGCTTAGTAATTGCAAGATGATTTGAAATTTGGTTCCTTTGTATACGGCACCTAGCGTGGGCAAGTAGACACGCCAACCTTTTGTACATGTGTCCGGCACAATCTCGACAGTGCTTGGCCGATAGGCCGGACGTCTCAAGCAATCCAGGTTGTCATGCTGGATGGTCCCGACACAGTCGGTGAGTAATACTGTTTTTAACTAAGAAAATATATATGTTTATATATAACCGTGATAGTAAAAATTAATTAATAATGTCCCCTTATAAAAAATTCTCATAAGATTCTCATATAATTCTCATGAGAAATTTCTCGTGAGATTCTTATGAGAAATTGGGACCGTTCTCATGAGAAATCCTCATGAGAAATTTCTCATGAGATTCTCGTGAGAATCTTATGAGAAATTTCTCATAAGATTCTCATATGAGAAATTTCTCATAAGATTCTCGTGAGAAATCTTATGAGAAATTTCTCATAAGATTCTCATATAAGAAATTTTTGGTCATTATGCATTCCATGAGACATTTTTGCTGCAATACAGTACATGTATATAAGCTGTTCTTCTTATATTAGTATGGAAGACCATGGGTTTTCCAGTGTTCATAGAGGAAAACTGCTGGGCAAGATTGAGAAGGTGATATATCTGCTTGGTTTGTCCATGGTTTTGCATAAAAGGCCCGCCGCTTGAAGTTTTTGCTAGCCTGCTCCGTCACAATGTCTCACGGTAAAAGCATCATCCATGTGTTTTACTCTCAGTGTATATAAATAAACTGTCCGGCTTACTCTGTTGAAAGGGTTGTTGGAGTCTTAACCAGAAATCACAACTTTATAGGAGTCCACTTTGATGGTAAATAGAGGTACCTGAAATTCGAATAGAGTCTTCAAATCGGCAGGCATTGTAGTACAAGTCCTATATGAACCAATAGTTCACAAATATCTAGCCATTGAGGAGCCTATAGTGCAATTCCCACCACTGAGTGGTGTTTTTCAAGAAAAGTCTTGTGGGCTGTGAGCTGTATATCCCAGTGCTTTAAAAAATATGATGATGCTGTATACTTCCATGGAAGTATCCAAGGTCACATTACTTCCATGATATTCCCAAAAGGCGGGCCACAAGAGACTGACCAAGAACTCACAGTGAGAGCTCCTGTGTAGTTGTTAGTTGTGTAGCCGCTGTTATACTAAGAATTGGTGTATATGCATGTCTACCCATTGCTTTGTGCAGCATTTGAAAAGACCTCTTTGTTAGTCATACCTCAATAGACCAATCACAATGGACTTCCCCTTGAACATCTAAAGAGATGAAGAGGTGAAGTTTAGTGAAGCATGACATGCAAGCACTGCAAACAGTGTGTACATGAGTTGTATGGTAGTAAACTGTACAGTGTTGTGTGTTCATTTAGTGTGTGTGGTATTAAATTTGGTGAATGGTGAGTTTGGTGAGAATTAAGCTGCATGTGAAGCTTGCAGTGTTTAATGCTAAGGAGGAAAAAAAGGTTGTTGGTGCTGTGCCCAAGTATTTAACTAAAGTACACTATAGTTATTTACATATTTAGAAACCAAGAAGGCAGCCTGTTTTTGTGAAAAGAAATGTGCCTTCTGAGTTAATTAGATCAAATAAATGTAATTTGTTGATATATGCTTGTTTTCCATCATGTACAGGTATGTTACTTTGGCAACCAAAGTATAAGCACTTTGGCAACGTACATATAGACTAAGAGCATTACTTTTATGCTATTCATGATGATGAACAGTAAACATGTCCATGCAAATTTCCTCTTTAAATAAAGAGACAGAATTCTTACTATACATGAGATATCTCATGCTTCTCACATGAGCTATATATATTGTTGACATTAAATTTTGGCCAGCAGTTGTGGTACAACATTAAACAGCTAGTTCATGGGACTCACATGTATTTCTCATGGAAGTCCTCAACAGAAACTCTCGAAATCTCTCTGTCATATGCCCAATCAAGATTGTGACATTTCTCATATCATTTTCCATTCCACTCTCATGAGAACTCACACGATTCTTATGAGATTTCGCACAATTCTCACGAGATCTCATTCAATTCTCATGAGATCTCATAGAATTCTCATGAAATCTCACACGATTCTCATGAGATCTCATATAATTCTCACGAGATCTCATACAATTCTCATGAGATCTTACACGATTCTCATGAGATCTCATATGATTCTCACGAGATCTCATACAATTCTCATGAGATCTCATACAATTCTCACGAGATCTCATACAATTCTCATGAGATATCATGAGAATTGTATGAGTATTTTTTATAAGGGTCAACCAGGCAATGGTAAAGTGCTCAACCCTGTGAAGGGAGCTGTAACATTGAAAAGGTTGCAATAAGTTCTTACAACATAGCTTTACAGAACTGTTTCGTAAGGACCAATAATGTAGGTCCTCACTCCTCAGAAGCCTGAAGTAGAATGATGTCAATAACGTTAAATACGTATATGTTCGCTACTTTTGAACGTGTCCGTTTTTAAGCACATGTTCGTTCCGTGTTCGATGTGAACAGGCACGAACGGTGTACAGCGAGCCAAGATACATTACCTATTAGAATAATTACACAGTATAGATGTTTGTTCCTGTGTCTACAAGAGCTTATCAGTTCGTTTCTTTTATTTAGAGTTGCTAAGGAAGGTTTGAGTATAATGAAGAACTTTTCTTCCAGACAGAGATTACAAGTTTTAGATGAAGTGGAGTATGCTCGAGCTTTGTTTATTAGTTTCCATTTTACGGAGTGTTCTACATTTGTATCCGTTAGTTTCCAGATGTATTGACTGAGTGCAGTTGCGTTTCTTTTGTCTTTGTGTTTAAAACTAGACTTGTGGGCGGTGTATCTTGTTTTGAATGTGTTCTCTGTTAGACCAATGCATGTTTCTTCGTTGTGGTTGTCGTGGCGTGTTACAGTTGCTTGGTACACAATGTTGTTCGTGAGGCAGTTGCCTTCCAATGGCCACTCACTTTGCTTTCTGCAATTGCAGTTGCTTCGCGTTGCTGGTTGTACTTCCTGTTTCGCCAGTACGTAATTGTTGTGCGCTGATATATGATAACATGCATTGGTCTAACAGAGAACACATTCAAAACAAGATACACCGCCCACAAGTCTAGTTTTAAACACAAAGACAAAAGAAACGCAACTGCACTCAGTGAATACATCTGGAAACTAACGGATACAAATGTAGAACACTCCGTAAAATGGAAACTAATGAACAAAGCTCGAGCATACTCCACTTCATCTAAAACTTGTAATCTCTGTCTGGAAGAAAAGTTCTTCATTATACTCAAACCTTCTTTAGCAACTCTAAATAAAAGAAACGAACTGATAAGCTCTTGTAGACACAGGAACAAACATCTACTGTGTAATTATTCTAATAGGTAATGTATCTTGGCTCGCTGTACACCGTTCGTGCCTGTTCACATCGAACACGGAACGAACATGTGCTTAAAAACGGACACGTTCAAAAGTAGCGAACATATACGTATTTAACGTTATTGACATCATTCTACTTCAGGCTTCTGAGGAGTGAGGACCTACATTATTGGCCCCTACGAAACGGTTCTATAAAGCTATGTTGTTAGAACTTATTGCAACCTTTTCAATATATTTATTTATATTTATATTTGCAGGTTTCAGGGCAACAGTTTCTTTCTATATTGAATTACAGAAATTTTGTTAAATGCAATTGTTTTCCTTTCTTTTCAGTAAACCGTATCTTCGACGGCAATAAACATGAGAAGACACGAATTGGCCTTGTTTATTCTTTTTTAAAGAAGAGCGTGTGTACCCCCGACCAGATCCCCGGGCCAACCCCCTCCTTATGTGGGCCCGCCCAGAGTCCACGTTTTGGACTGTGGCGTTCCTACACCAATGGTTTCCGTGGCACAGCTTACAATTGGATTAAAAGTTACTTAGCAAACAGATCGCAGATCACTTAGAAATTGTATCTGATATGAACATTATAACTTGTGAACTCCCTCAAGATTCCATCCTTGGACCTCTTTTGTTTATAATTCACGTAAATGATGTAAATCAGATTTCTTCAAACTCGTCAATGGTACCATTTGCTGATGATACAAAAATATTTTACCTCCAATGACCCACATAAGCTAGAAGAAACTGGCTGCAATGAATTATGTTTGTATTCAGACTGGTTCGGCTCTAATAAACTCTCCCTCAATGTAAGTAAGACGAAATACATGGTTTTCAATCTCAAGAGGAATAACTTCAATTCCAGTATATGCATAAATCACCAACCATTTGAAGTTGCCAGCTAGATAAAATTTCTCGGTGTTTATTTTGACCCACCCCTTAAATGGGAGCACCATATTTCCCACCTGTGTGCTAAGGTAGCAAAGGGTGTCGCCATTCTAGGTCGACTCAAACATATTCTTCCTCAGAATGTCCTACGTGCTACCTATCTTTCTCTAATTTATCCGCATCTCACATATTATTGTACTATCTGGTCTAGTGCTATCCCCTCCCAAATTAAAAAGTTGGTCCTTCTTCAGAAAAGAGATATTCGCCACATTACCTTTTCAAAGCCTCGTGATCACACCAGTAATTTGTTCAAAACCATAAACGTCTTGAAGCTACACGCCGTTATAAATTTAAATACTGTCAAATTCGTATACAGATTAACTCATAATTTGCTACCTAAACTATTTTCCAATTTTTATACTCACAATTTTCTTGCACATGGCCATAACACACGCCAGTCTGGTAATTTACATATTCCCACTGCATCCTCACTTTGCAACAAAAATTCTTGAATGTATCGTGCAGTCAGACTCTGGAATATCATTCCTAATTATTTGAAAAGCAAACCAACCCTTACTTCATTCCGTAGTAATTATAGTAGGTATATTAACAATGATTATTGATGCTGTATTCCCCTTTGTTCTTCCCCTCGGGTAGGGTGGGGTGTCCGCTTATGCTGTTGTGGGTAGGGATTATCTGCTGATGTGATGGTTTATGTAATTTTTGTTTGTTGTTGGATTGTTAAGTTTTCTTTCCTTTTTTTTTTTCTTGTTTCTTTTTTTAGGGAGTGCACTCTCGACAAACCTTTGGCTTTTAATTGCACTTCCTTTCACTCTCATTTTATCTTGTTCTGTAATTTTGTTGAACTATGTCATTGTATATAC
This sequence comes from Holothuria scabra, assembly GCA_037179385.1. Lineage (NCBI taxonomy): Eukaryota > Metazoa > Echinodermata > Holothuroidea > Aspidochirotida > Holothuriidae > Holothuria > Holothuria scabra. The sequence goes on along the minus strand of CM074195.1, from coordinate 33,161,778 downwards.
TTGAGTGGTGAAACAATTAAATGAAATGAAATTTCTAAGATTGTCATCTGAGGTCACCAGAGGTCAAAAAGCAAAGGAATTACTAAGCCTTTCGGCTTTCTGGTCGCTGAATATTTTCTATTTGGACCAATAAGGCTATAGCATGCAAGACCGTCAGTCTGACAGACCGACAGGCATTTGTCTGGGGAAGGGGAAGGATGATTCTGCCCAATGGAATATCTAAGCGTCACCATTGGTTTGAAGGTCGCTACCCTTAAAGACTACCGGAAATAACATTACGTATACCCTGCCTTACAAGTAGAATGTAGTAAGAATGATTGTCATTTTGTGCCTTGCTGGGAAGGTTGGGAGTGGTATGGGGATGCTCCGCATCACTACTACAGAGCTGAACTTATTGAATTGGACAACTTTCTGAGTCTGACAGCTTCCTGAAACTCCCTAACTCCCTGCTGAAACGGACCAACAAATTTTAACTCGCCAGTTCGAACCCCACAGCATCATGGTAAGCAGCACGGTGTTCTGGGCGAGTGAAATTTAACCCCCAGAAACTTCTCAAATAGTTCCATCGGATTACCTCTACCTCACGCTGCCAAACTACAGCGATGTCAGAGAGTTGCTACTCCCTGGCGATATCAGATCTGATTATCTTCCGATTTTTGTGAGTTTCTGTCAGTTTTTACGAGCGAATACGAAGTATAGTAGCCGTTCTATGGACTTGCTACAGTGTTTTCATTCTGTGCGTTGTTGGTTTTGTTAATCTGTAAGTGTTCGTAGATTAAAAGGCGTTAACTATGAATACAAATAATTTATTTAAGGACGTCTCTGATGTAATTACACGTTGAGGCATATTTCTTGAGGGATATTTAAATTTTACGGTTCTTTGAACGAATGTATGGGGTTCTCAGAAGTCCTTGCTATCGTTTTGTCAACTGCCGTTCTTTATGACATGGTCCGTCGTTACCCTTCTTTTCTTACAGTTTGAAACATCCGAGCAATCTGTTGACGTAAAAGTTTAGGCGCTGTTACAAGAAAAACTTTGAACGGCTGAGTTCTTTTTAAAATCAAGCAACTTTTAACTGGAACAATTAAGAGCGAAAAACTAAAGGTATATTGTATTTTCTTCAGAACTGAAGACCGTCACAAAGGGTTAGGAATAGAGAACGGATAAGATAACGTAGTCTCCCGGATGGGAAAATTGCGGAATATTTACTGCTTTCTTCTGACCAAGAAGTTTCAACTGAAACATGAATCGTCCATACCAATACGCGCCTTGCTCTGCCGGTGACCACATGGCGAACAACACACGATATCACTTCTAGATAGCAAATGCTACCGTAGCTTGAAAAGGCCATTTCAAGATTTTGATGTGTTTCAGTGGAAAGTCAAATATGTGCCATGTTCAAGGGCTATGCTTTACCCCATCTACATAACTGGTTAACCTCAACTTAAGTGTTTTGTTATGCATTTTGTGTAAATATTCTCAAATTAGATTTTTTCATAAGTAGCTGACTGGCTGTACTTAATGAAGAGGTCGTTACTATGCGGCACATATTTGGATTGAGCAATCTTGTAAGACAAATTTAAAACGGTTCCTTTGAGCAACCTATCTATTTAAGGATGTCTCTGGTTTCATTACACGTTGAGGCATTATTCTTGAGGGATATTACGGTTCTTGGAACGACTGCATGGGTTTCTCAGAAACCCTTTCTATCGTTTTTGTCAACTGCCGTTCTTTATGACATAGCCGTTACCCTTCATGTTTTACAGTTTGAAACATCCGAGCAATCTGTTGACGTTAAAGTTTAGGCGTTGTTATAACAGTATAAGAAAAACATTGAACGGGTGATCTTTTCATAATCAAGCCACTTATAACTGCAACAAGAGCGGACTGTATCACGTGAAATTCGGACAGTTTTTTTTTTTTTTTTTTTTTTTTTTTTTTTTTGTTGGCTACGACCGGAAATTTTCAATAAAAAAATCTGAAATCTAATTACGTCTATTTTCTAGGTCTAGTAGATAATCCCGTCTGCTACCTGTTTTGTTTAGTCAATTTTAACATCATACACGTTTACTCATATGTACTTTTCTAAAAACTCGAGCCAGCATAAACAATTCTATTCCCCTCCCCTTCCATCACTTATGTTTTACGAGTATAAATTTTCAACACTGATATCCTTTTCTGAAATATGCAAACCTCCTCATCATAACAAATTCAAAAATCTACTAAACTACCTGTTATTCGTATCAGGGAGTTGCTAAAATTGAGCAACCCCCTGCTCAATATCATTAGATTTGTTAGACCGCCTCCATTCGGGAGAATGAATGCCTTGCATTCTGATTGCTTAAAGGACCAATCCTCTCAACCCAAACTACACTTCTAGTATAGGGTAACAGAAACTCTCAGTTGGCTCAGCTTTTTGATTAACTGCTAATTCAAACAATACAGAGTACCAAATCTTATATTACACAGCATGAACTGCTCTGAGAGTGTTTTGAATATACACATTAAGCTTTTCTTTACTCACCCTTAAGCAATAAACTGAGATTGTGTCTGAATGAGGGTGAATTTCAGAAAATTGTGGGAGGAGCTTAATTAAGAAGGTTAGGAGAATTGGTACTGTTTGGGATGAGAGAATTGGGCCTTTAACTTTGTCAGTTTGTGTGTAACTTAGCGTTGCAATCAGAGTCATTGACGCCACCTACCTCAGGAATAGACCAATTGTGGTGAGTGTCGCGAATATTAAGGCCATCAAATTCTGAGCTGAAAAGAATTTTTGACTTTATCGCTGACAGGCTCTGAGGGGTGGCAGTCTAAGAGGGCAGCAGCCACATAGGCTCTATGCAGGCTAGGGATACACAAACCCAGCTCAGCACACAGTGCACAACGCTCCCTTGTGTTAGTGCAGTACATGCATACAGTGCTAGGCATGAATCTAAGTTTCCAGCCAGCCTTATATAACGGCAGATTGTAACGCAAATTTTTTACACAAAAAAGGAAAAAAGAAAGAAATTTTGGCACAATCGATTGTGCCTAAATGTCACAGTGGATCCACTGCTCAAAACCACACTTTAGATTCTTCCTTATTATCAATTGCGTAAGAAAGAATTATATCTGTTCATTTTTTTATTTAAGTTATATGTCAACTTAAATTTTGTAACAAAAATTTTCTGTTTTAGATGCGGCCGGTACTGGTTTGCTTATCCCGACAATAGACCTTGTGCATATGTCACAGAGCGGAAACTATGTAGGCCACAGGTATGTAACTGTATGCCGTTACTCACCCGGAAGGCCTTGTTCGATTCCCATGTCAAGTCATACCAAAGACTCTAAAAATGAAACCTACTGCCGTTGTGCGTGATGATCCGCATAAGGAATGGACTAGGGAAAACAAGCCAGTGAGCCACAACTGGAAAAAAGGCCGTTGTCGGCTCGACTTGAACCAATAGTTTGGAAACTGGGCCGTAAAACTACATCTAACTCTAACTCAAACCAGTTATTGAATTCGCTTATTAGGGCCTTGAGATGCAACCGAACATGATGATTCTTGTAACAAATTTAAGTTTTCAAACTTACCGAACAGATTACAAGATTTTGGTAGTAGACTGTGTCTCTCTTTATGTTATCTGTAGTGACCAACATTTGGAAGCCTGTCGAAGTTAGCCTGTTTCAAGACTGAATAGATCTTCTTATTTCTGTTGAAAATAGCATTACCTCTCACAGAGAAGACATGTTCCTGTGATTCTACCTTAGCCTATGTCTCTGTCGCTGTGTTTTTTTTTTTTTTTAATCTAATAATTGCCACAGATTAAGATCAAGATAATGGCTATAAATGTCACACACATACACACACACACGCGCGCTCATACTCATTCACCTGTTCTCAACACGTAAATATAAATCGTTAGATACGGGTATAAATCTTCAGGCTTCGGAGTTCACTCATGTAAGTATTGCACACTTTTAAAGGAATGGTTCAAACAAAAGTTTAACTTTCATATGTGAAAGAAGAACTAAATATACATAATTGGTGGAATTTTCATTCAAATATGACATATATTTTTCAAGATAACAGCAAATGAATGATGTTAAATTTGTGTTCAAAGTTATCTTGAGGTCCACATACTTAGGTGCATTACTTCCTCACATTATCACAGTGAAAAAGAATGTTTCGTTTTTATTTGTTCTATTGACCAACAGGACAGGACTTCCCGTGAGAAATGCACATTTTGTCAAATTTCCACTCCACTTGTGCAATCGCTTACTTGTTACGTAGGATTATTGATAAGAAAATTGGTTGTGAAGATTAAAGAAAAACAAAAGACTGTCCATTACTGTGAGGATATGATATCATATGTGTTTGCTCCAAGTTCACTTTGAAAATGTGACAACTTTAACTGCCCATATCCCTCCAATGACTACTAATATTAACCCGCCACCCATCCCCCACTCAGTGCCACGATGCTCCTAATAAATGGCCACTTCACTGTGGATATTCTGGTGGCTTTTCACTATAGTGTCTCTCCCGTAAGAAAAACAAAAATGTCGCAGACAAAATCCTGTCACAATATCCTTTTCCTAACTCAAGATGTCTAACTTTAGAGATTGGTTACTTTAGTTGTTAAATTTAGTTATAAATAAATGCGATGCGCCAAATGAATGTGCCGCGATGACATCACAGATTTAATCTTGTGCAACATATTTTAAGAGAAATAATGCATTTGTTTGAAAATAAGTACCGCATCGTCCGAACGCTATAGGCTGTTGAGATGCAGTTTTCACCTACTGAAAGAGGACATTGTTCTTCATTTTTGAAGTCTATGGACATTGTCTCTTTCTTTTTAGTTGCTTACGTTTTGAAGAATAACATACAGTAAGGAGTACCTTCAATTGTGTACGCAACTTTGCTACACGGGAGGCTCATTTTCAGTTTTCCCATAATACAGGGAGTGACCACCAGAAAAGAAAATATTCTTTCAAATATAAATCAAAGTTATCTTTGGTACATGGAATTAATTAAAACAGTCATATTTATTCCAAATAACCATGTTTGCCGATCGCGTGCCAGTCCACCGATTTTTCATATAAACTGATATATATTCAGCAAGAATCGCTTTCGGGTTCATCTTATTATCTTTTTCTTTCTTCCTTATTGTTTTTTTATAAGGTTCCACGTTCATGTCTCTTGACATGTACATTCTACATCATGATCATGATTTTTACTGTTTTTTTTTTAATCTACTTATTTTTTCTAACTTCTGTTTTGGTCTTTGATCCGTTCTTTTTTGTATTTTGATGCATTCATTTGTTATATCCTTTCCAATTATTATAATTTTGTAATGTCTGTTGTAAATTTCTTATACCTCTTCAGGGTGAAAAGTGAAACTGAAGCTGAAAGATAATATCATGGTTCAATGTCTAGGTAGCACGGACTTAATAAATACATGGATAGAGCATGTAACGTGTACGTCCTATCCGTAGATTGTCGCCACCTACTGGGACAAAAAAGGCGCACCCAAGATGGCCGCCGTGAATTTGTATGATTTGACAACGACTCTGTAACATTTTAAACAACAGTTTAACTTGAATGAGAAACAATATCATATTCCTGTAATACGTGTGGTGATTTTGAAACTACCTTGCATTATTTCGAAAATATTTCAACTTTCTTGCAAAATCTGGGAATTGAATTTAGCAAGTCCAAACTTTCACACAAAATCATAGCAGACGGCCATCTTGGTGCGCTTTTTCCCGCAATACGGTAGCGCCAATCTATCCCGCAGTATGCTCTGTCCATGTATAGGAAGTCCGTGCGAAGTAGGGTTACAAACATGAGGATGGCTGCAGATTTTACTAAGTCTCAATAACGTGGAGGACTGGGGGGTAAAAATTAATAATTTTAATCTAAGGTATAGACGAGTCGGAGAGCAAGTGATGGTCTGATTTCAACTAATCGGCCATAATTGGGCTCTATCACGTCTTAATCTTTCACTCTCCTTGCTTACCTGTGTCATGGATGGTTTTAAACTGAATTGTATTTTACTTTCTTCAATTTCAATTAATAAGAGGGTTTGAAGTTCATGTAGACAATAAATGGAGGCGATTTGAGGCTGATGGACCCCACTAATGGCTCCCTACAGTCACTTAAAACAAGCGCCGATTAAATCCGTCTATATAACGGTTTTCAGTTTGTCCTTATGCTCTTCCAGAGGAGCAACGGACTTTGAAATAAGCAAGTCAGCAACTTGTTTGGGGAATCCACGTACCCCTAATCAGTGTAATTCCTAGGAGTTTTTCTCCTGGCCGGATCATTACGAAGACTCAAAAAATAAAACCTGCCATTGTGCTGGGTGTTCAATACAAACAATAGTCTTGGTCAAGACGTTATTACATCATTTCTCACAAAAGTCCAAAATATAGGGCGGGCTTTAAACTTGACTATTTTGCAGGGAGAATTGCTTCAGTAATAACACCTTCACAGTACAAAGAGTTAGGACATCAGGAACTAAATTTCCTGATTTCAGGAAATTAGAAGTCTTGAGCAAAATTCTCAGGAAAGCCATTTTTCCTGCGAAATAATTTGGGTACAGTCATTTTGGGTGGAATGGCTAAGGGTGGGAGGAGGTGATAGAGCTGAGAATTCCTGAAGTAGTAGAGGGCGTACTCAAAAAGAGTAGCAAATGTTGTATTATCAACTAGTATTAGGGTCTTGACAAAGACTATGGAGCAGGGAAACAAGCCAGTGAGCACAAAAAGGGAACGTTTAAGCAAATATTTAACTTTCAAACATGAAAGAAGAACCAAATCTACACAGTGTGGTGAAACTTCCTTTCAAATCGGACATGTATTTCTCGAGATATCAGTAAATGAATTTACTAGATTTGTGTTCCAAAGTGGCTTGAGGACAGCTGAGGTTATTCTAGGCTCACTTCCTCCAATAGACACGGAGCGCGTTGTTTCCCTTCGTTTTTCAGACTGTTGTGTTTACCTTGAAGTTAGGACCTCCTTGTGGGGAATGAAAAGTCTGTTAGTTTCCATGCCACATTCTGATAATATGAGATTGTTGAGGAGAAACTTGATTATGAAGTTTGGAGAAAAGTAAAAGGCTGTCCATTTATTTGAGGATGTGATGTCATACGTGCTTGCCTCAAATGCCCTTTTGTGGAAAATATGACAACTCTACAGGCTCATACCTTGAGAACCACATACTGGATTTCAATGTAAATTTCACCAAAATTCCAAGGACAGGTTTTCTATTCAACATATCAGAGCTTGATGTGACCTTTCAACAGGACAAAGACAGTGACCGACCCGAAGCTGGGCCGTAGTAAGTCATGTGTGCGTCATATTGAAGTTGCAAAGCAGGGTTGTCGGACCTCTCCGATTGCTGCATCAAAGCAACCTATTCGGGACGACATAGGTGCGTCTTATTCACAGGGGAAGTGTTTCAGGGTCTATAAAATATTGGATTAATCATGATGGACGGATAGGTCAATGTAAAATAAAATATCTGACGCCCCTTAGACTGAATATTTACCACTGGCGTACGCAAGACTTTTCTGAAGGGGTCGGGGAAGTAGTACAGTTGATTGATCGCTGGCCCGGAGGACGGGTCTTTGAAAATTGTTGGCCTTTCAAGAAGACTAGCTGCATAATGGTGCAAGATTTTCGACTTTGACGGGAATAGTATTGAAAGTTGGATTGCGGTGGTTAAGATGGGAATAAAACTTACATTTTTTGTCTTTACACGCAATCTAAAGCCATGTATGCTACCTTTCGGAGTAAGATTTGTCTATAAATTTTTCTTTTAGAAGTCAAAATAAAACAGCATCAGTGATCGGCATAGGCGAACGAAAGCATTTCAGTCTTTTTTCCCCACAAGACGCAATTCTGCCATAAAGACTATCTAAGCGGAGTGCCAACATCAGCTGGCTAGGATCGTGCAGAAAAGTTGGAAAAATGAGACCGCTCAGATGGCCGGAAATACCATTTCCCAGACTTAGACATATATGAAGAATCTAAGCAGTCGCTATCTACTTTTTTCGTTTGCAATAAATTCTCCCTCCCAATCAAATTCGCAAACTGCAATGCGATCAGAAACTTTTTAAAAATTACCCGAAAGACTTTCTTAGCGGATCGCCGCCAAAGATTAGCGCGGAGCGTAAAGTTTGAAAAATCGCGACCCGCGAAATTGCGTTTTCATGCTTGTAAAGAGGGATCTAAGCCGTGGTAATGTTAAGCTTTTGATTGCAATAATATAAAATCAGCAGCTTGCTTAGTGATCAGAAAATTGTCACATAAAATGTATCAAGACAATTAGATAAAATGGTCTTTAATCCTTGGGGGGGGGGAGTATACAACGGAATTGAAAGTATGCCTTTTCTTTATTGTGACTCCTGGCTAAATTCAATATCCGCTGGATTGTTGTAATTATCTATGGTACTGTCCAAAATCCCGACGATAAGTAATTCTACTCCTCAGAACGTCTTTTACTCTTTTGCATGATTAATGACAAACCATTGATCACCGCACATGAACAGTCTCTCAGCTCCTGTGCCCCCGTCTCGAAGATCTATGCTGGTCGGGGAAGGACTCTAATGGATACGGCTATCCCATTTGGAAATTCTTAAGAAGGTAGCTGTCTTGACATGGAATCGGTGACACAGATGCTACCTTTTAAAGTAAAATTTGGAAGCTGACAAAATTTTCCTATTTTGAAGAATTAAAAATAAATTGGAATTACTCAGGGGGCCTTAGGGGAACAATCCTACAATCCTTCCCCTTTGGAAATTTTTGAGAAATTTGGTTTCCTTAGATGCCATCTGGTGCCACACGTGCTGCCTTTTAAAGTAAAATCAGTGTACTTATTTTAGAATCTAAAAAAGTGTATCCATGAGGGGCCATGGCCCAATGCCCCCTGCGTACGCCGTATTTACCGGCCTTGTCCGGGAAACGAGGGTGCTTTTAACAATTGAAAAGTGTTATTAAGACCTAAGAGTATTGAAATCTCCTCTCTGCTCGAAACTGAGAACCATTTTCACCTGAAATGTACATCGGTAAGGCTAACTCTGCTTCCAGTTCACTTCCCAATATAGTGGTAAAAATCGTGATACCAAGTTGAAGGTTCAGGGTTCGGTCGAAAGACATTTTCCCTTCAAGCCTCCAGGAGGCTCGCCTTTTATAGGCACTCACAGTGTAAAGCAAGTGTACTGGAAATACGTACAGTCAATGGGGGGGGGGGGGCAGGGGGCAAGTTGCCCCACTGGAAAATATTTTGGGAAAATTTGTGGAATTTGGGGAAATTTCAAGTTGACGAAATAATAACTTCCTTTTCCTATTTATTTAAATTTTTCTCAATATAAGTAATCGTGAAACATTCCGTATCTGGTATTTCCAAGATCTCATCTGCGTCACTGCAGCATGAAGTGCGCTTGACTCGCATTCCTCAGAAATACCCTCTCTGCAGCAGCGTGAATGTTCTCTGGTACACGTGCAGGGTATTTTGATCAGTTCAACGTATACTGCGCAATACTGACAGGCTATAGGACCGGAGCATAGGATACCATCATCGAGATAGTTGCCTACGTATTGTTGAGCTAATGTTATGTGCATCTACTTGATGCACTAAAGGATAATACGTTGCTAATAAATAATAACTTAATCATGGCCTCGTGAACGAAATATTCCCTCATTTAATTATCACAATTTCCGTTTTTTCCGGCAACCATTATATTTATATTGAATTTAAGGCTGTCAGCAATACATACCGGTACGCATCAGAGTTTCCAATTTTCCTTTTTTATATATATTGTGAACAAATTGTCTCCTTAAAGGTTTTCAGGATAAGAAAAATATGGCACTCTAAGCACGCAGGAATGAGGCACAGGGGTGTCATTTCCTGCAATCTTAGGGGTGTTTTAGCGAAATTTCCCCTGGCTGGACGCTCCGCGCGAACCGATGGTCACGCTCCGCGTGTCACTCTTACCCGTCACTAAAGTTGAAAACGCCCTGGGTTAAATTTAAGCATTTAATGGCCTCTCAGCCTGCAAACTACCGGGCAGGTTACGGACTGATCTTACTCTGTGTTTAACCATGGATGGATCGAGCTAAAAACAATAGCTTACCTCTGTCTACATAGGCGGAATTACTGGGGCTCGGGGGCACTTGCCACTCCCCCACTTTTTTCCAGAACTTAGTTTTTACGTCTTAGTCTGATTGCTTTTGCTACAGAAATACAAACTGTTTAAACAGGTCATATACTGCATTGAAAGCTAAATGAAAACAACAATAATCTTCCAATAAACGTGTCAAAGCTTTTTTTTTCGACACGCTTTGCGCGCACCCGTTTTAAATATTTCAGGATTCGGGGTTACTTCTTGAAGAACACCTCTTCCATTGTAACTGAAATTTATCACCACGGTCGTCTTCTGGTCCCCTTCTCCGACCAAGCGCCTCCAAGCTTTCTGAAAGGACGATGATCGTATTTGACCCTAATCTGGGGCTCCGCTCTTTTCCAGCTGAAGTGAAAAGGGGTCAACCCTTAATTTCTCTATTGAGATGTGTCAAAAGTCCATTTTTCGGCTTGTTCTACACGTCCCATCACAGATAAGGACTGTATAAAAATCTCATGAAAAGGACTCTATAGGAAACCAACGGTACGTTTTTGTTTAGTACAAATATCCTCAGGGGGTCACCCTTATTCAGCTGTAGTGAAAAGGGACCACCCTTTGTCTAATTTTATTTCAATTTCACTACAGAGATGAAGTAAAAATTCATTCTTTCGGCGCGCTCCGCGCGCCCCTTTACAGGTAACGGCTCTGTGAAAGTCAACTGAAAAAGGCTATATAGGAAACCAGAGTATGTTTGTGGTTCAGTAAGAATGTCTAGAGGGGGAAACCGTTATTCAGCTAAAGTTAAAAGTGGCCTATCCTTCCCCTAATTTTCATTCAGTTTCATTACTGAGATGTCTCAAACGTTTAATTTTTCGGGCGCCCCATCATAGACACGGGCTGAATTCACATCACAAGAAAAGCCCCCTAGCTTTAGTTCTGAAGAGACGATCTGGGGCACCAAAGAGGGAGCCTCCGAAAAACCTCAATTTTAAGTAATCCATTCTTCCTCCCCGCACTCTCTGCATTATTGATTCCGGCCTACTTTAATCTTGCGGAGTAAGGATATAATTGAAAAAAGTCAACTTGTGATATTTGTGGTCTGTTAAGTGCCCATCTTATGTGATTTAAAGTTGAAGATAAAATGCATCATTTTAATGCCTACAATTTCGTAAATACCCAGGAGCTTCCGGGGGCCTCGTCCCCCCCCTCCCGGAACCCCCACCGGAGCTTTGCCCCTGGACCCCATCAGGGGCCCAGGGGCCTTAAGGCGGACCCCTTTACCCCACGCCGTTAGGGGGAGCGCTTCGCGCTCTCGCGGCGCCTTCGGCACCGTTTGTTAGTCTGTCCAATGTTGCCCCCTACTTTCAGATATCAAATCCCGCCCTGGTTGTCTAGATATAATAATCCTGCAAACCTGGACAAACGTATGTTTACCTTATTTTTAAAGGCCTGGTTCGGAAAATTAATCTATTTAATCTGTTCGGAAAATTAATTTAATTAATCACTGGGGATGGGGTGACAACGGGCACATGATGACATTATCTTAATCCTATGTATATAGTTGTCATGTTTTATAAGACGTCATGATAATCCTGTCGTTATCATAAATTTACGTACTTTGTACGCACCTTGACCTTGAAAATATACTGAAACTGAAACTGAAAATTTTGGGGGAAATTTTCGAGCTTTGCCCCCCCCCTGAAAAATATCCTAGCTACGCCACTGCAAGAGGGTGAACTTAATAGAATGAAGTGAGTAAATTTACTTCATTAAAGTTTTAATTCACTCCAATCATAGTAACACTCATCCCTCGAGCAGTTCAATTCACTGCAAAAAGAGCGAAAATTCACTATTAAGAGAGTGCCTCCAGAGGTCATTCTTTTTTTATTCCTTGCCGAAGGCAGGCAAGGAATCTATGCGATGGTGGTGTCGTGTGTATGTGTGTGTGTGTATGTATGTGTGTTTGTGTGTTTGTGACGCTCCTTGAAATCGCGATATCTTAAGATAGGAATGACTGACACTTTTCATATTTGGCATACAGATTTGCCATGTTGAAAGGAGGAACCCTATTGTTTTTGGTGGAGGTCAAAGATCATTTGAGGTCACCAGAGATCAAAGACCGGAAACCTTGTAATCGCGATATCTTGAGATAGGAATGACTGACACTATTCATATTTGGGTATATAGATTTGCCACGTTGAGAGGAAGGACCCTATTGTTTTTAGTGAAGGTCAAAGGTCAACACTACTTTGAGAAGTCCTTAAAATGTTCAATAAAAAGTCCTGGAAAGTCATGAAAAAATCATGTTGGCAAAGAGTGGGAACCCTGTAAGAAAAATAATGTACCTACATGCTCATCTTCATTTGAACTGAATAAGCTTTGCAAGCTATGTAACCCTACAGCTTTAGAAATATATATAGATCCAAATACGAAAATTTAAACCACAAATGCATGCAGAAAACCTGGATTTAGTATAAAATTTGTATAACCCACAGAAACCCACTAACCAAAGCAATTCTTTTTTTCATCTACAAAACTAGATTCCATTTAAAATGCCCGTTTTTAGTGGTTTATGAGGACAACAAAGCACCCCTTTTCAGCAAGGAATCACTAAGCCTTTTGGCTTTCTGGTTTAAAGAGGGGTTCCTATAGACACTCGAGCCATCAAGAGTGAAACTTTGCACCTTTGGAGTGAAAATTCACTCTTCTTGGAGTGAACTTCTGCCCTTTTGGAGTTAACTCTACAGCTTTCACTCTTCCAGGGGTAACCTTAATTAAGACACTTAAACTAAGCAAGACACTCTGTCCAGAGTTAGGTAGAAAACCACTGTTATCAGGTAGTAGTAACAGAATGCGAAAATAAAATGTATACGTTTGTTTATTCTCCGTCCCTTGTACGTTCCTCCTAGCAAAACATTTCTCAATAACTACACTGATGACCATGTTCCCCCGACTCTCTTTTTGAAAGTATAGATAGGCCGAAAACGTGTTTGGTGTACGCGGGTGAATTTGAAACTGTTGAAAGCATTGTAAAACCCCGACAGTCGGGATCCTGGGCCGAGAAACTTTGAGAAATTATATAGTTCTTCATACAATTCATGAAGGCTGTTTCAAATGCCAACAAATTTTTCCTCAGTTGGTGTACATTCAGGACTTGTAAAAAAGGTTTGGGCACAAAGTTAACACGAGTTGGTGCAAAACTTAAATAGTTAGTACTAAGTCAGATGCAAAGTTAATACAAAGTTAATACAAGGTTATACAAAGTTAAAGGAAGGGTTTAAGGTCACAACAGGATTCGGTATGTTAGAGGGGTACTTATTCTGAGCATTTCGGTGAAATTTGCATTGAAATCCGATGTGTGGTTCCCAAGATATGAGCACGTGTTAAGTTTTCACATTTTCAACAAAAAGTGAACTTGAAGCAGGCACATATGACATCACATCCCCACATTAATGGGCAGTCTTTTGTTTTTCGTTAAACTTTATACTGGATTTTCTCCTCAACTATCCCATATTATTAAAATGTGATTGCATAAGTGGCATGAAAATTTTACAAACTTTGCATCCCCCACAGGGAGGTCATACTCCTATTAATTTCAAGGTCAACACAACAGTCTGATGAAACAAAGGAAACCAAAACATTCCTCGTCTGTGCGAGGAAGTGATATAAGCTCTTCTGCCCTCAAAATCACTTTTGAACACAAATCTACTGACTTCATTTACTGATATCTCAAGAAATACAGGCCCGATTTGAATGAAACTTTCACCACACTCTGTAAATTTTGTTCCTCTTTCACATATGAAAATTAAATTTTTGCTTAAAAGTTAATTTAACACAAAGATTATTTGGGCTCAAAGCTAATCCTATCAATGTTTTATTTAGATTTGCTTTTAGAGAGCTAAATTGAGCAGGAAAATTTAGTTATTTTGAGATGACTTCAGAAAAAACCCTTAATTGATTTTCTCAAAGCCTACCAGCAGGGCAGTAGCCAGGACGCGGTGTTTGAGGGCACAACGGATTATCGATCGTCGTCCTGGAGGAGGGGTCTAAGGGGTGTCCCCTCCCCTTTGGAAAATTTTTGCCTATCTGAGAGGACTAAGGTGCAAAATGTTGGAATTTTGACATAAATTCACTGTTACAGATGACACAGTGGCATGATGAGATATGTGTGGTACCGGTAGGTTGCTCAAGTTGTTTGTGTGTGTGTTCCATTTTTCCATAGCAATAAAATTTCAACTCGTGCTTTGCTTTGAATTTGCGTGGCTACGTGCCTGCCTACCAGAGGGCAAACTATTCCTCAGCAGTGAATAGTTCTTAGCTCGGTTTGAGTGCTCAGGCTTCTGGAAATTATTATATATAGGCTGAAATTATTACATAAAGGCTGAAATTACTATATATGGGGTAATGGTTCAATTTTTTAATCAGTAACTTAAAATCACGGGCTTGACTACATTTTTTTTCTATTTTTGATTTAACTTTACAAACTTGAAGTAAGCTAATTTGTCACTGTGACTCGTCTGACGAAACGTTGCTACACCAGATAAAATCTCAAATATTGTTAGCAATAGTAGGCTGTATCACACTCTAGACCAAGAGGGTACAGTTCATGAACCTTCCAAGACAAACTGTCGTACCTGCAAAGTCACGGATATTCGCTTTTACATTAGGTTTACTCGTGTGCGGCCTAGTCCTGACGAACCGTTGCTTACACGAGTGGATAAAGGTGGTGGCATTTGAAGCGATGAACTTGCCGGGTCAAAGTAAGAGGGGTTTTTCATCCAAGAGCAATCTACGGTTTTCCCACCTGAACTGGCCTTTCAAAAAAATCCCAAATTTGATCCAAATTGTTTATTTGGTTGCCACCCGATATGAAGTTGTAATTCATAAGCCAACTTGGCTGCTCCCACATTCGTGGTCGCTTAGCGTCGTAAAACTACTGCCCTTCAATGCCTGATTACCTATAGATGCTTTCTCCCTCACTATTTGCACACACGTACGCCAGGTGGTACATCTTTTTTTCTGGCCAGCCGCCGTGCGGGAAATGTTCAATCAAGATATTGAAGTTTTAACAATTGAAGATCCGTTTTAATTTAGTAAGCCTAGCCTATACATATAGGCCTATACATTGACTTATCATTTTTACTGTTTCTTTTTAACCAATCGATTTGTGCCAAGACTGAAATTTGTTCTCAAATTGCTACGTGATTGATTGATATGGACGGAGGACGACTTCCATCCTTTCTTTTCAGTTTCTTAATTCTTAAAGGGTCAAACCTACACTTCATGTGGGGGGAGGGGGGGGGGGGCTACAGAAACTCTCCATTGGCCCAGCTTTTTGATTGACTGAAATGTAGATTACCAAAGCTTACATTCCAGGGCATGAACTGTACTGAGAGTGTTTTGGTTGTATACATAAGGCCTTTCTATACTCACCCTGAAGCAATAAACTGAGATTGCGTCTGGAAAAGGGTGAATTTCAGACAATTGTGGGAGGGGGTTAAAGGGGAGGTTTAAGCAAAATTTTAATTTTCATGTGTGAAAGAGGAACAAAATCTACACAGTGTGGTGAAAGTTCCATTCAAATCGGACATGTATTTCTTGAGATATCAGTGAATGAAGCCAGTAGATTTGTGTTTAAAAGTGAGTTTAAGGGCAGCAGAGCTTATATCACTTCCTCACATTGACAAGGAATGCTTTGTTTCCCTTTGTTTTATCAGACTGTTGTGTTGACCTTGAAGTTAATAGGAGTATGACCTTCCTGTGGGGGATGCAAAGTTTGTAAAATTTTCATGCCACTTATGCAATCACATTTTAATAATATGGGATTGTTGAGGAGAACATCCAGTATAAAGTTTAAAGAAAAACAAAAGACTGCCCATTAATGTGGGGATGCCATGTCATATTTGCTTGCTTCAAGTTCACTTTTTGTTGACAATGTGAAAACTTTACATGTTCATATCTTAAGAACCACACGGCGGATTTTAATGCAAATTTCACCAAAATGCTCAGGATAAATACCCCTCTAACATACCAAATCCTGTTATGACCTGAAGCCCTTCTTTGAAGTAAGAAGGTTAGCAAAATTGGTACTGTTTGGGGTGAGAGAACTGACAGAGCCTTTAAGTTGTGGTCCAGAGGCATTAGATAAACTTTTAAGAGATCATAGACCGTGGTCAGTTGAACTGTTGACCACGGTCTATGATCTGTATCAGGGGCGTCGATTTGGGGGACAGGGGGACATGTCCCCCCACTTTTCTGAGTGGAGGGGACACTAACGTAAAAGTCCCCCCTCCCACTTTTTCTGACCTGAAACTTAAAAGTTAGCTAGCCTACTACTAAAATATTCTATACATGTAGGTTAAGGAAGACGTGCTCTACCGATTGCGATCGATTTCTGTATCAATAATTACACGTTTATACTTTGCAAATCCCAAAATTTTTGTGCGCTCCGCGCGCTTGCAGTCTTATTGATGTTCTTTTTTACACTTGCATATTTTAAACATACATTATTTATCTGTCTGTATGATATGTCGATTGTTCGAGTGCATAGGGCAGCAAGTGTGGTTATGAAGAAGAACAACATTTAGGAATTTGAAGAAGAAGAATCATCCCCTACTAGCTATGTTTTAATGAAACTTGTAATCTTTAGTGAATGACCAGCCTGGCAGGCTTAACATGTTTTAAGGAAAATGTCTAAGTGCACAGTCTGCATGCAACTTTTTCAGAAAAAAAAATGAGTTCAAAGCAACGCTGCAGTTTTTTGACAACTCATTAAATTCCAAAGTTCCAAATTCTCTCCAATAAGAGTTCCATATTCGTCATTAGTTGTTTTACAAAGCTAAATTTTCCGCGCGCGTCGCGCGCGCCGCAAATTGCAAGTTCCTGAACAGAGGCGCTCGCTTATACCTTCAATTTGTTGAACTCGTCCGAGCTCTGGAGGTGACAAAATCGGAAATTAGCTACATGTGACACCAGATCATCAAACGGCAGTGCTCTTTTTTTTTTTTTTTTTTAAATTCCTTTCGTAAAATTTCAAATTTTCTCCAATGTAAGCTCTTGACTCAAAAATTTTCGTCGGAGAACCTCATTTCGTATATAGCGTTGAATACGGTAACAATATGTAGCAACAACGATCTTTGGTCGCCACTCAATCTCAGATTGCCAACAGGATACACAAATTCTTCAGTAATCCCCCAACTTTTCAAATCTCCTTACAGGAAACTAGAATCCAAACTTTTCTGCAATAAAAGCTCCATATTTTCAAATATTCGAAAAAGGACACAAATTTACGTCCCTAGTACAGTGGTGTTCACACCTAAAAAATCGTAAAATTTGGATGCTTACCCGCCCCTCCCCCGCAAAAATGTGTAGCTACGCCGCTGTGGACACCTTACCAGGACTGAGGAAAAATTTCGGCCAGATGCCCCTCCCCCCTCCCGACTTTGAAAATCAAATCGACGCCCCTGATCTGTATTTTTGGTTAGAAATTCAGTTACCGGAAAAATTTGAAAGGACCAATCATCTCACCCCAAACTACAATTCTTATAGGGCTTACCAAAATTCTCAATTAACTCAGCTCTTTGATTGACAGCTAATTCAAACCAAGGCAAAGAACCAAAGCTTAATTTTCACAGCATGAACTGTACTGAGAGTGTCTTGATAATACAAATTGAGCTCTTTTATTCTCACCTACCCTGATGCAGTTAATTTTGTGTGTGGATGAGGATGATTTTCATACAATTGTGGGAAGGTAAGGAAAATTGGTACTGTTTTGGGTGAGAGAATTGGGAGGGTAGGAGAAGTTGAAATGTTTTGGGTGCGAGAACTGCACCTTTGAAATTGATTATCTTTTTCACACTGGGGGTAAATGACGTTGTGACACACTTTCTTTGTCACCAGGCAGGCATTTAAAATGTGAAGCCAAGAAGGGAGTCAGCGCTCATGCACGAAAGAAAAGGGGGTTACACGAGTGTATGACTCCCTTCCCTGTCAGTCATATGCTTAGTGGCGCATAAATAAATACAGGTGAGTATAAAAGAGCTAAAATGCAAAACAAGCCTTGGAGGCAAAAGAGGAATGATCTAAAAATGAAATTCAAAATACAACCCGCTTTAGAGGTTGTTTCAAAAGGCAAGTAGACCTAACAATTGAGTATTATATACTGATCTTACGTTGTGTGAAAGCCATCTTTAGGTAAAAAATGCAGTGCGTCCTCTATAACGAAGTCTTGATGGGGGACTTCCGGATATATGATTAGCACATTATAATATCGTACTACAGTATTAATTCAAAACACCAACTTAACCATAACACAATTTGAATTTCTCTGCTCAGTGCAATACCCTGATATGCGGGTCAAGTAAGACCATGGCATGAGGCTACTTGATTGCTTTTATTACGATTGGGACAAAAAGTTTCCTTCATCAACCCACACATTGTGCACCCTTACGTCCATTGTGAGTGTTTCACCATTGTAACTTCGCTTACTGTATATTGAGGTTGAAATTCGTATGCAGCCTATTGACTCTGCACTCAGACCGGGTAACATTAGGCCTAGCCTAGGCTAGGCTAAGTACTAACTTTATAATACTAGCCTACTGTAGGCTACGACGTTAGGAACTTACACCAGACCTAGCCTAGAGCCAAGGCCTAACGTTAATGTTACCCTGTACTAGGCTAGGCTAGGCCGAAGTCTAAAAAGTTTGTCCGCTGTTTTCATGTTCTCGAGCTTCCACTGGGTTAACAAGTTAACCGCAATAACCTGATAAATTGCATATTGGTATTAAAACAGTAGCTAGGCCTATCCTAGACTAGGCTAACTAGTGCAAGTTGTAATGATTGATATTGAGATCTGGCCGGACTGGAAAGTAGGCCTAGGCCCTAGGGCCTTTCACAGAAAGATCTTTGGCGTAGGGAAATGTACTCCAACAAATTTGGCGTGCGGTGTACCTGGCTGCTACAGGGAAAATTACAACAGTTGGCATACAATTGCAACAACTGGTGTGGCGTATAATTGCAAACACCTCCACCTTGGGGTGATTCTTTGGCGTATGGCAAATGTACTTTCTGGTGTGGATATCTGGGACAAGCCAAGATCCCCTAGCCTAAGCTAACTGGTGTTAACTTGTGGACCACTGACTAGGCTACCTAGCCTAACTAACTTGATTGTGGCTTAGGCCTATGCCCAACTTAGCACAGGTGTTCAGCCTCTGGCCTTCTGTATGCCAAGGTGCGCGATTCCCTCTCGCAATTCACCAATCCCGCAAGCCCAAGGAGTTGTCTGCAGTAAACCTCACCGGAAAATAGACTATACCAAGGATGTTTGGTGAAAAAGTTCAGTGGCCAGTGTTCTCATTAGGTCCCAAAATCCAAGAGTCCTTGAACCCTCAACCTTTTTCCCAAGAGTCCCATCAAATTTCTGAGGGTTCCATATTATTTGGAAGAGTCCCAAGATGAAGCATCAACAAAATGCAGTACACAGGGAATAAATTAGTGTTCCAATTTTGCATAGCAATTCTGAGAATTTTGTCAGGTTTTATGGTAAAATGATTGGAAACCCTATGTTTTTAGGTACAAAATCTGCTATATGTACATTATTGTATTTGTGTAGCAATTCGACCATTTAGTGTAGCAAAAAGCTATGCGATACTGGATAAATTATTCCCTGGTACATAGAAATGGAAAACAAATGTGGTTGAGCGAAAGAAATGTTTTATTTTAAACTACCATGTGCTTAAAAACAGCTGAATCTTACACAAATAAAACCAGCTTTGTTATCGATATACTTTACATCAGTCATATGTAGTCATCTCGACAACATCCACCTCTAAAGCACATCATTCTCTCATGTACAAAGGGCACCAAATCAACTAATTACAGTATTATCAAGTAACAATCCATGAGAGCACGTATTGCCGACAAGACTGTAGACTGGATATGGATGAAAGTTCCCTGCATGTGGCAAAAATCACTTTCGGCGAATAATCAGTGATGCTCTGCAATTTCCATTCAGATGTTCTGCTGGATATTTGCAACACACCGCTGCGTAAAACTGGTCTGGCATTGACATGTGATGTTACTCTAAGCTGGACAACAGCTCGACAGATGATCTAGTACGTACGTAGCACCCACCGGCGATATCGCAGAACTGGGCCACATTACTAATATGGGTCTAGTCGGAGAAAGTTTTCTGGTCGAGTGGAATAGGAACTGCGGTGATAAGAAACTTCAGTAGGCAGATTTCCTACGTGGATTTTGTGAAGTGACATCAACAATGAACATTTCAAGGCAATGGGTTTGTGTGAACTTTTCAACACCAAAACTCTCTATGCCTCCTTGCCCAAATTTTACTTGCGTTTTGCAAGCAAATCCAGTGCGTCCCTGGGATGCTCAAGATTTAGTTTCAAGGGTCTCGAGTCGAACTTGCGCGTCAGGGACCTGGGAGCTCGGGTTAGTGAGAACCCTTGTGGCTCAAAAAACTTTCCAGTTGGCCTAGAGTATGGGTGGGAAATTACCGCAGCCTTTTCTACTGCACACACAGGTACTCTTTTCTAGAAAGTATAGGCTTTCCAACACTATACTAGGGCTGTGAACATATAGCGATTAATCGCTAAATGATCGCATGTGTAGTAAACGTTTAGTACAAAGCTACAAGCAATTAATTGCAAAACTTTTTTTTGACATTTTGTTAGAGTATTCAAAGGGATGGAAAAAAATTTCTTTCCATTTGTATACTCTAATAGTACCTGTTTTTTGTTAAATGACACATTCTAGACATACTTGAACTTTGTAGGCTTCAAAGTTTCAGAATAATTTGATTTCACCATGCAAGAAAACAACAATTACTACTTCTGCATTATATTCAGTATCAATCACTTCACACTGATTGAAAAGGTAATCACGATTAATCGCTAAACGATCGCAAGTTTTTGAGGTTAAACGTTTAGCTATTTTGTTAACGTTCACAGCCCTACACTATACATATACAGAAAGGTAGGAATCCCATATGGCTCTGACCAAAATTTTGAGCTCTGGTGGTCCAGTTCATCACAATTAGTTACCAACTATTTAGGCTTTGCCTAACAGAAAAAAGGATACAGCGACGTCTCTCTCGTTGAAAGTACTGACCGATGCTGTAGGCCTTTCACTTGCTGTATTTTATTTAACATTTCCTGGCAATTTTTGTCCTATTAAGGCACTTTTGTTCTAGTTCTTGGGGTAATTATCGAATGGCCCACACTTATGAAGGTGTATGTAGATGGAATCAGAGTCATAGTTGCAGGAAATGAGCGCGCAATTGAAATTCTGTGTCTGTACACTTGCATCTGATTTTGAGAACAACATCATGTGGCTCTATGGTCCAGTGATTGTTTTTGTTTCAAAAATATTACAAGTCCACTAAATTGTAGCCTAGTCAGACTCTCAGTGGCAGAGATAATTAACTGGTTTGAGAACTTACACTTTCAATTGATAGTGGAGTCGCAGTGACAGAAGCTTTCAAGATATATTTGGAGTTGGAGTGACAGAAGATTTCAAGATACATTTGAAAGTGGAGTCGGAGTCATAGTGACAACAACTATCAAGATATTTGAAAGTGGAGTATGTGTTGCAGTAACAGGGCTTGGCCTTGTGGAAGGCTGCAGCTGTCAAGATATATTTGAAAATGGAGTTGAGACTTACTCCACTTGATGAACAGATCTTCTGGAACTGTCAAGATCTATTTAAAAGTAGAGTTGGAGTCGCTGTGGAAGTTGGCTTGCGCCTTCTAATTCTTTGAACTGTGTGCTTGACTCTTACTGTGACTCCACTTGAAAGACAGACCTTCTGGAAGGCGGGTATTGTATAAAATTGTATCTTTTCAGAAAGTTTCCACCCACAGACTTCCTATGAACAGAACATGCTGCATGATAAATTGTCGCCATCGTACATGTGAGTATAGAGCAGGATGGCTGCCTCAGTCAGTGGCAACAAGCTACACATAGGATGTACACATTACATGCTCTGTCCATGTTTATAGTAATCCTGTGGGTTGAATCTCTCTGCAAAGAACAAGAATGAAAGTTCCCTTAGGGGAGAAAATTGGCAGAAAATCTTAATTTAAGTGAATTGTTCAATCAGTGCTTTTTGCATTGTCAGTTTTTCATGTTTGTGTATCTCTACATCAATTGCTATTTGTGGTGTATCAGGTACAGTATGCATGAAGTATAAGTGTGTGGGGCACATTGCAAAATTATAACAAAGTTCCATACTGTTGAGAATAGGGTTGAGCAGTATACTGGTACTGATGCCAGTACCTGTACTGGAGGTTCAGGTAATGAAAATACTGGTACTTGAAAAAAATTACTGGTACTCATTATATTTGCTGACAAAAATAACTGTCAGGATGTGTGGATGATTAAAATATTTACACAAACACCCAGATGCATTAATGTGCAGGATGACATGGGGGTCATGCTTGGCTTAGGTTTCTTTCCACCGGACTTCCCTACCCTGGAGTTGAGAACCAGTACTGCCCCAGTACCGGTTCTGTGTGTTTAACAATACCGGTACCAAGATTTTCTTGGTACCGCCCAACCCTAGTTGTGAAGAAGGTACTGTAAAGTACTAGTGCAGTGCATCAGCTCTACTTATGAACAATCAATTTATTATCAATTGCTGAGCAGATAAGCCTAGACTTGGCACTTACTTCATGCATTCAGAATGTCTGAAATGAAATGAAACACTTACAAACCTGGAGAATAGCATGCAGGAAGCCAGGAGATCTGAATAAAAACCAGGAGTCACCAGGTAAAACCTGGGAGAGTTGAAAGGTTTGATTCAGTGCCAACAACTTTGAATATCACATAGGGGTCTTCAGAGTAACAGGAATTTGGCTGTATGCCAGTGGAGTACTCACTTATTTTCAGTGCATTCAGCAAGGGACCCACAGTGCCCCAAGGAATCAATACAGGTATCTTAAAAGTCTTTTGTAGGTCTATGACTCAAACCCCAGACCTTTAGAGTGAGATTTCATTGATTTACCCACTAGTTTGGGGAGGATTTTTTTTCACTCCTTCCCACATGGCAGAATGCACCCATAGTGGAATGACCATTCACATAATTATGCCTATCATGCTGGCCTTGGAGCTTTGAAAAATATTTTTCTAAAAGTAATCCTTAGGCTCACAGCTTACCCAGCCAAATAATGTACGAACTTCACCTCACCTGTGGAAGGGCAAACATTATTGTGAAATCAACAGACAAGTTGACTTAGTAACTTGGATTCATTTTGGGCTACAGTATGATGGTCCAAAACTTTTGCATCCCCAGTCAAAACTGGAGATTGGTTAACAGTTTTCTTGTGTTCATTTTGGAAAGGAAAAATTTATATTGTGGAACAAAAGCAACTAGCCTCCATGGAATAACTGCTGTAAATGTAAAGGTTTGATGGATTTCCCACTTCCGTAGAAAATTATCGAAACTTACAAAATTGTTTATACATAAATTATGCAAGATAGATTTGAATTATGACGTGTGCGAGTAATCGCACACCATCACTCACCTCAAATCACTGTGAGGTGTGTGATTTTTCCACACCTACTGTAGATGAAAATTTGGAACTCATAAATCTACTGAAGATTTAGAACAGCATCCCTACCACCATGGGTTGAAAAAGTTGGGAAGTTAGGAGGCTCCTGCCTGGAAATTTGGTCCTCTGGAGGGAAATGTAGACAGCTGGAAGGAAATTTCCCTTTCCTGTACAGGAAAATTTAGGGAGAACTGTGGGAAATTTTACTCCCTTCCAGGGAAATAATTCTGCCCCTTTCCTAGGATACATTTTTCCAGTCCTGCCTACCACCCTCCTTAATTTGCTAAGGAGTTTAATTTTTAGCACACCTGGAGAATCCAAATGGAAGACCTAATAAGAACACATGTGGATTGTTCTTGACAAATTTGTTCTTTGAAATTAAGTTGTGCATTGTAGGCAGGGTCAGTGAACAAAATGTTTATTTTCCAGGAAGGGAGTAAAATGTTTCACACTTCTCTTCATATTTTCATGCACATCCAATTGCCAGTGCCCAGTGCCCACATTTGCCAAGAAGTTGTTCCCAACTTTTTCCACACATGGGCAGAATTTGTAGCTAGAAGATTCTTAGTTGCAGGTGCAACAATTTTTTGGTGTACTGTAGTGTGCAACAGTTCATAACAATCCTTAGCCAGTAACTACACTCAGGGTTGTAGCTAACCCAAATGGAGTGCCGACCAATGCTACGTAATTGCGAAGCATAGCGTGGAATGCACGCGAAGGCCTCACGTACTGTACCATGGCATGGGGTCCAGGGACCTACTTTAGGGCCCCTGGTGGAGTCCAGGTGGAATGCCTTGGCGAGACCCCTAGGCAGCCCCCCCGTCAGAAGCTCTTGGGTTTCAGTAATCTTGTGTGGCCATGACACTAGGCTCTCAGTGTTCTCAAATTATCAGTGTCTGATATATTCCTGGCCATCCCAAATCACTGAGATTCCAAGACCACTGATCCTTAGACCTCTACAGGCATAAACTGTATTTCTCCTGGGTTGTTGAGACAGATAAAATGGATCTTGCACGAAGTTGTGGTAAAAGTTGAAGGTTGCAATGAACAAACAGAGAAACTTAATACTGTACGCTGTTACTACCACATAATTTTTTCCTAGGGAGAATGGGGTTACTTTCACAGACTGCTACAAATATGATGCAATGACACTTAGGTAAAAAAGATTGTGTAGGTCTGCATTAATTTTGTGCTGGGAAAAAAAGATTTGCATCATTCCATGCTGCGGGTGTATCGTTGTTAGGAGCAAGTTCATCCGCGGCAGTATCCTTACCCATCATCCAGCGTGAGATTGAAGTACGACTGCTAAAACTGTGTTTTGTGCAATTAACAGCAAATTTATGTTGTGTAATAAGGTTTCACAAGCATCCATAGGTATTGAAAGGGACCAATGGAAATTGCTATGTTCATTTTCTCCATACTCTCAAGTGTGTATTCAGAGGTTGCTTGTAGGCAGCATGCTGTTGTGCATGTGAAATCTTTATTGCTTCCACGCACTGCAAATACAGTTATTGCTACAATGGAATAGATGTGTTGTAATTTATAATGTTGAGAAGGGAGTTGGCTTTCAATCACCGATTCACTGGGAGTACAGTAGTTTGAAGTTTGAATCGTAAAATTGTTGGCGTAACGGCAGTACGTTGATATCGGACATGTCTAATATCAAGGTACTGCAGACTGCCCCAATCAACCAAGCTCGTTCTGCATACTGTACTTATTACAAAGAGGCACATTTTTTCACACACATTGTAACTTAGTTAAAGTTCACCTGAAAACACAGGGGAGTATAGGATTACAATTTGCTAGCATTAAACTGTCAGAAAAGTGACTTCTGACAACTTTTGCATAAAGCCATGCAGATGCTTTATTGTATTTTCACTTTAAAATTTATTGTAATTTATTTTACACAATTTCAATGCTTAAAAATAAGAACACAGGAGGAGAAACCTTTATTTTGTTGTGAGTACTGGATGGAAAGTTTACATGCTGGCCAGCGCCTTCCGGCATAGCTACTGTACGAACCGGACTACAGTACGTCATTGCTGGAGCAGTACACCTTCCAGAAAGTTTTTTCAACAGGACTTATACTGTAAGTGATGGTGTTTGACTGGAAATTGCCTTGTTTTAAATTTGGGTTGGTTTATCTTACAAGGATTTCCATGAATTTTTAGACATTTCCATGATTTTGTACTGGCCATTAGCCTGGGTAATGTATCTTCTGGTTGACTAGTGTTAGTGTTGGGTCCTGTGCAGCCAACTGAAACCAGCCAGTGCTGAATCTAGAGTTAAAGGGCCATTCCTCTCACGCCAAACTGCAGTTCTTGTAAGGGGTAACGAAACTTTCAATTGGCTCAGTTCTTTGATTGACAGCTAATTCAAACAATGCAGAATACCAAAGCTTATATTACACAGCATGAACTGTGCTGAGAGCATTTTGAAATACACATTAATCTTTTCTATACTCACCCTGAAGTAATAAACCGAGATTGTGTCTGGATGAGGATGAATTTCAGACAATTGTGGGAGGGACTTAAGTAAGAAGGTTAGGAGAATTGGTTCTGTTTGGGGTGAGAGAATCAAGCCTTTAAAGAATTTCAAGGTGTGCTATAAATCACACTCCTCAGGAAAGTAAGGAACACGTGGTAGGTAGATGACTGATTTATTTAACTTCAATAGACTAATATGACCTAACATTCTTCATTTTGATTTAAAAAAAAGAAAAACCACAACAACAACAAAAGAAAAACAAAAAAATGAAACAACAGCACACCCCTAACAGTGATTTGAGGTGAGTGATACTGTAGTGTGTGCTGGCATTCACAAGTCCTTTGTTGTGGTTAGAATCTTGACTGTACAGTAGGTTACATTACTGTAACGTTACAGTTCTGTAGTTGTACTGTAATGTATGTTAACCTGAGGGACTGGATGCGGCCATGCCTGGTTATTCCTTGTTTCTGTGAAACAGCTGTAGACTAAGTATTCAGTTTACTGGTACAATTTAACAACAAACAAATGCAACTGTGAGAGGAAATCACATTTGATGAAACTCTTACATAAATAAACAGTTACCAAAGAATCCAGTAATTCAGTATTTAACGTAAATCACTTTTACGAGTCATAGTTACTGTCCCAGTTTTGGGAATAATGAAATCAATAGATCTACATAAATCATAAGTGAAAGATTGTTATCTTGTTTTAATTGGTATTAAATTAGGAATAAAGAGCTTCAAACAGGAAAAGTTAGGAAATTGGGAGGCCCCTTCCTTGGAGGTCGTGAAAGTATTGAGGAGAGGGAAGGGAGCATTTTCTTGAATGAAAAAAAATTTTTTGTACTTAACAATTTTTACATGTGAAAAATTGTTTACCCTTGAAAAGTGGACATTTTATTTTGCCATCCCTTCCTACAGTACTACCTTGGGAAAATTTTGGTATGTGGGGAGATTTTTTTTTTTACAGAAAAATACAAAATTTCTTTCTTCCTGACAAGTGAACATTTTATTTTTCCATCCCGGTTCAAAGCATTTCTGTTATCAAAGGCAAATGTACCACAGTAATGATCATTTAAATTCATAGTGCGTAAATTGTTACAGAAATTTAAAATTGTGCTTCAGTTTCTGTGTACTGTATGTTACAGTTATTAATTGCTCTGATATGGTACTGTACAGTACTACAGAATTTCAGTTTTTACTTTCACCTCAATATAGTAAAATGTTGTTTTCTAGGATGAACAATGTCACCTATACATACAGTACTTGCGCTTTGTTACGACCACAGAATTTTTCTCATGGGACAAATGGTGCTGAAAAGATAAAGCAAGTTAGTATAATTGATATTATGAAAATGGGAAGTACAGTAGTAGACAGTCCTAAGGTTAAAGGGCAAGAGCAGTTGTCCAACTTGTAGAAGTGTACAGTAGAAGACTGTCCTGTTTCATGATTGGCTCTTGAAGGTCATGTGATAACATTTTCTCTCTTCAAACATGAATGTACTGCTTGGCTGAATGTGCAATATATTGAAGTCCTTAAATATTAAGGAAGACACTTTTGAAGAGAAGTAAGAAGAAAATTATGAATGATATTTAGCTGTTGCTTCAAAATAAGTTTGGAGTGACTGCCCTTGCCCTTTAAGGGAAAATGTGGCTCTATGTGTACTCTATTAAATAAAAAAAAAAAAAAAGGGAATTGTGAAAGGCAAAATTGTATGTATGTGTATGTATTATGAACCAGTAATTTAGGAGTAGTCATGTATGAGGTACACAATTAAACATTTTGTAGTTGCTTTTCTGAGCTTTCCATAAGTTGTGGGGATATGAAGAATTCAAACATCACAAAGGGTGGTAGAGCCACAGTGGGCATAGCCTGTCCAGCACACTCATTTGGGGCAGAGGCGTTAGCATATAACTCCTTCCATCCACCACTCCATCCACCACTATCTCATATAAAGAGCAAAACTTGATCAAAATAAAACTCATTTTTCTGTTTCAAGTGACTCAATTTACTGAAATTACTGTATAACATAATCATGTAGCAACATTCACTGTCATATCATTTGGTTATTAACTCCATCCATCCAGGAATTTCCCCTTGTGTTAGTCAAAACTCTTTTGTTACCATTATTATACACAACAAAGCCATCACATTCATCTTTTAGGTAACCAGAGGAAGGTCCTCTAGACTGATTTATTTTTCATGCCATCAACACCACAACAATTTTACTCTTCTTACTGTGTAGTCATATTTTGTGCAAGCGTCATTGTCTGTATCAGTATTTGGGCACTATCTGTTCTAGGACCAAGCCCCTGACTTGTCCAGTCTCCCCAAAAATGTGGGAAATTACTTTGCTTAAAATGTCCTATGTGCATTAACTGGCGTCTGAGGGCCCGCAAATATTCTAAGGTTTTCCAAATCATGGGTAAGGGGGGGGGGAGGCATCCTCTTTGCTGAGATCATTCCTACATGTAGCGGTGGTCCATAGTAATAATGATATTGATAATAACTTTTCAGGCACTGAAGGCAAGAAGTGCTTCTCCCTGCTGGCAACCCAATGTATGTGAAGGGTACAGTAGTTCATATTTAAATATACATGTAGTTCTTTAGGAATTAACCCCTCTTGTGTTAAGATGCTCGGAGTCAAGATAAGGGAGACTGAAGTAAACAGTACATAATTATCTCACAAATTTTAAGATTTATGATCTGTCTGTACATGGTTTCCTAGTGCCCTCTGGAGTCTGGGCCATTAGAAATGTCTGTTCAGTGAAACATTGTTGTATGACATCATCATAGGAAGGAAGAAGGATGATTCATGTAAGCAGAGTGCAGGAATGATAAATCTTGCTTTAATGGTGGAATTACCTTATGAGGAACCTTTAATATTCTGCAGTAGGATGATTAACACTTGGTAGCTAGATTTAATGTAATACTGTACTGTAGAAGGGTGTCAGGGTTCAAGTGCTGTTAGAAATGGAGAAACAATGTTTGAAGTCGTTTTGTTAGTGCAAGTAGATGTTACACTGTATGAAGGGATACATGACAGAAAAGAAAAGCTTGTTACAGATCAAAAATCAGAAATTTCATTTAACAATTTCAGTCTGAAACATGATACTGTAAGTCCATTTATAGTCATGACAGTGCTGCAGTATTTCCTGTTTGAATTAGACATACACTGTAAAATACTACAAGCTGCTTAGCTGGCAGTACTTTCTCTTTTATAACATTGAAATCACTAAATATCAGCAGCTTAGAGTGTACAGTACAAAAAAGAGACAACAGTATAGGCCTACTTAAAACCCCAAAACTGTTTTTAGGGTAGTGCATTCTTGACCTTTTAAGCACAAAAAAAAAGGCAGTCACCCAAATTTGGATATTGTAGTAGACTCTCCTTTTTCACAATTGGCTAATGAAAATCATGTGACAGTTTTTTTCTCCCTGGACTGTAAAATTATTAAGGAGTGCCTCCTTGGTCCAACTTGATTATGATCCAATTCTGGAAAAAATCATGAAAATACTTAAAAGAGAAATGAGGAAAAATGTGTACATTGATTTGGCTGTTGTTTCAAAATAAATTGGGGTACTGTAAGTGATATGCCCTTTGAGAAGCTTAGTACTTTACGAAACTGATCAAATGTGTTCGTTCTTTTTTCAGCCAAGATCCTGATACTGTAGCACTGTACTCATTGCTGAGGCACATTCAATACTTTTCATGGAAAGCTAAGTGATATGGCCCAAAACGAGGACACACAATGGCTGGAGGACATATTGGAAGAGACACAACTTCAGCAGTTTGCTCAGTCGATCCGGGAAGAATTACATGTCACCCAACTTGATCATTTTCGGTTTGTGGAAACACAGGATCTTGAGAAAATAGGAATGGGAAGACCGGCTGCGAGACGACTTCTGGATAAGGTCAACAGGCAGAGAAAGAAATCAACAAATATTATTGACAGGGTAAGTTTGTGATACAACCAAGGCTGTTTAGAAAACTGGTTTTAATTGGAAAATTTTTAATTGAAAAATCGGTTAAAAGCAGTGGACTGGTTCCGATTGATTAGTTTTTGAATTTTTAGTGGAAAAGAAAAGTAGTTAGTTAGATAGAGTTTTATGGTCCAGTTTCTAACCAGTTGGTTTAAGTCGAGCCAGCCACAGCCTTTCTTCCAGTTGTGGCACCCTGGTCCGTTTTCCCAAATGGGTTGCTTAAATACTAAGCACCAAGCACTATCATATTTAAGCCTGAGTAGGAAAAACTGCAATTGTGATTTGGCTTCCAGAAATCTTGTCTGTAATTGAGCATTTTCCTCTTTTTAAATAAGAAAGTTTGGTGCAGTCATAAGTGAGGGGTTCCTAACCAAAGTGGAGGGGGATCCCTTCCCAATACCTTAGATAAATCCTAGGAAAATTTTCCCAAGAATTTTAAGATTGTCATTTTGGGGTCGCCTTAGGAGCTATGGTGATCCCAAAACGACAGTCTTAAAATCCCCCAAAAATTCAAAAGGCAAATTTCCAAAGACTTTCTAACAGGTCCCAAGATCATCCTCTGGGGTCACCAGATGTCAAAAATCAAGAACTCCCAAGAAAAGTCATCTGGGGTCACCAGTATTAATTACTGTGGAATGAAAATTTCTGAATGTCCGAAGGGTAAAAAAAAATTCATTTACCGTAAGAGTGAGAGCCTTCACTACACTCTAATCAATCACATGACTTCAAATAGTGATTATGAATCATTTCTTTTTACTTTTTAAGGTCAAGGGCAGTTCCCCAAACTTATCTTGGAGCAACAGGAAATATCACAATTTTCTTCTTTTTTTTTCATGAAAGCATCTTTCACAATATTTTGTCTTCAGTATTGCCTACAGTAGGCGGTACTGTAACACAAGCAGTTGCTTCTGATACACTAAGTTTCACATTTGAAAAGAAAAGAGGTTGTCACATGATTCTCTACTGCCAATCATGAAACAGGACAGTTTACCAGTTCTTCAAGTTGGGGTCACTGCTCTTGCCCTTTAAAGCAACTCATTGAGTTGGTTCATGAAATGCAAGAAATTTTTCCAAACCTGTTAAGTTTTCTTCACATGTCAATGACAAATGGTCAATCTTAGACAGTCCCCAATAACTGTTTTATGAGTGAGTACTTAACGGTTCCAGTCAGTTTCCAAAAGTTTGTGACCAGACACTTTTTCAAATTATGTAAAAAGCCGTTAAAAGTCAGGACGCTAGAAAATTCAAAAAGTTAACGTTTTTTTTGACTTTTGGACTTGAAACTGGACTTGTTATGTTAACTAGAAGCATTGTTATGTGATAGTGACCTGTTGAGTCTCTCGTTAAGCTATCGATATCAATTCAGTGAGCCTCTTTAAGTCAATGTACAAATGTGGTGCAGAATTATTGTTAAAAAAATTGTAAACAAAAACCGTGATTGTCACTCAGTGTAAATGACTTTAATACAATATAAATGACTTGTATATTGTTACTAACTCCTACTCAAAGGCTGATAATTGTGTGGGAAAAAAGCCCTTTGTTTAGGCTGCACATAGATGGTATTGTTGAACTCTCCATGGAAATGGGAAAGGATGTATGTTATTGTTATCTTTACTCTTGTATGCTTCCCTGTCCTTTTTTGAAAAAAGAGTTTGGACAGAATTCAAGTTATTTTTTGGAAGAGGGAAACGTCACAATGGATTGTTTTGTTCAGGATCATCAAGCTCATCCAAGACTTGACTTTTTATTTTTAAGGTCATGTCCATAATTTAATTGTGATAACATAGTATCAGCATTGTTATTTCCTTTTGACTTTTCAATCTAAGGGAAATGTGAAACTGTGGAAAGAAAAACACGAACTGACATGGAATAATATACCTTGTGCATATGATGTCACAGAGCAAAAAGTATGCCCTCCTTAGGGGGCAAAACAAACTAACACCAACAAATGCAGGCAGCTGATTTGTCAACCAGTTGAGTATAGGCCTAGGTGCAAAGTCTAGTACTGTACATGTGCGGGGCCAATTTTTTTTGCATGCGGCCACATGTTCATTGTTTTAACCAAAGGTTGACATCAGTGTTTCTTCAGTGCACAAGGTTTATTTAGTGTTCAAAAGTCGCCCACCAATTTTGCTGTTTCTGGGCTTCTTTGTCACAAAAAAATGACAAAATCATGTGCAATTCTGCTACACAATTTCTTTGTAACAAAATGTGAATGCAGTACCAAATTAATTGTTTTAAGCAATTGAATTGGTAGCAATATGGCTGGACTTGCTGCTTACAGAATTCGGTCAAGAAGGCAGAGTAAAGATCTGTACAAAAAAATTGCAGCCAGGCATTCGATCAAGTGGTAGAGAATCTGCCTCTCACTTGTGAGCTCCAAGCTTGAATCCAGGTTGAAACACACCAAAGACTTGAGAAGTGGAATCTACTGCCATTGCGAGTGATGCTCTGCATACTATTGATTGAGTTGGGAAAACAATTCAGTGACCCCCAACTGGAAAAAAGACTATGGGCCTGTAAGATTAGACCAGATGTTTAGAAAATAAGGTGAAAAAACTTTATAACCAAACCAAACCAAAAGCATCTGAGCCACATCTGAAGTGACCAGTATCGGAAATCAAGCTGGGAGCTGGGTGGACTTTAACAATACAATGTGTTCATTTAGCAATACTGTTGACATGAACACTTTACAAGTTCAGATATATTATCTATAAAAGGAGTACAGAGGCCCAAATGTATTAATTTCTGAAGTTGATGAAAGCTTCATGTGCACAGCACGGCTGGCCACAGACTCTTTTTCCAGTTGTAGCTCACTGGCTTCTTTTCTCTCTACTCTGTTTGACTGGTGATGCTGAACACCAAGTACAATATCAAACTGTCAACCTCCCACCTGCGAATCGGATGTTCTAACCGTTGACCGTTGACCATGTGGTTAACTTATCATGTCTGACCAATAAGAACTCTTGAGATTCATAAGCAAAAGCACGTAAGGGACTGTAAGGAAGGAAAGGTCAAGATGTACTGTAAGTCAGGAGGGGAACACATGGGGGAGGGGGTAGGGTTGTTTGCAATAGCCACTATCATTTTCCACTCTAAACTCTGTTACTCAACATTTAGTCAATTTTAAATTTAATATGTGTGTGTGCGTTTTTTTTTTTTTTTGCACATCTGCATGTTTTTTTTCGCACTAAATCATGTAGAATAGGTGGAATATTTGACTTACTTTACTTACAGTACTCAACTATTTAAAAGTATGGCAGGCAAGTACAGTAGTGGTGAAAATCTGCTGCTGTCCACCAGCCTTAATTTTATATTGATTAACTATGGGGCAGATGGATGGAGTGCAAACAATCCAAATCCCATAGTAAAGATATTAAAGGTTCAATTCTGTCACCCCAAACAGTACCAATTATTCTCCTTATCTTCTTACTTAAGCCCCTCCCACAATTGTCTGAAATTCATCCTCATCCAGACCCAATCACAGTTTATTGCTTCAGGGGGAGTATAGAAAAGCTCAATGTTTATAATCAGAAACACTTTTGAAAATTTTGGTAAACCCCTACCAGAACTGTACTGTAGATTGCAATCAGGTTATTATAACCTTTAAGGTTATGATTGAAATTCAACTATTCACGGTAGAGATACAAAATACATGAGAGGTTGGTCCACAAATGGCTGACAAGTCTCAGGATGGTTATAGTACATAAACGGGAGTTAGAGTTTAGATAGAGTTATTATACAGTAGTACTTAAAAGGAGTCAGTTCTGGACATTGTGCTGGGCTTCTTGCCCGTGTAGGGTATAGTCCTAGTACAGTAGGTTCTTGTTCCCAAGTGTGGTTTCACTTTAACCCTTTACTGTTGTGCTCCAATCAGGGCATATTTGCGCGCCTCGGGAGTGGGCGGAAAAGCGGATGTAGCCAGCCCTGCATCGGCTTCCATAGGTTATTGACCCCGTGACCTTAAAGGATTATCTCTCTCGTTGTTGTGGTTGAATTTTTGGGTAGCTACTCGCAGTTTCGAGCTCCGCGTGAAACAGTAAACATGGGTGACAGCCAAGCTCTCTGCATGGGTCCAAAAGGACCCAAACAATGGTAAAGGGTTTAAATAAGCCTGTGGAGTGTGTTTACTGCAAAGCTGATGCCACTGTCTCTGCGTGTGTGCACGTAACCCTTTAGCCGAGTGGTGCAGATATTTTAGATTAACCCTTTACCGTTGTGCTCCAATCGGGGCATATTTGCGCACCTCAGGAGTGGGCGGAAAAGCGGACGTAGCCCGCCCCGCATCGGCTTCCGTAGGCCATTGACCCCGTGACCTTAAACTATTGTCTCTCTCGTTGTTGTGGCCGAATTTTCGGGTAGCTACTCGCAGTTTCGAGCTCCGCGTGAAACAGTAAAGATGGGTGACAGCCGAGCTCTCCGCATGGGTCCAAAAGGACCCAAACAACGGTAAAGGGTTAAACTGACACAAACTCAGTGTGGTTCAATTGGTAAGAGTCACTGTCCGATCATGTCACTCATGTAGTTAGTACAGTGTGTGCATCAGGGCTGGAAAAAAGTTTACTTCCAAAGGAGGTAAAATTTTTTCCCTCGAAGCTGGTTGAGTATCCCGCAATTCTCCCTCTATGTTATCATGTACAAGAAAGTGACATTTCCCTTCAATTGGCAAAATTTCCCTCCAGATGTACCCAAATTTCCAGGGAAAGAGCTTCCCAGCTTCCCAACTTTTTCTACCCATGGTCTGCATGTAAAGGAACAAAGCGCAAGAATGGAACAGACCATAAATCATTTTCAGGGTTTTCGGAAGGGGGGGAAAAGGAGGGATTTGTGTCCCCTCCTTTCTTAAAGAAGGGTAAAATCCTCTCTCCCTTTGTATTTCCATAAAAATTAGAAAATTATCAATATCTTGGTTTCTTTTTGAGAAAGAAGACACTTATGCAGCAATGTTAGAACTTACAAATTGCTTTTAGAACCTTCAAATTGACCTCACAGGGGTGTGGAAGCAAATTTCGTCCCCTTGAACCCACTTGTAACTTAGAGTAGGACAGTACCAGTTTGGACTTGGGGAACAGTGGTAATTAATCCACCCCTTTTTTGTGTTTCTTGCGCAATCCCAGAATAGGGGGAGAATATCTATTTTACTGTTCAATATTCTGGTTAGAGACTAGGCTGTAAACCACTATCAAACCGTGTAACGTCTAGCAGTACTATCATCCGTCTTCCAGTTTTCTTTATTTTTATTTTTTTTTCAGGGAGTGTCACTTCCTGAAAAGCCCTAAAGGGTTTCTAAGTGCACTTCCTCTCACACCCTGTGTTACTTATTTACTTTGTGATACTTGTTTTTATCCTGTGTTGTGATAAACCAAAAATAAATGAAATGAAACGAATGCTGTACACAACACATACAATAGGTTAGATATTTTGTGACGATGACTGGTCCTACTGTACATCTAGGTGTGTAATATGTGCAGCATCTCACGCAACATCAATAATACTGTAGAATCATTTTCAGGAAGTTATAGTATTACTGTACTTTAAAAGGGATTTTCCAGAGACTTAAAAAAATGCAGAAAATTTTCCTCTTTGGGAGATGAAAACTGCATCTCAATGTCGTAGTGATCAAAAGATGAAAATTTTCAAAGTTACGTAACATGCAATTTTCCTTGAAATTTAGTGCATGGGAAATCTGTGATGACATCGCAGCACATTAATTTGTCATTGCAACCAGTGTATTTATAATTTTAGATGCTGCTACAGGAAATTTTAATTCATTGTTTCCTATACTCCTCATACCGTGTACATTAGTGCTACAGTATGTACATCAACAGGAAAAGATATTGAAACATTCAACAGTATCAAATATCAAATATTTAAAGGAAAAACAGGACATTTATGAAAAACAAAAACAATCTGAGGTAATATGCCCACATTACAGTACATAGCTTTCTGTGGCTTTTTTGAAAGTTAAATGTACTGTATTTGTTTTAACAAAAATTTCCATCCTTTGAAGTGAGATACCGTATCTTGAGGTAAGAGAAGGGTACTGCAACAGCGTGTGGAAGTGTGGAATTTTTGTTTTTCTGAAAAAATTCAAGTCAGACACCACTGCATAATTTTAAGGGGGATATCAAGTACTGCACAGTATGTTGTGGGTACAACTTTAGGTAAATTTTACAGTATATGACCACAGTACCATTACAGTTTAAGTGAATGTCTTTGGAATGTCAATTAACCTTGGTCCTCTCAAGAAAATTATTCTTCTTGAAAATATGCAATTCAGCATCTAGATTTGTACTGACTTTATGAGTAAATCATATGTACTGTATACAGCAGTTATGTAGCCTACTGTACAGCACCAGCTCCCAGAATTAATCCAGTAGACAAGAGCTACAGTACTGAGACTTTGTTCCCCAATTTCAAGTATTTCCTTTTAAACCATATTCAGCTTAAAAATTTTGCAGTTCACTTAGAACTTTAGAAGCTCCACAGAATAACTTAACAGAATAATTTAAATTATTTCTAGGGAATAATTTTAAAGAGTATTAAACAGTCAAGTTATCAAGTTGGAAGATACATGCAGTAAAAAAAAATTGTATTCATCTCACACCCAGCCCTATCATATCACATGTGGGCAGAGCAGTTGGGAATCCCGGAGGCTTTTTCCTGGAAAATTTCGACATCTGGATAGAAATGTCAGATTTTCTGTAATAAAGGGAGAATTATGGGAAATTTTATATCCTCTGTAATGGGTAACATATTATCTTACATTTGCTTACCCCTCCCTGCTTATGGTTGTACTGATTCATGGCTTTGGTGGCAGTCACATTACAGTACAATTGTGCTAGTGTTCTAAAGAGGTTTACTTAGGCACCTTGTCAAAACTTGGCCTCCCCGCCGCCGGCAAGGCCACCGCAGCCGCCGGGAAGCAGTCACAACAATAGACAAACCTTAGCAACACCTCGCTAGCTTGTGCAGCCGGCTGGGGTACTGTTATATGCGGTCACGATATGCATCGTTGATTTCAAATACAGAGATGTGGCCGGGAGGCCACCGCCGCCTCTGTTGGCTGCCGTGTAACATCATAGAAAATTGTGTACTGTAGTAACCATTTGCTTGATAGAAATGAGAGTTAAAACCCTCAAAAGGCAAACATCAATATCCACAGGTTTGAAATAAAAAGTCTACACAAATCACTACAAAATTATCGCATTGTTTTCACTTGCGTTCTCGTTACAATTTTTCAATCGTTCGTGGGCTTATTTATAACATAACTAAACGGCCCCAAATACCCCGGTACATACGTACATGTATACATGTGCGTAAGATCGTGGATGAAACCGACGGTCCCATGAGTCGATAGGTGTCTCGTCTAGGCCAATATCAACAGTCAGCACATATGCACACTTGAATACTTATCCCTTCCTTACAAGTGAACGACTCATGATTCCACATTTTCGTACGTTACTTAGAAATGGCAGGGCTCATCTGATTATCGTTACTTTGAAATCATAATCATTTGAGTTTCTCAAAGTTCGTTACAAACGTACTGAGGTGAAAATTGCGCGGAGAAATTTTACTTGGGCTTGCAATAATAAAATACGCAAGTCGGACCGCAGTAGTATGCACCACTGCGACTGATTTTCACCTTAGTTTGCAACTGACTTTCACATCGGTTTACCTACGAACTTCATCTCTAACTAACGATGCCATTGTATAGGCTGTCTAATGTTACGTTAGTGCTTAGGCTACAGCCTAGGCCTAACGTTATTTTTCTCGTTGTAGGT
Organism: Holothuria scabra; assembly: GCA_037179385.1. Classification (NCBI taxonomy): domain Eukaryota; kingdom Metazoa; phylum Echinodermata; class Holothuroidea; order Aspidochirotida; family Holothuriidae; genus Holothuria; species Holothuria scabra. Next base: position 33,123,847 of record CM074195.1, on the reverse strand, counting down.
TTTCTGTATTGCTATTTCCAAAATTAATTTATGGATCGTCGGCACCCTGTGAGTTTAAGAACCAACTTAGACATACCCTATACAGGCTTGACCGCATGTTCCTTAACATACGGTTTCATTTAGGCCGAGGGCCTAGGCTAGGCTAGGCTAAGCCTAGACTAAGCAGGTTATTAATGCCTTCTTCCAAGCTATCCCCTCCCAATCCTTGGAAGTCGGAGCACTGGAAGCTAGGCATTAAAGTCTTAAGTTGTTAAAAGAAAAGCCACTAGAAGCTCGTGCATTGTCAAATGGTTCGAGCATCAGGCTTTCAGAGGTTGGGAGTTATGAGCCCTGGACGAGTTGCATGTTTGTGACACAATATAACACATCAGTGTTGGTATGTCAATAAACCTATTTAACTGCCAAACAAACTGAAGACTTAGAAATGACACTAGGCCTGCTGCCACTGTGCTTGGTGCCCAGTGTTAGCAATGAAGTAGGGAAAAACAATCCAGTGAGCCACAACTGGAAAAAAATCTGTGACTGGGTGTCAGGTGGCCACATTGACTTGAACCAATTGCTTGGGAAAAGGGCGGTAAAACTCCATCGAACATAATTACCGAAAGACCAGGATGGGATCTGCTCCCTGGTTGTGCAATCTAGGTCAATTCTAAATTAACCCAGGCCAAATACAAAATTTCAAAAGAATTGAAATAGTCAGCATATCCCATCACCTTTATTTTGGAATAATTGTCTGCTGTGTGACAAAATGAAAACTAGTTCTACATGTGAACCCCCCCCCCCCCCAAAAAAAAAAAAACATATGGAATATGTATGCAGCCTTGACCTTGTGCTGAATTAATTATGCCCCATGTACAGAGCAATCATTGTTTGTTGATTTCCCAAAGCAATAATGCAATGCAGGGATAGGCCAGCAAAAATCAGAAATATATTTTTTAGCTGGTACCAGTGAAGGATTTGTGGTCAATTCTGAAGATCTCTAAAATAGCATATGCTTCATCATGAAATTAAAGATACCTTGTGGCAGATTTGTTGTGCACACACTTTTCATCTGGCATTTGTCTTCTTTCATTTAAGCTCACATTCTGACCCATAGTTCAATGCATCAGCCCTACTTTCTGACACCCCTCAATTCCAACACCCGGCCCTATGTTCTGACAAATCCATTGCGTTCCAGAACAGGCTTTGTTCCCACACCCCTATATTTCAACAACTAAGTCGTAGATGCATATAGAAATTGTTGGACCATAAGGGTGATATGGAAGGGTGTCGGAATATAGGGCAGTCACCTATAGTTGCAGAATGCTTGTTTCTTTCCATATACAGTACCAGATTACCATTACGTACGTGATGATGAACACATCTTCAAGCTGCAGATGTTGAGATGATCACAAACTTTAAGGAGGTTTCAGTGCAGCGGCAGGTCATAATGTACACTATAATCAATGTATTTAATTTGGGTGGAGGTCAGGGGATTATGACTTTCTTCCATCACCTTTCTCTTCATCATGAACCACCTGCACACATGTTTGTATCAAGACTAAACAATTATGACAGAATGATGTTTTCCTTGTAAAAAAAAATTATGGATTAATGAAAAAGTTTCTTCCCATATATATTACTGTTACGTGCTGATGAACAAATCTCAAGCTCCAGTCAAAACGGACTCAGTACAACTGTTGGTCATGCACCGGGGTCTAAAAACTGTGTTACTGTCTGTCTCATACTTTCCCCTTCCCTTCAAATTTAAATATGAATTGGCCTTGGAACCTACGACAATAAGGACATCTTTTAATTGTTGTAAAATTCCTGGGGTTGTTAAAAAATATACCCGGGAGTAAAGCAATCAACTTAGTTTTGGAATTGTTCCGGTTTGAACAGTCTGGAGGTTTGAATGTCTATGAATCTACCTTGTGTTCCCCAGAGTTTAATGTCTGCAAAGTTATTTGGCAATAATTACAAAGTTCGGTATTCTCAGAGTTCATTGTTCGCAGAGGTGCTGATTTTCCCAGTTAGATTAAGGAACATTGAACCTTGGGGAAAAGCATACCTTGGTAACCCTGACATAATCCCATCTCATGGTCATGATAATTCAGTCCTCTAAGATGCTGTCCAAGCATAGTCTCAGTTTATTTTCGACTACATGAAAACAATAGGTGCATTTGTGTGTGTGTAGGGGGAGGGGGGAATAATGCACCATACATCCCCTTACACACAGCTGTGTTACATGATGACCATTGCACCAAAAAAAAAAAAAAAGAAACAGGGCCCATTATCATGGCAGCGCTGCAGCCCAGGGAGGGGGGAGGGACATTCCCTCAGAACTGTCCCTGCCTCCTCTCCAAGATCAAGTCAGGTTAACCCAAAAAAATATACCACTCCCTGAACCTTTAATTTTTCATCCACTCATTCAGGCAGAGGTGGGTAAACTTCCTCAGAGCTTCTGTGGGATTTGTCCCTGGACCCCCACCCACAGGTGTGCATGCTTTGTGCTTAGTTTCATGCAGCACCCAAATATTTTTGCCCCCATGCAACACTACCCTTAACTCTTAGTGCTCTCCCCTTCCCCCATAATTTTGACATTCTGGCACCGTTATTGACCAGTATCGTTGGTTGGTACTAGTCTTTCTGAACTTCAGATACAGGTAAAGGTTAGGTTTCTACTGTAGTCCTATACGTACAAAAAGCACGTTAGGCAGTTACAATGCTGCTGAAGAAAAATGACCCGTTCGGAAAACTCGGAGATAAAAATCTTTTGGGTATGTTTCAGATTTTCATTTGAGCGTCTTTTACACTTGCAAAAGGAATGTTTTTAGTATTTTTTGTCAAAAGGGGCTTTCGTTTGAAAAGTTACGACCAATAGTCTTTACATACAAAAAGCACGTTAGGCAGTGACAATGCTACTGGAGAAAGACGACTCGTTCGGAAAACTCGGACATAAATATCTTTTTGGTAGGTTTTAGATTTTGATTTGAGAGTCTTTTACACTTGCGAAATGAATGTTTTTAGTGTTTTTTGTCAAAAGGGGCTTTCTTTTCAAAAGTTACGACGAAGAGTCTTCCCTCTTGGGATCGCGGCAACTCTCTGTTGCGATAAGCCCTGCTGTACGCTAGATATCTGTTACGTACCGAAAGCAGTAGTTGATAAGTGCAATGGAAGCACAGTCTCGGGTCAAATACCTGCGAAGTTTTCCTTGTTGTGATCTAAAACAGTACATTTACTGTATATAGTAACCGGCAAAACTATTAATTCCAACGGAGTTAAAACTGAAGGGGCAACAAATATTTTTTCTATAATGTTTGGCGCTACGGCGGCCGCTGCAATGGAAATGAGCTCAAGCTTGAAAGATTTTGCACAATAGCTATTGTCCGCTACTGTTGCTCATTAGTGTAGTGTGGCTGCGGCCACACATCCATTGTGCCGATGCTTATCATAGCAATGTCCGGCCGCTCCGGCCGCCTTGCCGGCGGCCTTAAGGCCGCAGTGCGGCCAACTTTTGACACGGTGCCTTACTGTAGTTTTGTGAAAAATTTATTTTTAAACCACAGCATTTTCCCAAATTTGAAATCAAAACAACACAGCTGCATAGAACATACTTAGTGCTGTATGTGTACAAATTGGTGTCATGTTTCATGTTCAGCACCGTGCTGTATGCAATTAAGTCAAATGCTACAGTAAGTACTCTTTGTTGAGTTGAGTTGAACAGCACATACATACACTGCACAGTGTAGTAAAGGCTTGTTCCATGTCAAGTGCTTTTCGAATGACATCCTCAATACTGTATATTGTACAATAGTATTTAAGGTAATTGGGATTTTCAATTCTAATATACTGCACTCCATGAACAAACCTATTTGGTAGGCCTACATTAGCAAAATCCCAAACACTCAAAATGTGTGTAAAATATGCACTGTAAAATAACGAAGCAGTAATTTTCACATTTCAGGAGGAGAATATTGTCACATACCTCTCAAGAGCCAATCATGAAATAGGACGTACTGACACAAGTTAGAGTGACAGCATTTACCTTTTAAAGGCATATTTTCATCATCCCAAACAGTTCCAATTCTCCCAACCTACTTACAGGTACTTCTAGCCCCTCCCACATTTATCTAAAACTAATCTTTATCCAGACACAATCCTAGTTTATTGCTTCATGGCTTGTCCCAGTGGGCATATAAGTCCATAATGTGTAATCAAGACACTCTCCGTGCCCATGCTGTGTAATTTAGCAATGATGCATTGTTTGAATGTGATGCCAATCAAAGAGCAGTACCAGTTGAGAGTTTTGATATATGTATACTGAAACTGTAGTTTGGGGTGACGAATGACTGCCTTAAACCTAAAAAAAATGGTGTATTCTCCCTTGCTTTAGGTCTGGGACCGATTTCACTAGCATCAATTTTAGCCATCATTGCTAAGTTGCTTGCTAACTAGATATCATCGCTAGTTGCAGTAGCAATGCTTTTTGGGTTTCAATGAACCTAACACAAACAACACAACTTTAAGCGTTGATTGCTAAAGTTTCAGGAAATCATTTTGAAAAATCAGTTGCTAAATTTAGATCGATTTAAGATTTAATGATGAAATTTGGCATTTGTGGTGATCGCTAAACATTAGTGAAATCAGCCCCTGGACTCTATCACTGTTTGAGAATGTCTATGGCAAACTACTTTATTGTGTTCTGGAAATTGCCAAAATAATGCCAAAATAGTTGCATTATTTTCCACTTAATAATACTTATAGAAAGTGAACATTTGGGAAAAGCAACATTGCCACAAAAGGTGAATGGAAAGTCTTTCCTCAACTTTGATTTGGCCCAAGTTTAAACAACTTTTATCAGAAACAAAACTGTGCATGTTTATGGCTATATGTAATTATTAAAAATGACTGCTTTTCAAAGTTTAGAGTTAGGGTTAAATCTTTATGTTCGGACACCTGTTTGTATTGACAAAAAATTGTACTTTGCCAAGTTTGCCATCAATTTAAACCTGTGCTTTGGCAATTCTCAGCACCAAAGTATATTATTCTTGGTGACAAAGTGCTTAATTTTTTTCAGTGCTGAAGTATGCATTTTGTCAGTCCCAAGGTGGATTTTTGTGGGAATATAGGTATGGTACATCCTAATATAAAGACATTAGAAAAGAGACTTTGAAGTATGCATGGTGTTGTGAAACATAGAGATGTTGGAATTTGGAGACATCAGAACATGGAGATGTTGGAACATATGTCCCCATCAATTATTATTTCTTGCAATGTTCTGTAGCATAATTAATAGTGTGAAATTTGAAATCAACTTAAAACTGTTCCAGTTTTCAAAAAACAACATTCCATCAAAATGAATTTCCTTCTTGGAACAAAAAAAAAGAAGAGTGTTAAAGCTAAACAATTTAAATATATTTTATTTACCTTAATAAATTTTTTTCTTTCAATTTTTACTAGATTTTTTTGCCTAGTACAGTAGGGTGGTCACCCTTTTTTCCAGCATGCATGGTTTTATTAAAACCATGGGTTAAAACTAAAAACTGCCAACCCTAATCTCATCAAACTAAGTTCAGAGTATGGAATGAGTACATAACAACAACATATGTGTCTTAAAGCAGCATACTTGTGTGGAGTAAAATGCAAATTGCAAATTTAAGCATGATGCATATAATTATGTGCTGTACATGTATCCATGTACTGTACAGGTACATGTATAGCTTGCAGACCTGTACTATTGTGAAAACACCGACAGTTGCTGTACAGCACATGAGCACAATAATGCATGTAATTAGCTATGTTCCCTGTCATCTGAGATATTTATCTGTACAGGTATTAGTCCCAATACTGCAATAGCTTGGAATACAACTTGATGGATTACATCCTGGTTAAGTTATGGACTGCTTCAATATCAGCTTGGAGGCAGTTAAGTTATGAATGCACTGTACTATACAAATGGAAATGTATAGAGTACAGTACTATGTATCCACAGGGCCAACTTCAAGGTACAGTATAATATTAGGGAGTGTTGAAATTCTTATAAAGGGGAAATGCAGCCCTCCTAACTTGAAGTGTAGTACACCAGCCTGTTTTGTGATTGGCTCTTGAGAGTCATATCACAGTATTTTTTTTCCCCTCATATGTGAAATTTACTGCTTGAACCAACTGCTATCTTTATGTAATACTGAAGTCCTGAAACACTTTAAAGTGATATACCCAGGGACTTCCTACTCATGGACAGAGCATACTGTATGGTAGATTGTCGCTATGTGTGAGGAAAAGCACACCAAGATGGCTGTCTCCTATGGTTTTAGGTAAAAGTTTGGACTTGCTCAAGTATATCCCCATATTTTGCAAGAAAGTTGAAATATTTTGGAAATATGGCAAGGAAAGGTCAAAATCACTTCACGTAGTTCAGGAATATGGTATTGCTTCCCATTCGAGTTAATTTTTTGTGTAAAATATAACAGAGTCACAGTCAAATCAGATGATTTGTAGCTTCACAGGGGCCATCTTGGTGCGCCTGTTTTGTCCCAGTCAATGGCGACCATCTACTGATGGGACGTACACGTTACATGCTCTGTCCGTATATGGATATACCATACTTTGAGGTGGAATAAGAAAATCTCATCGCAATGCTGTGATTTTTATACACCAAACTTCCATTGACTGTATTGAGAGTTGTGGCTGGTTAGTAAGGAACCAATCACAGTGCTCTGTTCTGTTTTGGCATGCAGTTTTGGCACAGGCTATGTACAGTAGCTTGTATATTGCTGCATTGCAAGGCCTATGTCTAGTTGCTAAAACTGAAAGAATATGGAAAAGAGCATTTTTTATGCAGGATTAATTAGTGCCGAATGTTAGGAGTTTTGAGTTTCTACATGTTCACCAAACGTGTATGACAATGCATGTTAGTGGTAAGTTGGGACTTCACAATGCCTGAGGGCACGGCAGCCATTTGCTGAGGGGCGCATCTTTGGCCGTGAATTTTAATCATTTTAACAGGGCATCATGACAAAAGGGAAATGTAGGACCACAATGGCCGCTGTAGTGGCTGTTAAATTTGAGGCCTGGTCAAGTGTCATGTCCAACTTTACAGAAAAAGTTCAAATTTTGTGGCTGCAGACTTGTAACTATTTTGTGCATAATTTGAAAAAAGTGTCTGGTTCCAAAAATTTGAAAACAAAATTAAATCATTACATTCACTCATAAAACAGTTACTTGTATGTACAGTATGTGGGACATGGGGCTTGTCTAAGTTTGACCTTTTGGACCCTCCTTTTTCTCTCCTTGGTTAAATTCAGTGGTTGTAATCATGTAATAGTAAGGCTTCTATAAAAGCACCAATCAATTCCAAAGGTTTACTTAAAGGGGTATATAGCTTTGTCACTTTTCATGGAAACAAAAGTTAAGATAGTCAAGGGCCAATTGCATCTTTGATTTAATGCAATATAAAATACAGTCAAAGTATTTTGGTAAAATTTCCACTTTCCCAGTGAGCCAAGGAGTTTGTTAAAAGTTAACTGTAAAAGCTAATAATTTAGCTTCTCTACATGCAGTGCTAGAATCAAAAGGCAGTAATATGGTACTGTATTTGAATTGTACAAAACAACTCTCTTACAATTAACCTCTTTGCAGTACTGTACTATTCTTTAGGGTCAAGTTGAATTTGTAAGATTTCTCTTTGTGTTTACAAATTTAACAGTTCAAAGAAAGGTGTCATGCAGTCATGCTCTACTATACTGTATGGCATGCATGCAGTTCCAGAACACAAATACTCAATACCATACTGTACATGTACTGAATACTGTACATGGTAGTCCTATGCTATTATCCTTGTTTTCTATTCATGCTATTCCAGTCTGGAGTGGAAGGGAGATGCACAGCATTTGCAGCGGGGGAGGGGGGGGGGGGGGAATGGGTTAAATTATTGTAAATTTACTAGAATAGCTGCAGGATTTACCTTAAGTATGTATTGTTGAAGCCCTCAGCTTGCCAAAGCTACTTTAATAGAAATTGGAAAAAAATTCTGAAATTTTGTCCTTTCAAATTAAGTTTTGAGAGAATGTTCAAACCCTTTAAGTTAAGGAGCATAAGGGATTCTGCCAAAAACACTAAAAATAAGAGGGGGATAGTGGTAGGGGAAGATTTATATAGCTTAATGCCCAGTCCAAAGTGATCATGTCTTAGGTTAAAGTTAAGAGTAGGTTGAGGGTCAAGAGCTTGTTTCAGTGCCCCTATAAGGTGCAATTGGGAGTGTTTCAATGGCTATTAATGTTAGTTTAAACATTGCTACAAAAGTGTCTTCTTTTAACAGTAAGTAAAAACCAAGATGTTGACAATTTTTTAATTTTCATGGAAATCAAAGGGGGGGGGGGATCCATCTTGGCATTTGTGGAAAGGGGTAACAAATCACTCTTCCCCCCATCCCCTCTGGCAGAAACACTGAGAATCATCTATTTTGATTACAGGAGGTTCTGTTCTTTATCATCACCCTGTGTCTTCTCCACCCATTCCTAGCTTGCTCTTCACAGCCTGCTTGGAAACCCATTGGAACCTTCCAGGATTTTTCATAGGATGTTTATATGAGGCCAAACACCTGTCATTAGAAAGATAACGATTTTTGTGACTTTTTTACCCTAAAATTACTTCCTTCCTAAATTCGCTGCATTGAGGTGACTCATTTCTAGCTTCCTTAACACTTATCTTAAGATTCTGTATGCTCAGCTTTAGAAGGAGAGATGGTAATGTCCTTAACAATTTGAAATGAAGTATTTCTCTGTCAAAAACTTTACCCAGGACAAGTGCCAAGACTTTGTTCTGCTTAATACTGAGATACTATATCTTTTGAGTCATGTTGGACAAAGTAAGTTTTAATTTTCTTTAGTTTTATCTGCTTTCAAAAAAAAAAAAAAAGGTAGAACCTGTTGTACTAGGAAGTTCAACATTGCTATTAAAAAGCATTAACAGTATAGACGAATCCGATAAGCGCTTGTTTTTAGTGACTGTAGGCCGCCATTAGTGGGGTCCATCAGCCTAAAATCATCTTTTTTTTATTGTTTACATGAATTGCAAACCCTCATATTTGGTGAAATTGGCAAATTCAAGATACAAATTAGTGTACAACAATCCATGATGGAGGTAAGCAAGGAAATCGAAAGATTTAAAGGTGACGGACCCCAGTTATCGCCGACTGAAATCAGACCATCACTTGCTGTCCGGATTCGTGTATAAGTCATGCTCAACAGTTTTGTGTGTACTTTTAAAAGCAGATGGTTGCAGTTCTGCTGTGAAGCAAGGAGGTGTGTTTGGGGTTGGGGCAGGCAAAGAGGACAGCCACCTCCATGTACATGTATTTTTGGTATTCTATCTAAAGGTCTTATTTTCTTTACATTTTCTGCATTTTATATTTTGTGGTAAATAGGCTTTGGAAGTGTCATTCATTTCCAGAGATGTTTGGGTGCCATTGGTACTTTGTGGTTGGCTCTCCCCAATTGTCAGGAGAAAAGCCTTAATAGTGAGTACAGTACAAAGAAATCTAATCAAATGGGGGCCACTATAGTTACCCATAAAATACTCCCAATTAAAGCAAGTTCTCCTTAAAAGCCCTTCCATTGTGCGTGATGCTCTGCTTAAGCAATGGAGTAGGGAAAACAAGTCAGTGAGCCACAACCTGAAAAAAAGCAGTGGCATGGCTCAACTTGAACCAATAGGTTGGAAACTGGGCCGTAAAACTCTTTCTAACTAAGTAGCAAATTCGTCTTCCAGATAAGCAGAGGACATTCTCTAAGACCCGTTTATGTTTTCGTGCTATCAGCATTAAGAATTTTTTATCCAGCAGTGTATAACTAAGTGCTCTGTTTCTTCCTTTAGATCTTGCTTAATCAGATTCCTTCTCAATCAATGTTAACCCCCCAATCGGCCAGTTGAATCCACCTGTCAGGGAAATCGTGCATCCATCTGGCACAGTAGTTATAATTTTTAAATGGAAGGGAAGTTAAAAAGTTTGAAAAAGAACCAGGGGAAGCTTTTCTTTCACTGTGTATGGGTTGGTATAAAAGTGAAAGAGCAATCCCCAAAATTTAATAGTAAAGAAGTTTGTCTTATTCAGTCCGTTAGTGGCTCTTGAGAATCGTGTGACAGTATTTTCAATGAATGGTGAAATGAAAAGTATGATACATCATGGCTTGACCATAGATCTATTGAACTCAGAAGAGAGGCACTTGGATATAGAAATATGGGAGAATTAACTTTTTTTTTTTCAAATTAAATTTAGGGGAACTTTTCCTTTAAGGGTTTAAGACTTTCTTAACCACTCTTGTAGTCTAGGTGTACAGTAGTATTTATGCTCTGTCCAGCAGAATAGTTTCTTACACTGCATACATCTTCTAAAATGGTGGCGCTATTTGTTTTTGTTGACATCTATGCATACTATAAAAATATATACATTAACCAGTTTACTTCTACCCTGGAGTCCCATACACAGAGCAGTTAACTGCCACCGGATGTAATTTTAGTATTCTCTAATCAAACGTACACGCCTGACACTCCAGTGATACTTCCGCTCTCAATTGGTTTCTTGCTGAGAGCCATCATTTACTTCTTGGTCGCCTCTCTGTTCTGCAAATAACTCAACAGCCACCCATGCGGGACTGCCCAATAATCCTATCTTGAGATCCGGATATACCAGAGAGGCTCATAGAACGAGTCAGCCATGGACTATTTCCATGCATCTACATACTAGTTAAGATTTTTCAACAGTTTTGATAAAGGCAATTAAATATTCAGTTTCATTGTCGGAGACACTCGGTTGGCAACCAGGAGATTTGTCCATAAATAGCTGAGGATATCAGTGGTATTAGTGACAATGTTCTGTAATGCCCTGGCTTCCAACTATAGGTAGACTTCATAGTACAGTATGTTACGTCTATTCTAAGGTATGCATCGCACAGGAAATTAGTTTTCAGTGTTATTAGTTTATGCTCGTTTCCTTTATGTCAGTGGGGAATAATTTCTTAGAAGTGAATTAGAATTGGACCATCTGCAGTCTGTGGATGTGCTCATATATGCATGTGTTACCAGGTGCATGTACACCCATTTATTTCAAAACTATAGGCTATACAGTTTTTGCAGTGAGACAGTCCCACTTAATCAGTGTGATATTCCAAGAGTGATATTAAAGTGTACCTCAAGTCAAAAAATTCAAAAATTTATATTTAAGAGAATGAAAAAAGAATTCTAACAGTCCAACTCCCAATTCATATGACATTCCTGAACTGAGATATGAAATGTTGAAGTTTATTCACTTAAAACAAATTGGTCTATTGCGCAATAATTTGACTTTCTTGTTGTACAACTCACATAACATGCATTGTTTTCCTTTAAAATTAAAAATGTTTTTATGACCTTGAACACTTCCTGCTTGCTTGCATAGTTTGTTGCACAAGGAAGGTTTAATTAATTACATCACCTCATAAGAGTGCTATCACACCTTGGTGCAAGGTGCAGTAACGTTCGGAAAAACAAAGAAATACAAAGATTGTAATTTGAGTAGTACAAGAATGACATCACAAATCATTGCGCAATGTACCATTTTAATTTGAGTGAATAAACTTCAACATTTAATATCTCAGCTCAGGAATGACCTACGAAGATGGGAGTTGGACTGTTAAAATGTATTTTTCATGGTCTTTAATATATATTTCTGAATTTTTTGACTTTAGGTACACTTTAATTAAACTTCAAGTGCTTGAACCATAAAAACAAGAAAAACTCTGGGGGGTTGTTGTTTGTTTTAAGTTAAGAAATGGGTTGTGCCCATAAACAAAATATGTATTGTCTGAAAGGGAATGCAGTCACCCCAACTTAATTAGCATCTAGTAAACTGTCCTGTTTCATAATTGGCTCTTGAGGATCTTGTGACAATATTGTTTTCTCCTCAATTGGTGGAATTTACAAGGAGGAACTGGCACTTGGTTTACTTTCAATACATCAAAAGGAAGTCTTAAAATATGAAAGGTGCTCAAAGAGAAAAAAGGAGAAAATTGTGAGATTTAGAGCTGGCTTTAAGGCCCTGTTCTCTCACCCCAAACAGTACCAATTCTCCTAACCTTCTTACTGAAGCCCCTCTTTTTATCTCTTTAAAGCCAATATTTATTGGCAAAGAGTGATAAATAATTACAAACAAGGCAGTATGGTAGCCTTCTTTTCAAGAAATAAGTTTCCCTCAGATAGAAATTTAGTTGTTCGTTGCTCAAGAATAATTTGTTCACCCAAACTTTCAACATTTCAAAAGATGCAACTTTTATAATTCTTCTTGTGCAACAATATGTTGGAGCATTTTAAAGGCAATATTTCCCTTCAAGGTTCAAGAACCTATTCTTGAATGTTAAAAGTAGTGAAGTCACAAAATAAAATTTAACACCACTCCATAGTGTTGTTGAATGTCTGTCCTAGGCAAGAAAGAAGACCTTAAATCACTGGTTTGTAGAAAATTGAATCAATTTGGTAAAACTTCTTTAATACAAATTGTTCGTGTCATTCTTGCAGTATCCACCAACAATTAATGAGCAGAAACTCTTTGTTGACACCGCTGTGATTCCTCAGGGTCCACCCACACACCCCTAAATTTGTTCAATCTAACCCCAAAGGTTATCCTAAAGAAACATTGTACCCTTTCTGCCTAAGGGGAGTCTCTCAAACTTTCCATGCCTTTGTTGTCCATGGTTAAAGTGCAAGAGCAGTCGGCCCCAAACCAATTATTTTGAGGCAATTACAGCTAAATCTCACAATTTTCTTCTTATTTCCCTTCATAGTACCTTTCAAGGGATTGTAAGACTTACATATTGCTCATTCAAGGTAAACTAATTAGTAACTTCTATTCTAGTAAATATCACATTTGAGGAGAAAAAAATAACTTCACGTGATTCACAAGACCAAATCATGAAACAGGACAAAGTCTACTACACTACTTTGGTTGGGATCACTGCATTTTCCCTTTAAAGTCGAGCCCTCCCTCTGTTTGACAATGGATCAAGAAAAGTATCTTTTGTGTTTTCATTTTGCAAGCTGGTGTTGACACACAAATCATTAAAATGTAATTTTTGTATCTAGAGAGACTGATGGAATGTCAAGTTAGGAAGGAGGCTGAAGATTCGGTTCCACTTTGGTTCCACAGCTTCTAAAAGAAAATAAATTTAAGGAAACGTCCCTTATGGAATTTTGTCTTGTTATTTTATATTTTATTTTTCTGGTATTACCCCTGAAATAAATTAGTTTTGTGTGAGTCTGTGGGGAATATGGTGAAGAGAGCATTGACTGGCTTTGATATCAAATTTAACTGAAAGGTGCATAGTGTTTAAAACCTCTCTGACCTTTACAAGTTCAAGTAAAAAGCAATGTTCATATATATTATGAGATTCCCACTTTTAAGCTTTTGTGAACCTGATACCACAGTTTTAACACAAAAAGTGCTGTAATAAAATTTTGAACCTGACTTCCTGTTTCACACTTTGCTCCATTTAATTTGTTTGCACCTAGCCTAAGCACATAAACTGGAAGACCATGTATATTATTGTTTGCACTCAGCTTAACTTCTGCCACAATTGATCTATTACATAATAGTTGGATGCTCACACAATGATGTTGATCCAGGCTAGCCAGCAGTTTATTCTCATAAGGCTTGTTCTTACATACCCTGGGACATATGATGTTACATTGTGCTTACAACAAGGCAAAACCACCGGTTAACCCCTTGTTTTCCAGTCTGTGTTCTCAGGTGCCCCAGGTTTGGTTGATTGGGTAGTACTGCCATAGTTAAGAGGTCAAATATTGCACATAAAATTACTGTAAATTGTTAGAAAATACCTGTCGTCAGCACCATAAACACCTGTGACCTTGCTTGATTAAAACAAACACGGTGTTTAAAACTTCATAGCACTGCGATTTGAGGTGGATTGAAATTTAAACAATATCCCAACATTTACCCGCATTACCATGTTTAACTCAAGCCTGAGGTAACACAGTGTCACACGGTAGTTCCTCAAGCCCGGGGTACCTGAGACCACAGTCTAAGAGGGGCTGCCAGCCAGGACTTGTCTTTCAGATGATATGAACAGGATATTGGGACAATCTTCTGATGACATCAAGTAAAGGCCACTTTCATAGCACAGTAATTTGCTCCTCAATATCTCTGATTTATATTCCCAACTTGCCTAAATGATCCATCTGGTATGTAGATTTTAAAGACCCATTTCTCTCACCCCAAACAGTACCAATTTTCCTAACCTTCTTACTGAAGCCCCTCCCACAATTGCCTGAAATTCATCCTCATCCAGACACAATATCAGTTTATTACTTCAGGGTGAGTATAGAAATACTCAATTTATATTATCAAAACACTCTCAGTACCATTCATGCTCTGTGATATAAGCTTTGGCACTCTGCATTGTTTGAATTAGCTGTCAAACAAAGAGCTGAGCCAATTGAGAATTTTGGTACCCGGGTTCCAGAATTGTAGTTTGGGGTGAGAGGTTTGGCCCTTTAAGCATTGGAAAGGCACCCTACCTGTGGCTCTCATTGCTTCAGGGCACTAGCACCCAGCTTCTTCTCCTTAGAGCAAGAGCAGTCCATCCAACTTGAAGTCTTGTAGTTTACACTAATTTCTTGATTGGCTCTTAAGAGTCATGTGGCAATATTTTTTCTCATCAACTTTAAAATTTACTAGTAGTAACTGCTTGGTTTACCTTGAATACTCAATACTTTAAAGCGGCTCATTGAGTTGGTTCATGAAATTCTACAAATTTTTCCAAACCTGTTAAGTTTTCTTCACATAACAATGACAAATGGTCAAACTTAGACAATTCCCATACCCTTCATACAAATATCTGTCTTATGAGTGAGTAATTAACGGTTCAAGACCGTTTTCAAAAATTTGTGACCAGACACTTTTTGGTTTCCCGAAAGGGGAAACCTATGGACTCATGCAGACAAGACTTTTGCAAAACGTGTAGGATCGTGCATTTTAGTGTTGGCATACACTATGGCTCATCGACTTTCTTAACATTGGTGCACAAGTTCTAAGCAACTACATAATTGTTCACTGTCTGAAGCCAAAGACTGGCTTTATTGAAAATTGGTTTTGATGACTCAGCCGGACGAGACCATTTATAACGTGGGCAATTTTGTGCTCTGTTTCCAGAAAAGTAGGATTTTTTGCAATCGAAGAAAACCCCGGGTACACTTTTTATTGCTTGATTCGTTTAATACATATTATGATAACAGATTTTCACTTCAAAGTTTAAACTTTAGGAACAGCAACTTTTGACAAGAGAACTGTTTTTACCTCCTTTAAAATGTTTCAAACCTTCACTGGGGATTCAGTTATGTAATAGGTATCTACCGAGTTTCAAATAAGATTTAGAATGTATGGAAGCCGAGAGAAAGCTTACAAAAGAAAGGCATATCCGTTAGCACTTTGGGGGAAAGCATCATTCCCTCGGCAGTTATTTAAAGGCCTTCTGGTGGCTTTTCACCAGGGTTTTGTAAATAAAAAAAGGAAAAAAAATTGTATCTTCGGAATGCTATATTTCAAATTATGTACAAAACTGTTACAAGTCAGGACACTAGAAAATTCAAAATTAAGTTTTCTGTGACTTTTGGACTTGAAACTGGACTTGTTATGCTAACTTGAAGCACTGTTATGTGGAAGTGATCCTTTGAGACTGTCATTACGTTATTGATATCAACTCAATGAGCCTCTTTTAGTCCTAAAATATTACGAAGGATACTTTGAAGAGAAATGAGAAGAAAATTGTCAGATTTACAGTAGATGTTGCTTCAGAAAAAGTTTAGGGCGACCACTGACATAGCCTACATTAAAAGACAGGACAGAACAAGATCTCCCCAGCTCTGTCTGAGGGTGTGGTCTGCCCCCAGTGGTCCTCCGAGCTGTGAAGAATTGTGTTCAAGGCAAATGAGAACGATCTTTATTCCAAGTTGGCTGATATAGAGGGCGTGGTATTTAAACTATTCCGGGCAGTGTGTGAAGAGCAATTAATGCAAATTAGACATAGCAAGGGGAAACTGTGGTTGCTCGTGAAAACCCACACCAGTCAAGTGGGGGGAATTTTAGATTTACATAGTAAATTATTCTTTCATTTTCAGCAAGCATGGAAATAAAATTGCGAAGATAAATTTAAATATTTATTCTAGACTTACTGTTGGCTTTAAACAAGTACTGTATATTTTAAAAATAGATCTGGAAAGTATCCCATCAACATTTGAAATTCCCCAAAAGTTGCCTTTTTAGCCAAGTACTGTACACTTTAAAAATAGATCTGGAAAGTATCCCATTAACATTTGAAATTCCCTAAAAGTTTAGCCAACTCTGTATTTGGAAGTACTCTACTAGTCCCAACCGGAAACTTCCCCCCTTTCTCAGTTGCACATAGAAATGTTTTGGTCCTGACTCATTGGAAATAAATTGAAATATATTACCAACTTCTTAGAAGTAAGTTCTGCTTCAATTGTTTTGACTCTGTCAACACTTAGCTATTAGCAGTGTCTGTTAAAACTGCTAACTACGCATGATTTACTTGAACCTTCTCGGTAATGGGTTGAGGACTCTCTCCATCCAGTTAGCCTTTAAAAACCTATGAAAACTTCCTCAGAAACTGAGAGAATGAGGGAATAATTCTCTGTTCATCTATTTGGCTTTGTCAGCTGTAGAGCTATGAATTTAAGTTGTGTATCGTTTCAGTAGCAGGGATCGAACTACATTTTAATTACTTGGAGGTCGTGTAGAGGTCTGTGTACCTCAACAGTTTAAGTGTGTGTTCATTTAAAGTGTGTTCATTTTAGATTCTGAACTGGGAGTAGTACAGTACCTTTTGGTTTTCTCATAACACACTCTCAGATGGAGTAATCATGGCCAGACAGACCAATGCATTTTTCATAAAAGTGGAACGAAGGTTTCATTGAGCGGTTGGATTAGTGTAGAATTTATCAGGCAACCAGTTGAAAATTACTGGTCTGTGTACAACGCAGCTGATACTCCCAGAAGGCAATGATGGTGTACACATGGTATATTGTATAGACTAGCTGAGCTGGTCCAACTATTAGATCAATACAGTCTGCCTTATTTGACTTTAATTTCCAGTCTTTACTTAGTGGCCAAGTTTTGTAAGATTTGTTTGTACCTCCATGGAAATTTACAAAATCTGTCTACAGGCGACAGGAGCAAGTTATTAGAAAATGCAGCAACACTTGGGTGAGAAAGACATTTTGGACAATGGCATAGAATTCTGTCTATTTTTTTGTGGGAAGAGAATCAAAACTTTTAGAGGCTATGTTTGATTTTGCACATCTAGAGGTAAGGATCAATCTGCATTCATTTTAAAAAGTCTGCAATCCATAATATTTTAAACTTAATACATAGTCTTGTCTCAGGGCATGGACTTTGGAAAATAAAATTTTGAAAAAGATGTGTGGTATTACTGTAGTAGTTTATTGGAGGTTAATCAGCTGCCACTCCTTTGATATTGTCTGCTGCCCTCACAGGATGTCAGATAATTGTAATCTTCCCTGATATTGCATCATAGCAGTTGACAAATGATTTATAAAGTGAGTAATATTTTGATCTAGCCTTAGTGTACCCAAATAATCATTTCTTGATTTAGTCATGGTTTGATTTGCTGGCTCACAGCTTGTTTGATTTCATAACAGGTTATGTGCTGTAGTATCCATCATGCAATATGGTTAAACCACAGTTTTACAGGTAACACCATACCCTGTACTTTTGTTAGATCATCTCCAAGGCAATTCACAGTCTGTTCTGTAAAGAGGGAAAATGCAGCTTTAATTCCAATTTAAGTAAGTCTAATAGTCTGCCTAAATGGCTCATTAGGGTTATGTGACAATTTTGGCCCTGTTCTGTGATATTTGTTAGGAGAAACTGGTTGCTTTACCTTGGATAAATGCATTCAAGTCTTGGAATATAAAGAAAGGTAACTTGGAAGGGAAATTAAAAATAAATGTTGTTTTTTGTAAGACAAGTGCTCTTGGCCTGCTTTTGCTCTTTAGCTGTGGACTCCACAGATATTTAAATACACATGCAGGGTTTTTAGGGTTATTGTTTGCTCATTTCATGTGTGGAAAGACTCATCTGATTCTGGAACCCCCTTCCTCCAAGTAAAAAAGATAAAAAAAATGGGGGCATTGCTCTGCTAAGACCAGTGGAGAGCCTGTGGCAACTCTCTTGTACCAGGTTCCATTCATTTTGACATGTTATAAAGCTGGGTCAAATTAAGTATTGTAGCTGTAGACAAGGCTTTGGAGAGGACCAGGCAAGATATAGGGAAGGGATATAGGGAAGGGATAAAACAAATTTTCGGGGGTGAGATGTGTTAAAGGGCCTTAAAGAGGCTCATTGAGTTGATATGGATAACTTAATGAAAGTCTCAAAGGGTGACTACCACATAAAAATGCTTAAAGTTAGCACAACAAGTCAAGTTTCAAGTCCAAAAGTTAAAGAAAACGTTATATTTTGAATTTTCTAGTGCCCTTGCTTGTAACGGTGTTGTACATAATTTGAAAAATTGTCTGGTCACGAATTTTTGAAAACGGATTTGAACTGTCAATTACTCACTCATAAAAGTTATTTTTATACATAGGTATGGGAATTGTCTAAGTTTGACCATTTGTCATTGGTATGTGAAGAAAACTTAATTGGTTTGGAAAAATTTGTTGAATTTCATGAACCAACTCAATGAGCCGCTTTAAGTCAATTGCAACTTGAAATTTTTTGGTGGCATGGAAAATTAAGGTGTCTTGTCTGCCCCCAGCTACTTGCTTGAGTAGGGTGTGAGATGTGGGGTAGTTACAGTGGTTAGGTAAATTATAGTTTTACAGCCCAAGTCGAGCCGGCCATGGCCTGTTTTCCAGTTGTGGCTCACTGGTTTGTTTGAAATCCCTACTCCATTGCTTATCCAGAGCATCTTGCACAAAGGCAGTATGGTTCCATTTTTAGAGTTGTTGGTACAGTATGACTCGACCTGGGAATAGAACCCAGGCCTTCGTCCGCTTGAGAGGGGACCCTGCTCTAACCGTTAGACCAAACATGTAGTCTGATATGAGATGTGGGGATATGTTACAGTGAAAATAATTGAATGGTCTAACTACTAATTACATATCAGTTTTAAGATTTTTCAGTGTTATTAAATTACAGAAGTGATGGAAACACTTGTACTAAGTTGTTTCTTTATGTAACGTGGCATTTATGTAGCAACTTCGCCAGCTTGTATAGCAGTTTGTGTAAGGCGCTTTATAAGAACCGTATTATTATTATTTATTATTATTAGTTTAAGGAGGTGTGACTTTGATAAAAGATTAATATATTCTTCCCAGTTGATATAGTATGCGGGATTAAAACTGAGAGTAGTCAATTTTTATACCCAATACGTTAATTAAGCCAGCTTTTTCTGAAATAAACAGACCATGATCTTAAAAAAAATGTACAGAGTAATCAACATCAAGTGCAACTTTGTAACTGACCATGCTGATTGAAGGAAGTTCTTCATTACTTTAGACAACTTCAATTACTTTCCTCTGTATAGCCCCTCCTGCAACTTGTCTAAAACTGATCCTCATTCAGACACAATCCCAGTTTATTGCACATTAGGGCATATACTGTACAAAGTTAAGTATATACTGTATATTGTAAGGCCCTGGTGTGAAATCAGAACATTCTTTATGCGTCATAATCCGCTACTCCTTTATTTTAATTTGATGTTGGTCAAAGAGCCATGCCAATTAAACATTTCTATAGACTACTGGTAAAATTGTAGTTTGGGGGGACAAATGACTGCCTTTGACACCACACCCCAGAGTTAAGGTGGTGCAAATAATTTTCTTCAGATCCACCTTCATAATAAGGGAAGTGGTTTTCAACCACAAACCAAGCCAAAATTTATGAAAGGAGGAACTAGAGTTATATTGTCTTGAGGTTACCATATGACACCTTAGTAAGTCAACTAATTTTGCACTTTGAATTATGAAAAATGTTTTGTGTCAATAAGTTACTAGCAATAAAATTTTTCAAATGAGCTGTTTTTCCAGAGCTTTAAAAATAAATCTCCCCAAATTCTTTCTTTTGCATGTGAAGGCATTTTTTTTATCCTGAGACCTGAACTTGTAAGAATGTTTCTCACAGTGAAATGCCCAGCATTTTCATGACACACTCCACTAAAAAACTGTGCAATCATGTAAGATAATAACAGTCAAAACTGTATTGTCTGTTGGGGCCAATATCATAGAATTTTTACAGCGATGGAAAATGCATGTTTTCAGTGGCATAGCCATGGGAGTGGTGGGTTGGTGGTTTAAATCCCCCAAAAATCCAACCTTGAAAAAAAAGTAATCGCAAAAAACACCTAAAATAGCTATTTTTTCCCCTCTTCCCTTAGACCTTTCCCTCATGTTGTGCTCCACCCCTCCCCCACCCCCACCTATGACACAATCCTGGCTATGCTAATTCTGCGTATCTCATAGAGCAAAAAGTGTTCCCTTGGTGGAGGGAAACAACATAGACCTGCAGTACTTAACCTTACCTCAAAAAATCTAGACAGCTGAATTGTCAACCATTCAGATACAGATATGACATTGGCATAACCAGAGAGGGATGGGTGAGGGAATCTCCAGTCAAATGCCCAACCCCCTCCCTCACTCACCCCACCAAATAAAATTTGAAGGTAAAAAATTTTCGGGCAAAATGCGTTATAGACTAAATTTTTTCAAACATGCCTTTAAAGTATATGGAGACTTGTAAGTGCCATTTCTTGCAATCTGAGGGTCATTTTTTGCCAAAATTTTCTCTGTACCCATATTTGTACCAACCAGTGGGGGTGCTCTGCTAAAATTATGTCATTTCTGTTTGCCCCACCACTCATTACTTTGCCCCTCTCTTAACCACCTCCCGCCTCCCAAAGAAATTGAAAAAGTCTGGCTATGCTTCTCTTGAGTCAACTCTCATACATCTGCATATAGTGCATGGTGAAGTCTTCAGGGTTCATATGCCAAATGCCATATGCCAAATGCCATATTGTTTGCCCCAAAATGGTAATGATGGATATTCCAGTATAGTTTACAGGCTATAATTATCCTGCATATCCCATTTCTACCAATGTAGGCCCAAACATACAACAGCCCATATTCAAAAAGATTTTCTTCATTTCAGTTAATGTCTAGGGATCCATCAGGTTGGAATATAATGTTTTCATTTTTGTAAGATTCAGAATAATCAGAATCTCAGTCCCTTCTCCATATCCATCCCCCCTCCCCCTTTCACCCTCAGCTACCATTAACCTATTTGGTTGTGTTATAATGTAAAACTAATATGACATGAATCTATTTTATACTAAGTGCATATGTCATAGACATGGGGCATACAGGAAACATACCACCTGTATTAAAACCAGAATTATTAATAGCCTGTGGCTGGCAAATGCAATGACCCTAATTTTTTACCAAACGTCAGATTTGGGGTCATTGTGACAGAAGTAAGTCGTGAAAGCCATTTCAGGGAAATCGAATGAGTGTGATGTTGCCTTGTGACCATTTCCTGTTTTCTAATTTGGAAGATTTAAGCTAGTCGCTCTGCTCTCCTAGTCTAACACCTTTCAATTCAATTATCGCAGCGATGGATGGTACACTATCTCTGGCATGCATGAAAAGTCATAAATTCTCAATCGAACGTTTCACTGCACAAAACTTTGGTTATGCGTTGAATGGTGGTTTGCTTGTCACTTTTGATGTAGACATAAATTATGCAGACAGCACAGCTCTCAACATCTTATTTATCCCATTCAGGAAGTCACTTTGATACAGAAATGGACTTCCTTTGCCATCACCCTGGGCACCAGCCAAGAGTACTAGGTACAGTAGTTCCCCCATGAGCTAGATACACAACAGGGAGAACTTGACTTGGGTGACCTCAGTAGACAATAAAAAGAGTATTCCTATAAAAATGTGTAGATTATTCTATTATTGTTGGAACCTAGAGATGTTAGAACAGAGGGATATGCTCCCCTCCTTCTTGTGATGTCAAAATATTTTTGAAAAAACATCAGTGCCCTTCCTTCACTCTTCAATTTTCCTTCTGGTATAAGGAGATACAGTAGCAGACCAAAGTAAGTGGTAAGGAGTACAAAAAGAGTACGAAAGGTTAAGAGTACCACACTGTGCTCTTCCAGTTTTTAATCATCTTTGGATTTGTAGTTTTCACCTGTTATGGTAGTTGCATGGAAGTGACTTTTGAAAAAAAAAAAGTAGGTGAGAAAGAGAGATGTTGGGCGGAAGTGCTTCTCTGTTATGATCCTTTAAAGGATTTTAAAGACATTGCGAACATCCAAACTTTGGACTTGAAAGTAATTCAGTTGGCTTTTCAGGTAGGCCCTATTACAGAATTTGGAATAATGTATGGTACCACTGGTCTATTTCAAACTGATAAAATTGACCAATGTAGACATGGATTAATTGTTTCTCTGGTTGAGAATCTAGAAGTCAAAACCATCTATTTAATTGTGTTCTTATTGTTTTAAAGTAGTTTGCCACTTGTTCAAGAGTCCTCCTCTAAAAGTGTTCTCGTGCAACACTATCTCTGAATTTAACAATGATGACGCAGATGTCCATGATGCATTTGCAATCTAGTGATAGGTGCTATAGCAAATGAATTGAAGAACCCTGGAAAGCATTAATGATAGGAGTTGAATTTCTGTTTAAGGGGCCTGGAATCAAGTGAAAATGGGATTGCAGTGTTCTCCAGCTTAAAGGCCCTGTTCTCTCACCCCAAACAGTACCAATTCTCCTAACCTTCTTACTGAAGCCCCTCCCACAATTGTCTGAAATTCATCCTCATCCAGACACAATCTCAGTTTTTACCTCAGGGTGAGTGTAGAAAAACCCAATTTATATAATCAAAACACTCTCATTACTGTACATGCTGTGTAATACAAGCTTTGGCACTCTGCATTGTTTGAAGTAGTTGTCAGTCAAAGAGCTGAGCCAATTGAGAATTTTGGTACCCGGGTACCAAAAATTGTAGTTTGGGGTGAGAGGTCAGGCCCTTTAATACAGTTCAACTAATACAGTAGCTAGTGAAAAATGTTGTGATTATATGAGCAGAAAACAGGACACACATTTGCCAGGAGTGTGTACTTTAACCTGGAATTCTATTACTGTAGCCCTACAGGTACTTGGGATAGCCATCACCAAGGACATAATATGTTCTATAAAAGCATTTCTCCTACTTTCCCTTGTCCTTATCCTTTAACTTCTCCTCCTGTAATACCTTTGTCTGCTGCTGCTTGGTAGATATTTGTTCATGCGACTGTATACTGATTGGTTACAAAAACTTTAATGGTGTGAACAGAAAACAATAACTAAAATAGTGGGTGGGCCAGGAGAAAGGGGGCCCCTGGGAGATGGAAGGAGGGAGGTAAACACGGCTACTTATCCTGAATTGCTGAACATTTCTGCACAGGGGGAGAAATCTGCAAAGAGAAGCAGTCGCATATCAAGAGAAATTTGCAAAAGAATCTGTATTGCATTCATTACATACAAAACAAATAAACAAAAAAACAAAACTGAGTGCATGTACAATTTTAGTTTAGCAAATAAACAGTATAGAACTTTACAGTTTTGTTCCCCCATTGAAAAATTTGCCCACCATTGCTATGATCTACAAGTTGAGCTAAATTAAGAGGGCATAATTCTTTTGGGATATAGATATGCTTAACAGTTAACTCATACTTTGAAGTGCCCGCACAGTGCGCATTTGTCATGTCACCTACCTACATCATAATAACTGCTTTTTAATGGGCAAGAGCAGTCGGTGCAGCTTGATGAAGTGTGGTATAGACAGGCTGTTTCATGATTGGTTCTTGAGAGCCATGTGACAAAAATTTTTCTCCTAAGTTGTGAAATTTACAAGGAGTAACTGCTTGGTTTACATAAATATGCAGTATGAAAGTCTCAAAATGTGATAAAAGATACTTTGAAGAGAAATATGAGGAAAATTATGAGATTTACTGTAGCTGCTGTTTTTTAAAACAAGTTGGGGGTGACTGCTCTTGCCCTTTAAATAATGAACATGTACAGTGCAAATTGAAACTGCCTGTCCTTTAGTATGATATTTTCCCAGGTCTGATCAATTTTCTATTTTAGAGCAATTTGGTTTCTCAGTTGTATGTCTTTCCTACCATTTTTTTTTTTTCATGCTCTTTTTTGCAGTAGTACTGTAACTGTATAGAATTAGTCACTCATCAGAGACTGTGATCATTAAATGGAAGGGTGGCAATAAGTAGGTTAATTAGACTTGTGCACCCATAATGCTGAATTAGTTACAATTTAATGACCTACATGTTATCATCAACTTCAAAACCTCTCCTGTGCATCCTTCTCTACATTTGGAACTCTGCTGTCCTGTACTCTCCAAATAACTTACTGAAATTAATCCCATTAAACAAATATTGTTGCAAATCTCTAATGCTACAAAGGGCCTCTGAGGGCAGTTCTCTTCCAGACCTGCTAGACAGACTAAATTACCATCAGGTAAAAGGAGACACATACTTGTGATATTTCTCAACTCCCTGCAGGACTAATTTCAACATACCAAAACCCACCAATGGCAGAAGGGTTTACTGAAAAGTGGTTTTTGTGGGGTGAAACAAATTGTTAATTTTGTCTCTTCCAGTCTTCAGAAAGTTTCCGAGAAGGAATGGTGGAGGTACAGTAGTTGTTGGTGCCTGTGTGTGCCACATCATGGTGAAGGGATTATGAGGATTAATCTGTAAGAGGGGAAGGCTGTATTTTTGCTGGACATTTTTCTTGGATATAGACGGAAGACATTTCAGATTCTTTGAAAGCAGGATGATGTAGTTGTTCATGGAGAATACTGTGGTTCAAGACACCAGGAAGAAACTCTGCTTGTGTAGGATGTTATTGTATTTCAGATAAAAGATGTTTTATGCTCTTTGAGGATGAAGCCTTGAGACATGGAACAGTGTTAAGCATTTATTTATATTCATGAGAAGTAGAATGCGTGCTTTAATTGCCTTTTCTGTTTTCTTGAGCATGGAAGCCAGTGATTGGAAGTTTGTACAGTATAACCTACAGAGAGCAACAGTAAATTTTCCTGTGTATGTAGTTTTTATGGCCCTCTGCCTAATTCAGTGACTCTGTAATCTATTCAGTATTTTGGTGTTTTGGTAGTCTTCTTGAAACTCAGGAATTGCACCCATTTAAAATAAAATTGCAGAGAACTGCTTCAGCAGGTCTCATCTTTTTAAAACAGGACAGTTGATAAGAAGAAACTCTGGAATGTTTACATACTCCTGAGAAAATAACTACAAGTCAAATTCAAACTCTAAATAATTACATGACACAATGTTTGTCTGTGGCAAGTATTGATTGTAAAAGCCATTCCACATTTCGTGTGAATTTAAAAAAAAAAAAGAAGGCATGGTCATCCGTCCCCTCCATCATCTCTCAAAGCCGTTTTTATATTTTGGCTTGTTAAAGTTATATATATTTAAATGTACAGTGAGTGTTTGAGCTTTCTGTATTGATGTCCCATGGAAAATATTTTGTACAGTGGTCAATTTGGATTTCCCTTTTTCCCTTCAGTGCTTAAAAAATGAAAGGAAATAACTGGTATTTTGTTTCGAAATTATTCTACAAGAACTGAGACTTTTGGGGAAGCAAGGAAGTATCAGAAGGATAATTACGTCATTCCCTTTTTACCATGAGACTTCCGGGTGATATGTATTCTTTTATACTGTATGTCTTCATATTCTGAGGCACAGGAACTTGTGAGCAATTTGACATTTAAGTATCACATTAGAACACAGTATTAGATTTGTTGATATGTGACAAATAGCCTTGAGGATCTTCCCATTTTGACAACGCTTTCATCAAAACCGTTTCAGGTGTAACATTCCAAGAATCAGACATGAATAGGAAGTTTGGTGGTTTGCTGTAAAAAAATTTCCATTTTCCAATGGTAGCTTCCTCTGTTCTGGTGTTAGATTGTTCTTTTGTGGTTCAACAGGTCTGTTGATCATTTAAGTACCAGTTGTTTTACAAGAAAGATGTGATAATTGTTTCTCTGAGCTAATGGAGTTTCAATAGCATTATTACTTTGGTTCCTATTTTATTCAAGTTTTCTAAAATCAGTTGAAATATTTGATACTGGTGATATAGAGGGAGACTTAGTCAAAGATGTTTGTTGACTGGAATGCTTTCTTTTGGAATTTGAAGTTCAATGTAAGTATATTTGATACTTTACAGAACTGTTTGTTTATATTTTTACTGGGAAACCCATGTTTTTCTGTGTAGGAAATATATCCAAATAGTATGGTATGTAATTGTGATGAAATTGTTCAGTATATTACAATAAACATTAGCAACATTTCTATTGCATTTATGGTTCTGTATATTTACAGAAAGTTGCTTAAGGTGGCATTGCCCTCAATTTGAAAACTGTTACTGAATTTTTCAGTATGGTATAAACATAGCTCCCAAGTTTCGAGAGGCTAGATGCGGGTCCAAATGATCTGTCCATTGGTGGATCGCCGGCCTTTGAATATCAGAAGTGATGTCTACACGCAAAATGGTGGCACTTTTTTGGCAAATCAGTCAACGCAATAGTGTTAGGTCACCGCCAAAAAATTTCAGTACAGTACTGAATTTTTGCGCCGGCGGTATAACCTAGAAAAATACTGTATTGAGAGATTTGCCAAAATAATATTATGCAGATACTCACATATATATGCGAAATGACTAAAAAAAAAATAAATAAAACGTTATTTTTGAGGTGAATTTTGGTGCGGTACCGGCACAGTTTGCAAACGTCACACTCGGTGTGTCACCGACGGTCATACCATGCATGCTGCTGCAGAAGATTTCCAATATCTCCGTACATCTCGCATGGCATTCTAGCCTTGACATCATATAGGCCTAGCCAAGAACGTCAAGAACTGTCAAGGCAGTTAAGATCGTTCAGGAAACTATGAGATAAGCCCCGCCTATAACCCGCGAAGTGGTCATTTATTTTTGCTATTGAACGCGGCGTTGAACGACGTTATTACACTATTTACGCAGTGACAGAAATTAATTCCATGCTGCGAAGGTTAGCCGATAGCAATGTTGCGACAGCAAATATAGTACATACAGTACCTAGGCCTATGCATTGTATAGCAGCGCGAGCAGTTAAATGTGCTGTGAGATACCAGTTACTGAATTTGTATTTATCGGTAAGCTGAATTATTTGCTAATTTGTGTGGTTCTCCAACTAAGACTGCTTTGGAGATTTGAAATGCGGGTTTTTCAGAGGGCTGGGCGGGTCAGCGGGTTTGGGTGTCCAAATGCGGGTCAAACCCGCGAAATGCGGGTCACTTGGGAGGTATGCATAAATATTTTTACAAGTCTTGCAAACCAGATTGAGAAAGTCAGTGTATCAATATTTAACGGTTACGATTCAGTTTGTCTCAATATTGCAAATGTAATAAATATTTAGAAAAATACTATTTGAGTAAAAAGAGAAATTTCATTTAAAAGTAGTGAAATACTTTAAATATTCTGGCAGTTATTTTAACCTAAGCACTTGAGAAAAGGTGAAGTTAGCACAATTTATAAACTCAATTTGATTATAAACTCAGCAAAATATGAATTTAATAAATATTAAAGTGAAATTTTTAATGTCAGAGGTTTGTTGAACTTTAGAACTCAAAAA
The DNA here is from genome assembly GCA_037179385.1 of Holothuria scabra. Taxonomy (NCBI): domain Eukaryota; kingdom Metazoa; phylum Echinodermata; class Holothuroidea; order Aspidochirotida; family Holothuriidae; genus Holothuria; species Holothuria scabra. The sequence goes on along the minus strand of CM074195.1, from coordinate 33,096,078 downwards.
ATCTGAACATTCTGATATTGTCTTTTAAAATTATATAGTAATAGAGAAGGTGCACAGAAAACTGCAAAACAACAGGCTAATAGGCAAAAGTAATACCAATATTTGCATACATGATTTCCAATACTTTGTGAAATGTGAACATTCCAAGAGAAATCCAGGACTTAATTTTGCTCCCGGGGGAAGGGGGGGGGATGTTGTGCCCATTAAGCTATTAGTATTAACTTATGTACTCTTCATCTGCTCTGTGTTCCGTATTCATTTCATTAATCAAAATTTCGCATCATGCATATGGTAGGAATGTGCTTCTTGTGGACAAAAATGGTAGGCTGTTGCACAGTATCACTATACCACTGTTTTCCCCCACTTTTTATTGGGGTAAAAACTGAAGTTACAGTATTTTAGTACAGTGTCATAAAGTTGCAGCATGTTCTACATGCCAAGTGGTTCAGTGCATCTGACTTGGAGCCACGGAAAGTGTGGAGTTAGACTTTATTTTGCTCAGGAATTGAAAAGACTTTGAAGTCATTGTAATTGATGGATGCTCAGCATATGGAGGAGGGAAAAAAAATGTAGTGAGCTCCACCTTGAAAAAACAGTGGCAGGTAGGTAGCCATAGGGGGGTTGGGCCAAAATTTAGGCTCCCCGAAGACGGCAATCACAAATCTGTTTGCCCTCCCAAACACTGTGCCCTAGCTACGGCCCTGGGCAGTGGCCAGCTTGGCTGAAACTTAGCCGAAAACCTCACCTACTACAACTACTGTAATAACCTACAGTAATCTGCATATCAGTAATATTTCTATCTGTTGACTCTGTGAATACTATCATCATTGTATAAACACTGGCTTTTGGTCTGTACCCCTGTAGGGAAGCACCACAGTTAAATAAAGCTGATTCATGCAATTAAATTCAAAGCAGTCAAGCCCTTTTTTCAGTTTATTGTGGGCAGCAATTTGCAAATCAACAATTTATACAAGTTCAGTTTGGTTTATATGCCTAGCATCTTGCTCTGGGATTTACTGTAGGCTATATTGTCCCTGGCAAATGGGATTTAGTAGCCCTTTGAAAATTTTCTAGGACTAATGCTTTAATTAAAAAAGCTCTCTTCACAGCTACCCCTCCTTCCCCCCACCCTACAGTGGAACCATCCATTCAGTGGTAAAGAACGTCCTTCACCCACCACCTCTCACAACATGCAAGCGTATTGACAGAGAATAATACACCAAACAGGTTGATAAATAGTTAGATGACATCCTATAGTCATGTTTTGTTTATAAAAATCATCAATTTTGACAGGTCTCCAGCTCAAACAATCACTGTATTTCTGCTCGTTGAGAACTGTACAGATCTTTGTGTGCAGTTCATTTAGTTCGTCCTGTTGATGTACTCATGAAATGTAGGTACAGGCATTGCCAAGAATTTTAAGTATTTCTCTTGTACTTACAACAACATTGATTAAAAAGGGTGTAAAATTAATCTCCTTCATGCATAGTCTTCAGTCCTATCTATCTCAGTCACAGAGCTGCTTACAGTTAAAAAGGACATATAAGCTTTTTGAATAAATAATTTAAAGCACAATGTAGAATTATTTGCTTAGTGTAACGTCAGACTTTGCTTTGTTAAAGTCATGTTAACAAACAGTGGGGTTGGGTTCATGTGTTTACACGCTTGCCATCATGTGTCATATGCCAAAGTGTTTAGAGCTATTGCTTGACTCCCAGACAAAAGTAGATGAAACAAATTAAAATTAAGTCACCTTTTCCACTCTCCCCTCCCCCCTTCTTCCTTCCAAGCCAGTGAGCCACAACTGGAAAAAAGACCGTGGCCGGCTCGACTTGAACCAATAGGTTGGAAACTGGGCCGTAAAACTCTATCTAACTCTAACTCCTTTCAATGTTGGTTACAATTTTGTAATGATATAGTTAGAGCACAACATTGAAAGAGGTGAGAGATGTTTCAAGTTGAAGGGATTATCAGTGCATTTTCCCTCTGTTACAGCAATTTTGTTCCATTTTTCATTTTGTAGGGACTGTTGCTGTGCCGGTGAAGATGATTAGTTTGCTTTCTATTGATGGGCTTTAAGATATGTAGGCTTACTTTTAGCTCTACAATACTGTTGTATCCAATTTGCTGGGAAGAATAGGTTGGCCGGCAGTTTAGGCCAGCCTGTGGCACTCCCATTTTTGCATTGCTTTCATAGCAGGGACTTGCGTAAATTTATATACCTGCATTCCATTTTTGACAAATGGCCTAATTGTAGGGCCAGGGGGAGAAGCAGCTAGACCCTTCCTCAGACCAGCAAAAGTTCCCCACAGTGTTGTGCCCCTACTCCTCCTCTCCAAAAAGTATGTAAAAAAAAAGTATGTGTTATTTGGCTACAGATCTTCCTGGGACCTATCAAAAGACAGAACTAGATGGACATACAGGTGGCTTTAAAGGGCAAAAACAGTCATCCCAAACTTATTTTGAAGATCTAGACAACTAAATGTGACAATTTAAATTTCTTCTCACTTCTCTCCAAACTTCCTTTTATAATATTTTAGAACTTCAATATTGCAAATTCAAGCTTATAGAAACCCAGCAATGACAGGGCCAAGTAAATTTCAGATTTAAGCAAATACTGTCACATGACCCTGAAGAGCCAGTCATGGAATAGGACAGTGTACTACACTGCTTCAAGGTGGGGAGACTGCTCTTGCCCATAAATGTTTCATTTCAGTACTCTCCCCACCTACTTCCTATCACCCTATTGTTTCAAGTAATGGTGAGAAAATGCAGTGGGATCCATCAGCATTAATTTTAGTCATTGATCGCCCATACTACTGATGGATTCCAGCAATCTCAAATGTTTTGAATCTCAAAGGCTGTGAACATGTAGTGATTTATCGCTAAACGGTCGCATGTGGAATAAACGTTTAGTACAAAACAACAAGCAATTAATCGCAAAACCTGTTTTTCGACAGTTTTTTATCCATTTGTATGCTTTGATGATCCTTGGTTTTTACGAGCGAATGCGAAGTGTAGTAGCCGCTTTATGGACTTGTCGCAGTGTTTTCATTGTGTGCCTTGTTAGTTTTGTTACTTTGTATGTGTTTGTAAATTAAAATGCATTAACCGTGAAAACAGATGATTTATTTAAGGAGGTCTCTAGTTTCATTACACGTTGAGGCATAATACTTCAGGGATATTTCAATTACATGGTTCTTGGAACGACTGTACGGGGTTCTCAGAAGTCCTTTCTATAGTTTTTGTCAACTGCCGTTCTTTATGACGTGGTCGTTACCCTTCTTTTCTTACAGTTTGAAGCAATCTGTTGACGTAAAAGTTTATGAGTTGCCCTAAGAAAAACACTGAACGGGTGTTTTCTATTCATAATCCAGCAACTTATAACTGTAACAAGAGCGACAAACTAAAGTTATATTTTATTTTGTTCAGAATTGAAGACCATCACAGAGGGTTAGGAATAGAGAACAGAGAAGATAACGTAGTCTCCCGGATGGGAAAATTGCGCAATATTAACTTCGTAGTTGTCTCATGACCTAGATGTTTCAACTGAAACTTGGATCGCCCTTACCAATAGGCGCTTGCTTTGCCGGTGACCACATGATCAGCCGAACGATATATGATACAGTTGATAATATCAAGTGCTACCGTGGCTTAAAAAAACCATTCCGAGATTTTGACGTGTTTCAGTGAAAAGTCAGATACGTGCCATGCGCAGGACTATATATGCTTTATACCGCATCTAAATAACTAACCCAAGTTGTTTGTTCTGCATTTTGTACATATTCTTACATTAGATTTTTTTTTCATTGGTGGCTGTACTTGGCGGCAATGGCATAATTAGATTCAGCAATTTTGTTAGACAAATTCAAAACGGTTCCTTTGAGCAACCGTACTGTAAGGGAAAAGACCCCCTAGCTGCACACTTATCCAACGAAAGAAAGAGGAGGCTGGTGAGAAATTTTATACTCTTTATTTTTTGACAATTGTAGTTCGCCCCATTTTAGTAGGAATGGGAAGAGATCTCTGATAAGGGAGTGGCAAAATAAAAGACTGCGAAGTTATTTCTCTCTACACTTAAACCTCATTAGCCAAGATGAGAGCTAAGTTCGATCTCTTCTGGTCTGGAAGTACATGCTTGCTTTGTTGGTGATTATGCTTGGCATTCAAAGAAAACCGATTGAACTGCCGAACCGTAATAAGCACCACCATCTAACAATACTGAGAACACTAAGAAAGTTAAAAGCAACTTAAATTGTCATTCGTGAAGAAAGACATTCGAGCTTGAAGCATAAACAGCTCTATTCCCCTCACCTCTAATGACTAACGTTTTACAAGTATAAATTTTCAACACTGATATCCTTTTTTTTTAAATGTGTAAACCCCTTATCATAACAAATTCACCATCTCAGTTCTAAACTACCTGGAGCTAATTCGTATCAGGGAGTATCTAAAATTTAGCAACTCCCTGTAAATATCACTAGAACTGTCAGACCGTCTCCATTCGCGAGTATGAATGCCTTGCATTCTGGTTGTTAAATGGAACATTTTGGGCACATGTATGAACCTTGTTGTAGGCTTTAAAAGTTCAGAATTATTTGATTTTACCATGCGAGATAATAACTATATTATTTCTGCATTACATTCCCTATCAATCACTACATACTGAAATAATGTTTATTGTGATAAGGTAATAGCCATTAATCGCTAAACTGTCGCAGAATTTTGAGGCCAAACTTTTACTTATTTTGCTAAACATTTACAGCCCTACTCAAATGTCAAAAATCAAATTAAGGTCAGGTTTTGAATTTTGAAACAACAGTTTATGGTATAGGTAGATTAAAGATGAAAAGATGGACCCCAAGAAATGGTGGACAATTCTAAAGATCACTTAGGTACCAAATTTGTGAAGAGCAGTGGTTTGCAGTCCCTGATTCCTAACAAAGAAAATTAGGATTTTATGCAGCTAGCCAAATTTGAATGGAGCTGGGGGAGGGGGGGGTAGTAGTATGATCTGGAAAAAGTACCTCAGCTCACCTCATGGCATCTACCCTATTTTTCAGCCATTAATTTTTCACTCAGTTTACTTTAGGTAACAAATTTAGGGCTATTTTTAGGTCTTGGTAGGCAGATTTGTGGTGGGCAAGGGGGTGCATGTTTGCCTGGAGTGCTGGGCGGGAATATCAAGTGCTGGGTGTCACTGCCCGGCACCACCCCACTGTAGCTACATCCCTGGCGATAAGCGACGGGAGCCTACAGTGCCAGCGAAGTTTTTCTCTTCGTTTGTACATTGCTAAGTGAAGCCTCTGTGGACTTCTTCGCTACTGTAATAAACCGATCCCAATGGTAACTCTCCTCTTAGCAGTAGAGTGTGAGTATGTGTATGTGTATGTGTGTATGAGTCTTTAACGTCTCATCCTCTGATCCACAAACACTTTGCTATAAATAGTGGTAACCTTCCCCTCTTCAAGCTTGCTATAAAAACATTTTAAAACCGTTTTATTCTCCATTACAGTGGGAGATCAGATGCAAAGATATCATGGCCTACTTGGGTTAGGTTTTGATATTAGATTCTTCCTGTAATAGGTCACTAACCCAACCTCAATTTTTGACAGTAGACTTGCCATAACACAGTATGACTCATACTGTATACCTTAGTCTGTTGACCTTCTGGAATGGACTAGGTCAGTTGATTCCTAGCATGAAAATCATTCTTCTGAGGTACAGTATATGTACTGTACTGTTCTTTCCTCATGGAAGAAGGACCTGATTGGGATAGCACTGTGCTTCTGTTTTTCTTGGTCAAAGCAGGGAGTTGCTAGAGAAGAGATCTAATTGTAAACTGGCATGGATGGAAAAAGTTGGGAATCTGGGAGGCTCCTTCCCGGGAAATTTGGACATCTGGAGGGAAATTTCCCTTTTCTGTACATGAATATTCAGGGAGAATTGTGGGCAATTTTACTCCCTTCCTGGGAAATAATGCTATTCCCTTCCTGGGAAATAAACATTTTTTCCAGTCCTGGTAAACTGGTTTGGATAATATCAGGCAATAAGTTTTTGTTTCCCCAGATAATTGTAATAAGTTAACATTGTGTGTTGATAAAGGTGATTTTTTTTTTTCTGAGATTTAAAGGGGAAGTTTAAACAAAAATTTAATTTTCACATGTGAAAGAGGAACAAAATCTACACATTGTGGTGAAAGTTCCTTTCAATTCGGACATGTATTTCTTGAGATATCAGTAAATGAAGTCAGTAGATTTGTGTTCAAAAGTGAGTTTCAGGGCAGCAGAGCTTAAATCACTTCCTCACATTGACAAGGAATGACTTGTTTCCCTTCTGTTGTGTTAACCTTGAAGTTAATAGTAGTATGACCTCCCTGTGGGGGGATGCAAAGTTTGTAAAATTCTCATGCCACTTATGCAATCACATTTTAATAATATGGGATTGTTGAGGAGAAAATCCAGTGTAAAGTTTAAAGAAAAACAAAAGACTGCCCATTAATGTGGGGATGTGATGTCATATGTACTTGCTTCAAGTTCACTTTTTGTTGAAAATGTGAAAACTTTGCAGGCTCATATCTTGGGAACCACACATCGGATTTTAATGCAAATTTCACCAAAATGCTTGTACCCATGTAACATACCAAATCCTGTTGTGACCTTCAATAACACACCAACAGGGACGTGTCTATACAGTGTTATCCAAATAAAAAGATAAAGCGTACAGTTTCCAGTTCAAGTGCCTTTTCAAGTATATACAGTATCTGCAATTCCTTTCCTTTTTAGCCCCCTCTTACAACAGGTGATAAATGCTATCCATGTGCATATTCTCCATCGCCAAGCCCAAAGGTTATGTGAAAAGAAAGAAATGGAAAGACATCCCTTTCACTATGAACCTACGTGTGCATGGACTTCATCTTCAGTCAAGTGAATAGCAGGTTATCACCCCAACCTCTTTGTTTTCCCCTCTTCCCCGTGTAAACCTCAATTGAGGCATGACACTAGTGCACTTGTCAATTGTACAATGCTCCCTCTGACCTCTGTGCACTGGTGAGTCAAATGTTGGTCATGTTAGTCTGATTGTGAAGCAGGACCACAGACTTCCTATGTTCACTTTGTAGACTTACCCTTTGCTACGTCTTACTTGCATTATTCACACTTCGGCCCCTGCCTGGGATAGTTTTAGCACCGCCCCCCTTTGTCCGCCTATATACTTGGACAGAGCGTGTATGTAACACATACATATTATAGGTTGTCCCCACCGTCTGGGACAAAAAATATTTTGCTGTAAACAAGTGTTTAACTTGAATGAGAAACTGTATAACATTCCTGTAATATGTGTGGTGATTTTGACCTTACCTTGCATTGTTTTGAAAATATTTCAAGTTTCTTGCAAAGTCTGTGATTTGTCCTACTTGAGCAAGTCCAAACTTTCACACCAACTGTACATAGCAGACAGCCATCTTGCTAAGCAGATACTCACATTTTCACAGCGAAAGTCTAATAGTCTGTTCTGTCCATGTGTAGGAAGTCTGTGAGCAGGGCTTTGTCAAAGTTTTTCAAATGTTGCTTCAAAGCAACCTAATACATGTAGTGGCATAGGTCACGATAGGTGTGTCAGCATAGGTGTGGCGGTACAGTGTATAGGTGTGGAGGCATAGTTGTGGCGGCATAGGTGTTGCATACTGTATGCTACAGGAAACATATATTGATCAAACTCAATGAATGTTTGGGCTTAAGCATGAAGGAGGTGTGCAACAATGCAGGGCTGAAGTTTAGCACTCGTCCAACTGCCAGTGATGGGTAAAAATTGCATCGTACAACCATTTTCTTTCGATGGTTTGGTCTGAGGGACAAGTAGATTTAATTTCCAGTCAACTAGTTCCTTATATCAGGAAGATAAAATGTTATAAAATGTTATTTTAGATCTAGAAGAAACAGTCATGATACAGTGGTATGGACTACCATTCGTAATTGAACCATTGATAGAAATTCAAAAACAGGATAAAAAATAGATTTAAATTCTTTGTACAGCAGAGACATCAAAGCAAATTACAGTTCATCTAGCATATTTTTCCTTCTCATTTGGACAACCAAAATTTTTTTGGCCATCTTCAGTTTTTTGGATCCAACTTGCCCTATGGACAACCTGAATATTTCCTTTTAAGGTCAGACCTGCAATGAATGAACAAAATGCTTGAAGCTCCTTGCGAACATTAACTGACCTTGCAGAGGGCCCAGGGGTGGGTTTTACGGTTTATAAGTGCATACAGTAGTTATGCAACTTGACTTAATAATTTCCAAATTTTGAAATGAGGTTCATGGATAAAACTGTAAGGAAAATAATAGACCCTACTGATGCAAAAAGATTGTTTGCACAGTTGAACTAGAACTGCTCATCTTCACATTTATCAGAAATGCCTGCTGACTCTTCATTGCCAACAATTTGCATAAAATTGTACTTTCTTCCCTTTCTTCTTCCCTTTTATCTTTCCTAATGACTAACAAAAGTATTCACAAACAATTGTAATTAAATTGTGTATATTTTATAGCAGTTAGGTAAGTCTATTTCATTGTGGTGATCTATGTGTGTTGATGTACAGGTGATGTACAGCAAGTTCTGCATTAATTACTATTTATTCAAATGTTAATAAATCCTGTGAAAGTTCTCTGATATTGCTTGCAGTTCCCAGAGACCCTGCACCATGCTGATTTGTGGTTTAACTTTGGTAAAAAAAAATTCTCACATAATTAACCTCAAATATGGTCTGACCACCAGGCAAACTGCATGCATCTGGAAAATGTTTTTACAGTGCAATAATGAGCCATGCTAAGAGTTTGAAAATTGATGAGCAAGCATGTTGAGGGGTGGATGGGGGGGGGGGGGGAAAGGGTAGAATTTTCACAAGGGGTAATGGGAAGATTTGTTCCACCCTCTCCAGAAGAACTAGGGTTAAATTCTCCTTGTGATCACCTTAAAAAATTGGTTTTGTTTTGGCTTAGTGCCTAATGCATACTAATTGATTCATTATGTAGTGCACTATTCTGAAAGATATATAGCCTTGAAAATTCTTTTCCAATTTCAATTAACAGTACTTCAGGCGTCCTGGCGGGATTGAAAATTCCTCAAAGACCAAGACGTTTACGGCCACAAATCACCAGGCGCAATCAATGTCTTCATCTCCTAGTCATCAGGTTGGGATGTCAGATTTGACCTGCCTCATCAGTGACACGGAACTGACCCTTAAGGAGAAACTCGGCAATGGGTCATTTGGCGTCGTAATGAAGGGAGAATGGAAGGCGCCAAGTGGAAGAAAGGTGAGACGGCTATTAGTAAACCAATTATTAAAGGGGCAACAGCTACTAGTAAACCAGTTATTAAAGGGGCAGTCACAGTTTGTTTTTCTGTTGTTCTCCAGGACTTCTGCATTGGCTGCAATCATACACTGAGTCAGTGTCAAAAATTGATCTTTCATCATAGTCTGACATTATAATTGGTCATCGTATGGTTGAGCCCGTCTAGTCTTGCACATGTGTGGATTTTTTTTATCAGGAGAATATTGCAAAATTCCCATTCAGCAGTAAAATTGAAGACAGAGTTAACATTTCTTCTCACTTAAAAGACCTCTTTAGTATCTGTTGATTCTGGTTAATAATCAGTTAAAAGGCTGATCCCCTCACCACAGACTAAAATTTTTGTATTGCACAGAAATTCTCAATTGGCACAGCTCTTTGATTGACAGCTAGTTCAAAAATGCCGAGTACTGTAGCTCATATTACACAGTACAGTATGTACCATTGTGGGAGTGTTTTGATTATACACAATGTGGTCTTATATACTCACCCTGGGGCAATCAGCTGAGGTTGTGTGTGGATGAGATTGAATTTTAGACAGTTGTGGGAGGGGCTTAAAGTAAGAAGGTTGGGAGAATGGAACTGTATGAGATTAGAGTGTAAGGCCTCTAAAAAAGGAAAAAGTGAAATGCTGGAACAAAAAGTTAATGTGTGCTGATTGTCTGCCCCTGTAAAGAACTCAGACCAAGGCAGTTTAATAGGGTTGTTAAAATATTTACTAGCAGCAATGTAGGGTCATACTTAATAGAGTACATTGAATTGATACTTTTGATGTTACAGTGTTATCTGAAAAGTAATTACTCTGAGTTGTGAGGAGGAAATAGCTACAGTATTACCCATCATCAACTCCTAAATCAGTGAGATCAGCATTTTACACATTAGCAGTATTATTGAAAAACACTGTGCTGTTATGTGTGGAGAGATTAGTTCAGGAATTTAATTTGAATAAGGTACTGTAGCTTTGTGCAATTTACACTATGATCACATTAAAAAAAATTCTTTGAAAAGTAATTGGTTTGTTTCTTACCTATGGTTGGCAAAATCTACATTGCCCCTTCTTAACCCCTGTCTACAACTGATATCCCTCCAGATGAGGGCAGTCTCCTTCCGTACTATGCTTATTAGCTTACCAGGATTTAGTTGCAGAGAGGTGGGATTTGTAAATTGGAGGTAAGTATAGGGGCTTGTAGATTCCCAAACAAGGTTCTGGAATATGCTAATTAGTCTAACACACCTTGTTGATGAAAATTTTTTACTCTAGCTTGGCAGCATGTTTGAGCTTGAATGTGCAATGAATGCCCACCCCTGGTTGATACAGTAGTTTCCAACAACAATCCGAAATTGTATCAATTAATTGAAAGTTTTCAAAAATAATGAGAACAGACAAAATGCCTCAATGAAAAAATTTTTTTAGCTGGGCCATACTCTGTTTGCATGAGCATTGATGTGCTGGATCTCTGTCTATACTGTACTTTATAATTTTTATTAAAAGTTTAGAACTGTACATTTATTGAATTGCTGTATGGTATTCTAAGAAATAATGCAGTTACTGTTACTCTTTTTCGCATGATTTTCTTTCCAACATGTTAACACTCATTTTGCCAGGGCGTTCAGGTGCTTTACCTCCCCAGCTAGTCCAATTTTATTACAGTCTAGTTCACAGTACTTGTATGCATGCTACACTTGTTTAAACATTGGTACAGTATGTTCCTAAAGTTGTTTACAAATACTTTATTTTTGTCCCATCCTCTCCCCCTCCCCCTGAAACTACACATAGAGCTTACATAGGTGCTTCTGCTGTCCAGCTACTGCAGTCCATTTCTATAACAAAACCTTTTTTACATTCGGTTAGTTTAAATATTGGTACTGTGTGTGCCTTTGTTAAATATATTAATGGCATTTTCCATAAACAATTCCACATAGTAGCTTTAATTCCAGTTGTCTGTAAATGTCAGTTTTATGGTTGAATGGACTAGTGGCAGTTCGCAAAAGTGCATGCACAGCATTCATTCTAATATTGGTTGAGTACCACAGATGAAGTACAGTTTCTGCCATTAACATATATCAAATTTGGCTGGCTTTCTCGTTCGTGTAATTTTTTGCCCAAATTATTGCTTTGTGAAATTGCTCTACATTTTTTTATGACCCATTGCAAATGGTCCATAATGTTCTGCATGAGCTACAATGTACAGTATTCTCACGTTGTATGATGACTAGGTGCTGCTAGCTCAGCAGTAGTTGATAATGAGATGTAGTTGAGTTGATCTAGAAGCAGAATAGATAGGGAGGGGGTAGGATGGATGAGAGGCAGTCAGAAATGACATGAACTTACATGCAAGGACTTTCACCACCTTTATAGCATACATGTACTATTTGAGTTTATGATAATGAAAAGGTAAGTAAATCTAAAAGTTTCAGCAAGGGACTGGTTTTTGCTGACCCACAGTCATGCTAAAATGAAACTGGACTATTACCAAAATCAGTTTTATCAACAAATTTCTTCCACCAATTATCAACAAATTGTCCAAGAAAATTACCTCCAAAATATCACTACTTCAATAAAAAAGAAAAGCACTAAAGAAAATTATCTCCAAAGTATCACTACTTGAATAAAAAAAAAAAAAAAACCACACACTCTCATTACTTCTTGATTGTGGTGCTTACATGATATTTTTTTAGCACAATCTCACACTCATGTCTCTCATATAATACATCCCTGCTCCAATATTGCTACATGCTCCCCGACTTTAAAAATATTTAAAAGAAGGGTTTAGGGTCACATCAAATTTTGATATGTTGGATGGGTACTTATTCTATGCACTGCGGTGAAATTTGCATTGAAATCCGATGTGTGGTTCTAAAGATATGAGCAGATAAAGTTGTCACATTTTGAACAAAAGTGAACTTGAAGCAAACAGGTATGACATCATACTGTATCTTCACATTAATGGACAGTATTTTGTTTTTCTTTAAAATTTACAGCCAATTCTCTCCTCAACAATCCAGTATTATCAGAATATGATTGCCTGAGTGTCGTGAGCATTTTAAAAATTTTGCATTTCACACAGGGATTCCTATTAACTTCAAGGTCAACACAATAGTCTGAAGAAAGAAGAAGAAAAAAAAAACCCAAAGGGAAACAAAATATTCTTTGTCCATGTGATGAAGTGATAACCTCTGCTGCCCTTAAGTTCACTTTGGAATGCAAATCTAGTAACTACATTTAGTGATATCTTCAGAAATACGTGTCTGATTTAGATGGAAGTTTCACCATGTTGTGTCGATCTGGTGTCTATTTCACATGTGGAAATTTAATTTTTGCTTAAACCTCCCCCTTAAAATTGGGTATGCAATATTGTGCCTTCTGCTGAAGTTACAATTATGCTGTGTTCATTGCCCATATCATGTGTATAGTTGCAGGTGTTGCAATATACTTTACCATGCTTTGTGGTCTTTACCCGTGCATGGTGACAGCCTTGTCAAGTGGTTTAGAGCATCTGACTTGTAGCCAGGAGGTCTCTGTAGTTCGCACTTCGAGCCCTGGGCCCCTGGCTGGGTCATACAGATTGAAGACTTGAAATATGAAACCTACAGTACAACCATTGTGCTTAGTGCTGTAGTTTGTACAGTATGACATGGCAGCTGGTGTAAGTCTAGGATATGCCCTCACAAGGGGAGCCTTTGAGAGCCAGGTTTTCCATCAGAGGGTCCCCCTCTCATCCCAGATGAAATTCGCATCCCCCTTTCATTTCCATAAAAAAAAAAGAAAATTTTCAGTATTTTGGTTTCTTACTTAAAAAGAGGAAATTTTTGCAGTTTTGTACTTGATGTAAATACTGAAGATAGCCTTTAAAACCTTTCAAATTGCACTTTACAGTGGCCTTGGAGCAAGCTTTTGTCCACCTGAACCCACTTAGAACTTTGCCCTATGAGAGCAATTTAGATTTGAGGTCTATGGTTTAGCAGAGCAAATCCTTCCTTCCCCCCCTCCTCCAACTTTTTTTTATTTCTGGTGGACTCCCTGACTTCCTTTCTCCACATTCTTTTACAACTTTGTAAATGTTGTCATTTTTGTGCATTTAGGGGTGACATGGATGCACCTAAACAAGTAACCAACCAGGGGTGACTGGTTGCTGTTATTTTTTCCAATTTTCAATTTGAGTACAGTATAAGTCAATCTTTGGTTGTTAAGCCCAGTGAACACTTGTGGTATTACAGTACTTCAACAATGTCACTAATTACACCACACACATTGTAGCAACTGCACAGGATGAGAGAAATTATAAACATTTTTCAACACCCTATGTCAAAAAAATTCCTCCCACCTTCATCAGCTTTTCTGTCCACAAAGTGCTTGTACACAAAATCTACCACACATGTTGGCAGGATATGAACCTAGTGACCCTGCCATGGAAAGCCCAAAGGCGCCCCTTCTCAAAACTGATACATTCCGCTGAGGAAAACAAAGCATCAATCAGGACCGATGGCTGTAGGATATAAATTTGTAGAGAGGATAAATAAAAAGCTTCCTGACCGAGAAATGTGGACTGATTAGCTGTCTGTGGAATGTGTACAGCATGGTACAAGGTCCAGTGGTAATACTTTATGTATGTGTCACTGGTTAGGGAGGACATTCTCTTTTATCCAATGTTCAAATCAAATGGTGAAATGCCTGCAACTGTTGAAACTTGAGATAAGAGAAAGAACTTGTATCGTAGAGTTACTGTTACTATGTAAGTAATTTAGACCTGTGAAAGGGCTTCAGCAGGATTTCTGTCAAAGGGGGGGGGGGAAGGTTAGGATTTTCCCCCTTTGCAGGGGAAGGAGGATAAAAATCCCTCCCCCGCCCCCACCTTTAACTTTCATGAAAATAAAAAAAATTGTCAGGGTCTCGGTTTCTTATTAAAGGCCTAATTCTCTCACCCCAAACAGCACCAATTCTCCTTACCTTCTTACTTAAGCCCCTCCCACAATTGTCTGAAAATCATCCTCATCCAGACACAATCTCAGTTTATTGCTTCAGGGTGAGTACAGAAAATCTCTATGTGTATAGTCAAAACACTCTCAGTACAGTTCATGCTGTGTGATAAAAGCTTTGGTAAACTGCATTGTTTGAATGAGCAGTCAATCAAAAAGCAGCGCCAATGGAGAGTTTCTGTACCCCCCTACCAGAAGTGTAGTTTGGGGTGAGAGGATTGGCCCTGTAAAGAAGAGAACACCTTTTGCGGCAATATTCAAACTTACATAAATAATATAGCCTTTAATACCCTTCAGATTCCACCTTAAAGGAACCTTGAAAGAAACTTAAAATTGCCTCCTAAACCCACCTGTAACTTTGGTCTAGGGCAGCATCTGTTTGAACTGAGAGTTTGGCAGTTATAAATCCCCCTCCCCCCCTTACTTTTTGTGTTTTCTAGCAAAATCCTTGTTCAGAACATAAAAAATGTTGCATGGTCAGGTAAAATTTAGAGCTGGGCTTAATTCAATTTTCAGGGATAAATTGTAGCCCATAGTTATGATATCACATGATGAAGAACCATTCATGAAATTTACTTAGGATAAAGGGTACACTGATAGTATAAATGGGATGACCGCTTTCCCCCTTTAAACTTTTCAGACTTAAGAATCCATGTTAAAGTTCAGATGGACTTTTACTTTTTCCACTAAATAATCTTTTCAAAGTTTGGATGCAGCAATATTTATCATGAAGTACCCATAAAACAGTCCTTGGCACAGATCTTTTAAAGAACATACCTGTGGGTATATCTTTACACCTTAAAGGTAGTGTGACATGTCAGCAAAAAACCCTAAATTTACTTGGTAGTTAAGAAGCAAGGTCTTCTAAGGAAGAATCCATTGGAATTATGTCAATATCTTTAACCTTTCACAGGATATACCTCTTCAAAGTTTCTGAAGTGTTTCTGAAGCAACTTGTTGGTTATGCAAAAATAGTGATGTTGAGTGTTGCACAGCACTAACATTTCTTTTGTTAACCCTATATTAATTATCTCTTAATTCTCATCAGATAGTTTATAGTTTGGTGTTTGATACTGATGACTTTCAAGGACACAATTTAAACTTTCAAAATTAACCCTTCAGGAAACATCAATGTTACAACTGTTCTTGAAATGAAGATTGCAAAAACAAAGGATAACGTTAGCCAAATATGGTATGTTCCTCTCATGACATCACAAAATTTACATATTGAGCTCATATTTATGCATGATTAAGTGCAAATTAGAAATAAACCTGTAAAATGGCCAATTTTTTACTGATTTTGATTGGAGTTGCAGCAATTTTCTTGGTTTTTAATGCTTTTTGCATCAAATATCCGACTTTTTCATTTTGGTGTCACACAACCTTTAAAGGGAAAATCACAGTCATCAACCTAACTTTTTTCAGCATCTTTTTTCCTCAGAATTTCTGGAATTTGCAAGGATAACCCTGCTTGCGTGGTTTTCTGTGATGCAATATTTAAGTTGTGAAATATGGTTAAAGACATTTGGAAAAAAAATTAAAAAAAATTTGAGATTTAGCTGTTGTTTGAAAAAAGGCTTTGGCCCCTTATAGAAAAAGAAATGGGGTAATTAATGGTAACAGTGGGGTTTAAAGTGTATAACTTTCACATAAATATTTGACATAATGGGAGGTGGTTATTTTAGAATATGAAAAAATATACAGTGTACTGCCTTTTTTCATTAACAGCATAATTGGGCCCATTTCTATCCATAACAAGACTGCATATTTGGTCTAATGGCAGAGAATCAGCCTCTCACACAGAAGGCCTGGGTTTGATTCCAAGGTCGAGTCATACCAAAGACTTAAAAATGGAACCTTCTGCCATTATGGTAGCGGGCCACTAATTATAAGTCCCATTGACTTACACACTAAATTAGGCTACTTCCGTGCCCCCTAGCTCCCAGTAGAAGTTTTCAACCAGGACATGCTACCCCTCTGATCGAAGCCCACAATCTTGACTTTCATGGCACTTTCAAATTTCCATACCATGACCATTGAAATTTTGAGCTAGGGAGCCTTGAATGATAGGGATGTGTTTCCCGCCATAATAGCTACTCAAAAACGGCATTTCACAGAGCGGAGTAATACAATAAAAAAAATGGCACTAAAATTGGTCAGATTACCTTGAATTTTGCACAGTATGTATTTCAACTCATTGTCTACAAAATCCAAATGCGAAAATGATCATATTTTGTAAGTAACACAGTCACAAACAACATCCTATATATTTTTAATGGCGCTTTGTCTGTCAGTAAACATTTTCCTGGACATGAGTATTGGAGTTAGTGGCCTGCTACCTTATAGGTGATGCTCTGTGTAAGTAATGGAGTAGGAAAAACAAGCCAGTGAGCCACAACTGGAGAAAAGGCCTGGCTGTCTTGACTTAAGCCAACAGGTTGGAAACTGGGCCTTAAAACTCTGTCTAACTAAATACATCTTTCCATAACAGTTATAGACCATTCCCCTCATTCTTGAAGAGAATTCCCTTTTCTTATCTGAAGGCAAAAAGTTTCAAAGCCTTGCAAGTCTTGCCCTACTGTGTGTTGCATCTGTGGTTTAATTTGAAAGTGTTTTAGGAAAAAAAACAACCTCAAGAATTTTGAACATAAAAGAAAGGAAAACATACTAGTTGACATGTGGTTCTCTTGGCTAGAATTTATTCAACAGTAAATCTCTTTACTAAGCCATTTGTTTTTTAAATAACCACAACAAGCTTTACAATTGAGGAATACCTCCACATTTTCAGGAACATTATTGTTCCCATGGACTGCTTGGGTATGTCACCTATTGTGAGGCTGAGGGCTTAGCAGATAATACCCTATTGTCAAGAGAGGATTGACCTATTACCATGTGGGGGAGCATTGGTTAGACTCTGGTTGTGGGATAATTGCCATGGTTGGTTGTGATTTATCTGTGTTCATAGAAGACCAATTTTATTCCCAAACCAGTTTATTTTCTTTCCATCAAAAGTTTGTGAGGAATAAATGATTCTGTTTTTTGTGGCTGTTTTTCAAAGGAAATAGGTTGTTAACCCCACCAAACGATTACCTCTTCAATATCATAACAGTGTTTAACATTTGAGAAAGTTACTTCAAAATAAAAGGGAAAGAACAAGAGATAACCTGCACCGCCCCTCATTACCTCCCATTTACATTATGACCCCGCCTACCTGGGATAATCCAATCATCAGGGAGTTTGGGGATTCTGAACCCCTTGCCCAGGACTTACATTTAAAAGAGAAAGCAGCCTAGCTTCCAAGGTTATTTTATAATATCTGTTTTTTAACAAATTTTGCCTTACTTAACTGTTTTCATTATGTCTGCTCATGAAAACATTGAATCTTACATGCATAATCATGAAACAAAAATGTCTGACAAGAGCCGTAAGATGATAGAAGGGGTTCACTTATTGGAGGAACTGTACTCTCAGTTTAAAAGGGAGTGCTTTCCCATCCCCTTGGCTACAACTGATTCGACTTTTTATCCTCAGATGCCTTTATCCTCTTGGCTACTCACAGTACAGGTGTTATGATATTATTTTCTGATAAGGAGGACAAGGAATTGCTAGCCTGTGGAAAGTACCTACGAATCCGGACAGCAAGTGGTCTGATTTCAGTCTGCCATAACTGGGGTCCATCACCTTTAAATCTTTCTATTTCCTTGCTTACCTCTATCATGGATGGTTGTACACTGATTTGTGTCTTAAATTCTCCAACTAGTTATTATGGCAAAAGTTAAAAATAATTAATCTTCTGTTGTCCTGACTTCTAATGGTTTTGTGCTTAATTTGAAAAGTGTCTGGTTATAAATTTTTAACAACCAAATTGAACCTTGAGCACCCCGTACAGTATTCCTGTAGCTCTTGCAACAGTTATTTGCTGTATGTACAGATATTGGGATCATTTAAGTTTGACCAATTGTCATTGGTATGTGAAGAAAACATTTCAGGTTTGGAAAAATTTGTTGAATTTCATGCACCAACTCAATGAGCTGCTTAAAGAAAAATAAGGAAAAACCTTTTACAAATTATATGAGAGATATATGTGATCTGGACAATTTTAGAACCCCCCCCCCCCCCGATGCCATTTCGAGCTAGTAAAAGGAGGGCATATCTTGATAAATGCTGACATCCTGTAACCTTACAATAACTGAACACAGGTACATAGTGTCTTCAAAAGGTGTTCTTTCATTACACTCATATGTGTAGGCACTAGCCAGTTTATATACTTAACATGCAGTTAGTGCAACATGTACTGCAATGATGAAGTGTACGTGACACATTTTGACAGAGACCTCACAAAAACGAATAAATTATAGCCGTTCCCTCAAAGCCCATCCATTCTGAATTGACAAGTGAAGGTTTAATTGGATCTCAACTATTGAATCCTTTTGATACGATTATTAAATAGCAAGTTAAATTATCTAACAGATGCCACTGTGGTTGTTAATATAATCTACTGGTAAACCATTGGCCAGTGAACCTGTTATCACTACCAAAATGTCTCTTGTACTGGATAATCCTAGCAGGAAGGGAATTAAAATGGGGGAAGGGTCAATTTGCTAATTGTGAGCAGGGCTTAAAAAGGATGTGAACTAGATCCATGGAAGCAAAATAAGAATATGCCATCTGGCTGTTGTTTTATTTTGGGGACTACTTGAGCCCCTTAACAGCGTATATGTCCCAACAGTGACCCCTTATACCCGAGTCAAAAAACTACATACCCACCCTAGGGCAGAAAAACCCTGCCACCTCAAATAACATTCGACCTACCACGATCACTCCCTCCATCATTAGACTGTAAGAGAGCTGCTGTATGTGCTTTCAGTTTTTACACTAACATTTATCATTTTTTCTGCCTGCAAGGAAAAAATGTACATAATGTAGTAATTTTACATCTATTTAATTGCATTTTTCTTCTCAGATTGCAGTAGCTGTGAAGTGTTTAAGAAATGAGACCATCAAACAACCAGGTTTTTTTGAAGATTTTGTCAACGAAGTCAATAGCATGCATCAACTCAACCATCCCAACCTAATCAGACTATATGGTGTGACACTGTCTTCTCCTCTTAAAATGGTATGTCGCTGTGCAACTTCTTTAAATCCAGCATTAAGGCAGGCACAAAGCAAGGGAGCAAGGTCAGCTTCCCCAAATGAAATATTCCCTGCTTTCCAATCTCAATCACAAGCCAAAGCTTTGACTAGAAAGATTGAGTTGGCTGCAGCTGCCCCCCCCCCTACCCTGAAAGGAGTGGCCCTTGAACTCTTCTTTACCCTGCCCTTCCTCCCCTTCAGAATTTTTATGTCTATAGTTTTCATAGTAGACCGTGCATGCAGTGGGGTCTTGGTGTAAAACAATTTTTCCAAAGTATCCATGTGCCTGCTCACCAGGTTTTTCATTGCTAATCTTTCAGACTAGCTGTTTTTTAAGTCTTCTTGTCCATATGGCTATTAATATACTGTATAATACTTGCCAATTTAAAGCTGCCTAGTAGTAATTAACTCTTGAAATCCCCTGTGAACGAGACACGGCATGGCTCATGGACCACTGGCCCTGCAGGGTATGATGTTGAGCATTGAACTTAAAGGGCAGGAGCAGTCACCCCATCTTGAAGCAGTGTAGTACTGTAGACTGTCCTGTTTCATGATTGGCTGTTGAGGGTCATGTGACAACATTTTTATTCCTCAAATGTGAAATTTACTGGAAGTTACTGCTTGGTTTACCTTTCATATGTTATATTGAAGTAATAAAATATTATGAAAGATTCTTTGAACAGAAATGAGATGAGAATTGTGATATTTAGCTTTTGCTTCAAAATAAGTTTGGGGGGACTGCTCTTGACCCTTAATTACCAAGTCATCTGGCATACAATCAATGTAATTTGGCTATGTTGGACTCAAACAAAAGCCTGTCAGACTACAACACTCTGTTACCAGTATACGCCAAACAGGCTACATTTATAAACATTTTCGAAGCATGGCTGTACTCTATTAAATGGCTGTTTAATGAAATGAATGCGTTGTCCTGTTTCCAGGATATGAGCTGCTTCATAAAGCACACAACATTATTACTCGTGGAAATCTAATTGCAAAAACCACTTGTATGAGCTGTGTGACTGTGTTCTTTTCCTTGGTGTCATATGATATGATGGTGAAATCCATGAAATTAATCATACAACTTTAATATGCTGTGACATAGGTTTGGCAAACTGTCAATGCTGTATAAGTCTGGAACTCTGGAAATAGTGTGCATAAAGGCAATAAGCATAGCCGATTAGTAATATTATGGTGGATAAAAAAAACTCTTCAACACCGCTGCTAGATTTCTTATTTTGTTGGAAAGTTTGGATATATTTTGCTGTATTCAGCGCACAAGAAAGCTAGTATTTTCCTTCCAGAGGGCTCTTTTTCAAATGTGGTGTCAAAAATTTCCATTTCTCATCCGCCAACCAACCAGCTGAATAAGGCTGGGGTGGGGGGAGGGGAGGCAACAGGAGCAAGTTTTGCCTCAACAAGGCTTATTCTATGTTTGCTGGCAAAAGCATGGACAAAAATAGGGAGGCCTTTTTGAAGGGAGAACTTTTTGTTATTAGCATCTTTGGCAGAATGGGATTTTATGAAAGTATTTCCATATTTATTACCTCTTCATCACTCCACCTTGCCTCATATTTGCATATGCAACACTACCTTGCAAATGATTGCACACAGCAGCAGAGATCACCCTCATCCACTCATTAGCCAACTTTCATAGTTTGTAGAGAAATTTTTTTTGAGTATGAAAAAATAGTATAATAATATAATCTTAAGTCTTTATTATTCTCCAGATAACAGAAATAGCCCCTCTTGGGGCCCTCTCTGAACGACTACAGCAGAAGTCAGAACAGTTTCTGGTAGCCACACTTTACAATTATGCTGTACAGATCGCAACAGGAATGGCATACTTGGAATCAAAACGATTTATTCATCGAGATTTAGCTGCTAGAAATATCTTACTAGCATCAAAAGATAAGGTTTGTATTCATGAGTTATTTATGTTTAAAGTATTTAATTTTGATGAAGGAAATCACGTATCAGAAATCTTATAAAATTTTTATCCCTTTTCATCTGTGAGTATATGCACTTTATCAATTATAAGCCCACCCAAGTAAGTGGTAAGTCAAATGTGCATAATCCCCATCTGAAGTGTGATATCAAAATATTTAATATTTTGGCCATACACCTTATTTTACTGGTGTAACAGACCAGCGTAAAGGCAATTGCCTCAAAACTCAACCAACTGTTGCAATTAAATCTCCCAATGCAAGTAGTGCCTTTGAAGATGTTTTTGAACTGCTATTATACCTATATAATACCACCTACCCTTAACTAGACCAAGGAGGTCACAAACGAGTCTAATTGCAAATATTTGGAATTAACTACATTTATAGTAGTAGGCAACTATCAGGACTCATAGATTTCTAATTCAGGGAGTTTGGGAGAATTTAAAGGCAGTTATCAACCACCCCCCCCCTCCCCCTTCAAAACATTTACAACACTCTTAACCTATTTTCTTTTAGGCCCTTCTACAATAGATTAAAACTAATCTTCTTCCAAACACAATCCCAATTTACTGCTATGGGGCATATACCCTGATGAGTATGCAACTATGCCTTTTATGTGTAATAAGAACACTCTCAGTATATACTGTGTAATATGAGCTACTCTGCACTTTTTGAATTTGAATATGGCAATCAAAGAGCAGTGCCATTTGAGAGTTTCTGAAGGCCACTTGTAAACTAGTATTGTAGTTTTGGGTGATGAATGCCTGCCTTTAAAAAAATCAGTAACAAAAACAGTTTTAATATAAAGGAAAGTCATCCATAAAAGAGAATGACAGGGTATAGGCATACTGATTTTGATTTTGCTGACTGCATTGTACTTCGAACGTTATGCTAGAATGTTATGTTGATGTTGTGTAAGTTGGAAGCACTCATTCCCTCTAGGTCGATCTGCATGGGATCTGAAAGTGAAAGTGTGAAAGGAGAAACTTACACTATGTGAAATTTAATTCCACAATAAACAAATGATGGTGAACTTGATATGGAGAGGAGAGTTGATCACATTTTATCTAGGGTATGTCATGAAAGAGAATGGCCAGGCATTTGAAAGAGAGAAATGAATTATGAAGTTTTTATTCGTAATTAATGGGGACTGTTTTTGTTTTTAATTGATGTCATATTTGAAGGTTGAGTATTCTGAGCTTTGTGATTACAAAAAGGCTTAATATATCTGTATTCAACATATATATTTCAATATGCTATTGTGTGCTGAAGGGTTAAACTGGCTAAGTAATTGTGTGGATCGTGCTTGCCTTGCCTGCATGCCTTTATTACCCTGTATAAAATTCTGAGATGTGAGATTTTTCTAGGGGATCAATTTTGCTCATTTTGCATGATCGTAGCAGTGATTTATGTGGAATTCTTATTGATGAAACAAAAGTGGGTCTGGTGATGGATATGTACAGTACTTCACCATACTACCTACCTCATCCTATTAGCCCCCTGTGAGTTGGGGGGTGTAGAGTATGTCCATGGTATTCCCTGCCTGACGTAAGAGGCAACCCAACCAGAGGACTTGAACAGTATTAGAATTATCCTTATAAAATTCATTCCTGTTGGCGTGTCAATATTAAATTTCATCAAACTAACAAATTCATTACTTTGGTTCTCTTTTAACTAGATACAGTTAGTCAAATTCCTTCAATGTATCATGTAATGAACTGCAAGAGGAAAATGATTGATTCTTGAAAGTCTTCAAAAAAGATTGAGAAAATCCTTTCCTCAAAGATGTACAGTATTCACCTTTTCCAATTCTTTATGCAAATTTAGTTTATGTGGGAGTTGCTTTTAATGAAAAAAAAAGGCAAAAAAAGGGTTTGCATTTTTATATCTGTGAAACTTGAGTGTAAGGTGTTGAATCCCTGTAGTTTTACCTTTAAGTTCTAGTTCATGTGGGAATTGTTTTGGCCGGTAAAAATTTGAACCAGAGTTAGTGGGTTGATGTAAAATGAAATTCTATCTTTTTAAAGAAATTCTAAAGCAGGTGCAGAATGATATAACTGCTGTACAGTAGAAAAATTCCTTCTCTGGCAGCTGTGTCAATATAAGAATCGATTGTAAATTTTCCATGTTGGCTGTGAACATGAATCCTCTTCAGTGGCAGTTTTAGGGAACTCTCTCTCCCATGGCAATTTTCATGCATATCTTGTTTAAATGTTTTATCCTTTACAGGTATACTTTATCAAAGATATTTTTGGAGAAATTTTTTAATGTTACAATACCTGCATAAGCAAAATTAGTACCTAGCTGTGGAGAATATTGGTTAGATCTTTGTGTTCTGTAATCCACCCTTGCAGAGATATGCAGAGATATGCAGCAATCCACCCTTTCTCCAACCTCCCCACCCCCCACCCTAACTCCCTAACTCCCTATCTCCCCTTCCACCATATCAAAATTCCTGGTTACTGGCCTGAAAATCAGACTCTTAAAGGCCTAATTCTCTCACCCCAACAGTACGAATTCTCCAAATCTTCCCACATAAAGGGCCAAACCTCTCACCCCAAACTACAATTTTGGTATGGGGGTACCAAAATTCTCAATTGGCTCAGCTCTTTGATTGGCAGCTAATTCAAACAATGCAGAGTACCAAAGCTTATATTACACAGCATGAACGGTCTGAGAGTATTTTGATTATATAAATTTGAGTTTTTCTATACTCACCTTGAAGCAATAAACTGAGATTATAGCTGGATGAGGATGAAGTTCAGAAAATTGTGGGAGGGGCTTCAGTAAGAAGGTTAGGAGAATTGGTACTATTTGGGGTGAAAGAACTGGGCCTTTAAGCCCTTCTCCCAATTGTCTGAAATTCATCCTGATCCAGACACAGTCTCAGTTTATTACTTCAGGGCGAGTATAGCAGAGCTCAATGTGGATAATCAAAACACTCTTGGTACAGGTTATGCTGTGTAGGGTTAGAGGATTGGCCCTTTAAATTTTGCCAGTATCTCCCAGTTATAGAGAACTACTGCAATATTTAAAACAGACTGTTTACCTTAAGCTTACTGTTCTTACAGTATGTACAATACCACACTGTAGGGTGTTTTTACCTGGCCAAAACCACACTCACAGCAGTACCACTGTAGTAAAAGCTATATGGCTATATATGTATCATAAAAGAACCTTACATCAAAATGTGGTATCTATTTTCGCATAGTGTTCTCAGACCACAAAGTAAATGGTATCCTTGATATTTTATTGTCAACTAGGATAGTTTTGGTGAATCATAGGTTAAACCAACACTGGTTTAATAGAAATTAATATTAAGATAGTACCATGTCAGTAGACTGCTAGATCAATACTTGTTTTATGTATATTGTCAGTTTATGGTTAGCCACTCATCTGGGGACTGGGTCGTGGGAGTCCCCCCTCTGGCATTGCTTTCACCACAGACTAATTGGATCTGAGACACAGGCTCAACGAGACACCAGTGGGGGGATAATTCCGTGATGGACATAATTGATAATACAGAAACCATATGGCTTGGAAGTAACGGGAGCTCCTCCATAGGAAACCAGAGGGAGATAAAGAAATCAGAGTAGAACAAAATGGATAAACTGTCAAGTTGTCAGATCAATGGCTAGAGGCAACAGGAAATTAAATTTGGAAATTTGTGGTGGAAATTCATTTGACGGTAGATTAGAAACGGTTGTTGCTACATCAGTGTTATGATTAGTCTGTCATTTTGTTGGGTGGTTGCCGTATCACCCAGTGCTCAGAATTTAGATTTGGGAATTCTGTGGTTTGATTTGGGTTATGTTTTAGGTGTCTGTTTACAGGAGCTATCATGAATGAGGAGAAGGAAAGAGAGGAGGGAAAGAAAGCCTGATCAGTTTGGAGAGTGAAGCATCTCAAAAAATTAAATTCTTCATTCAAGCACAGGAAGTATCAGTCACTTCAATGCTTTGAAAACAACATTGATATGTTTGTTTGACTAATACCAAATGAGTCTTATATCCATACCAAAAAGACGAAGGATATTTTGACATCCAACTTTAATATGACCTTGGGCAGAAGCAGTCACCCCTAACTTGTTCTGAAATACCAGCCAAATCTAGGTATTTTCTTCTTGTATCTCTTCCAGGTATCTTTCATAATATTTTAGAACACTGAGTATTATGTATTCCAGGTAAACCAAGCAGTTACTTTCAATGAATTTCAGAGTAAATGAGGAAAACTGCTGTTACATGATCCTCAAGAGCCATTCTCAACACAGGATAGTCTGCTTCTGTATACTAATCCAAGTTGGGGTGACTGCATTTTTCCCCTCTCAGAATATCATTACCCCTGTGACTCAAGAAAAATTTATGGGGACGTTTTGTTTTGTGGGCCAATGCTTTGTGTACTCTCGTTTTTGTTTTGGAGATTGTGAAATTTGTATGTTTTCAATATAAAAAATAATTTTTCAAGATTATTCTGTTTTTCAAAATTAGTCTGGGGCAACTCCTCTTGCCATTAAAAAATTGACAAATAATACAAAAAAGTACTTTATTTGTACAGATAGGATGACTTCTATTGTCTTTATTGTGTAGCAATTCCGCTTTTAAATTTTTGAAGTTGGAGATGTTTATATTAATAGATGTGTGATATGTAAACAAGGAGTGGTTTGCTTTGTAAATATTGATTTTTGCACTGTTCAACAGGAAAAAAAACTGGGTGTTCTTATGTAGTGAATTTGGCATGAAGTGTGTAGGTAAACAAGGTAAACACACAGTGTGAATGTACTCTGCTATGTGTCTTAAAGCAGTCTGGTATAGAGGCTTTGCAATTACGTCACGGTACCGCCATGCTGGAGGACATTCATGCCAAATACACGTGGCTTTGTGCCGAACGCACTGCACAGTGTGCACTGTGACACGCACGGTGTGTACAATTCAACGAGCAAGCGCGTCCCTTGTGGTTTACTACGTAGTTACATGTACTCCAACATGGCCGCCGGAGAGTATTATGACGTCATGTGAAAAGCCTCTATTGGTTTGAATCTTTTTATATTCCAAAGCTTTAAAGGGCCAATATCCTCTCACCCCAAACTACACTTCTGTTGGGGTGTACAGAAACTCTTCATTGGCCCAGTTTTTTTATTGACTGTTAATGAAAATAATGCAGAGTACCAAAGCTTATATTAAACAGCATGAACTGTACTGAGAGTGTTTTGATTATACACATAGAGCTTTTCTACTGTATACTCACACTGAAGCTCTAAACTGAGATTGTGTCTGGATAAGGATGAATTTCAGACAATAGTGGGAGGGGCTTCAGTAAGAAGGTTAGGAGAATTGGTACTGTTTGGGGTGAGAGAATTGTGCCTTTAAGAGCAGTTGTCTTCCATCATCAGAGACAGTTCCAGTTGTACCACACTTGTGCAGTGTGTAGCTTTTACCAGAACTGCTTGTATAAAGCATGGTTGTCCTTGTGCAGTAAACCTATTTTATTGCTTAAAGGGCAAAAGCAGTCACCCCAAAGTTATTTTGAAATAGCAGCTATTTTCATTTTATTTCTCTTTAAAGTCCCAGTTCTCTCACCCCAAACAGTACCAATTCTCCTAACCTACTTACTTAAGCCCCTCCCACAATTGTCTGAAATGCAACCTTATCCAGTCACTATCTCAGTTTATTGCTTCAGGGTGAGTATAGAAAGGCTCTATGTGTATAACCAAAACATTTTCAGTACAGTTCATGCTGTGAAATACAAGCTTTGGTAATCTGCATTGTTTGAAAAATCAGTCAATCAAAAAGCTGGGCCAATGGAGAGTTTCTATACCCCCTACAAAAAGTGTAGTTTGGGGTGAGAGGATTGGCCCTTTAAAGTGTCTTCTAAACATTTTAAGACTTGATTATTTGCATTTTCAAAGTAAACCAAGCAGTTAAACCAAGTAATTTTCACATTTGAGGAGCAGAAATATTGTCACATGACCCTGAAGAGCCAATCATGAAACAGAACAGTCTACTACATTACTTGAAGTTGCAAAGATGGCATTTCCTTTTTGAAGCCTTTATATGGGCCCCTGTTGGTGTACATACAAGTCTATAACGTTCAATCCAAACATTCTCTATACATTTTGCAAAATGGAAACAATTCTTCAACTTTTGAACTGCAAAGAGCACTAATTAACCAACTGAGAATTTCTATACCTCTATACTAAAAATGTAATACAAGTTCTTAAATAACTAAACTGAGAAACTAAATTTTGAGATATATTTTGAATTTTTACAGATCAAAATTGGAGACTTTGGACTGATGAGGGCGCTACCAATGGAGGACACTACATATGTAATGACACAACATCAGAAAGTACCATTTGCTTGGTATGTATCAGACAGGTGACCTTGTACTGATGATGATGCTGAGATACTAAAAGTGACACTATAATGTATTCAAGCAAAGCTAGTGTGAGGAAAGGGAGGGAGGGTTAGGTTTTATGTGGCCATCTGCCCTTTTCATCCGAATTCTTTGGTTTATCGGATAGGTTGTTAACTTTATTACTCCTACTGGTCTTTTTTACCTTGTCAAGTATTATTACTTGTACAATGCAACTGTTTCTTTCTTGGTCACACTATGTAACACATTCGTGTTGGTGTGTCCTTAAACCCCATCTAACTAACTCCTGAAGCATGAGGGTTTTGAATACTGCTTTCAGCTCCCATGGTACATGTGCAGAAGAACTAATAAGAAATGGCTGATGACTGCATTTCCCCTCCCCCCACCCCTCCAGTAATGGCTAACTTAATTTTGGCCATCATTTGGCTGCTCAGATTAGTCTATAGAATGGATGGCTGCTCGAAACTTTTCCAAATTTATCCAGCACTCCTGTTGGCTGGAAATTAAAGGACTAAGGAAAAAGTGAATATGCCAGTTGTCTGCCCTCAAACAGGTTTGCAGATCTTATGTTTTACAGTGTTCATATTATAATAAATTAGGGACAGTATTTTTAGTAGGAAATCATACCATTGGGGGGGTTTCTGGACATTCTTCATCCCCTTCCATTATCCTGTTGATGTTTATGGGAGGATTATTCATTGAAGCTCATTTTCCCAATTATTCACACCAATGAAGTTAAAAATGGAGTGCAGGGGGAATCAAACTATGCCCAAACCTCCCGATTGCTGCCATTGGACAGTTTGACTGAGGAACTTTCACTCGCAATGAAATAACACTTTTTGTCTCTACAGCGACCATCTCTTGCAATTAATTATCCTAAATCTTTGGGAGTGCTTTTTTTTTTTTCAAGCCCAGAAGGGTTTTAAGAGTACTTCCATTCACAACTATTGTCTTTTCTAACTTCTTGTATTGTGCCACAGACTAATTACATGCATGGACACAGAATGTACATATTATACGTCCTCATGAGAGGAAACTCCCCTTAGCTCATTTGAAAAATTTGAATTACCCAAGCAGAAAAAAGATAAATCCTGAGAGCTATCTCTGCGTTTGTGTTCAGTGTCATAAAAGAATACAATCACAATGCCTCTGTTGTGCTTGTCACTGGACATTTGCTAAGTAGCTTTATATAGATCAATGCACACACAATACTGCATTGAAATTTTCTTAATCCATCTTTCCTGCCATGTGCCTGCTATGACGGGTACCAAATTTGAAAAGTAGCTAAGGGGCTTTTCCTAGCATGTATCCGTAGATGGTCGCCGCAGGCTGGGACAAAAAAGGAGCACCAAGATGGCCGCCGTGAAGCTATAATTCGTCTGATTTGACGACGACTCTGTAATATTTTAAAGCAAAAGTTAAACTTGAATGGGAAACAATATCATATTCCTGCAATACATGAAGTGATTTTGACCTTTCCTTCACCTTGCCATATTTCAAAAATATTTCAACTTTCTTGCAAAATATGGGAATATACTTGAGCAAGTTCAAGCTTTCACACAAAATCATAGGAGACAGCCATTTTTGTGCACTTTTTTACACACTACGGTAGCGACAATGTACCAAGCAGTATGCTCTGTCCATGTATAGGAAGTCTGTGTATTGTGCTTATATTATCTGTTCATTTACTGCTGTGATAAAACAAATACATGAAACGAAATGAACTCCATTTCAAAAAAATACCCTATGCTCTATCTTGTCAAGAACCGTTCTCAGTACCAGTTATATGCCAGTTTAAGCATTTGAAAAAAGTTGACATTTGCGAGCAGTTTATCTCAGAATAAACTTTATTAGGGGATGTAGCCTTTCAATGCTCTATATGAAATTTGATCCCCGTTTTGGCATCACTTATTTCACAATTTGTTGTTAGTTGTTTATTTGGGCCCCAAAATTGCTGGGCTTCTCTTCTACCAGAATGACAATTAAAACTGCTGCTAAACTGAAGCAGCTACTGTTAATTTGAATGGTGAACCAGTTGTCAGGTACTATAATTGGAAATAGCGGTTTTTTCCTAGAGACTGCGGTAGCCATGACGGATCTCCTTAAGGGCTAATATCCCATAATGTCACAACGGGTACATCTTCATTGGAATGGTTAATATTGTACAGTATTGTTTTTACTCATTTAAAGACTTTTTCGGTGAATGGATGTATAAAGCCAGGTCAAACTACAGCGATATCAGATCAGACTTCGCTCTGATTTTTGTGAGTTTTAATTAATATTTCCATCTTTGGTGGAAAAGTAATAAAAATTTGCCAACCTGTGAAGATATATGAATTGTATTGCAGGACTACAGAATTCTAAGTTATATCAATTATTCTGTGACATTACATCCACAGGGTACATGCAGTCCAGTAAAAAATATTTGGCAATGTGACGCACCGAAATAAGTAGTTTATATTTCATTTCAGTGGTCCTCTCATACCGGTCATATATTTGTACAGGATGGCAAATTTTTGGTTCTTTCCAACAATGGATGAATGAGATTTTAACTCAAACTCACAAAAATCGGATCAATCCGATCCGATATCGCTGTAGAGTAACCTGGGCTTAAGCACTTAAAGCAGCAATCAGAGTTTGCCTTTACAATTTTTTCACAATTTTAAATCTGCACTACATTTGTACATTGACTTAAAGCCAACAAAACAGGTTTTGTGATCACAGTCTAATGTTGTGTGGTTTATTGTTACAGTCCTGCAGACACTGGCTAGTCTTGAATTAGTATGGAAATTTTTTAACAGACAAATATTTATTTTAAGTGTCCATCAATAAGAAAGTAACACAAAATAAATGCTTCTTTTTACCTGAAAGATCTCTTCAATGTATCTATATATATATTCTGTGTGAACAACCAGTATTTTAGAAGGAAAACGAGGTGCTGGAAGAAAAGTTTAATACTCCCTGTCAAACTCTGATTGGCGCTTGAAATAAGATAAAAGCGAATGTAAGTTAAATGTAGTGAAAAACATCATTCTGAATATAAGTTGTTGACATTGGATCTATAAAGCTCGATCATTTTAACCTAGTGGACACAGAGTGCACTTTTACATTTTAAAGAGAATGTTTTTTTTTCAGATATTCTGAGGAAATATCAAAGGGGTTCATCATGGAGGGGGTTCGGCAGATAATTTTCAGTATAACAATAGTATTATTGTTTTTAGCTTCGTGCTTGGGAAGGATAAACAAGGTGCTGGAAAAAAAGTTTAGTACTCTCTGTCAAACTCTGATTTGTCCCTTTAATAAATGAACCATGTAAGTTTGCACCTCGATGCATGCACTGCTACGTAGAGTGTATATTCAAAGATAGTGAGAGATTTGGATGAATTTTATAAATTTTATCTTCTCTCCAGGTGTGCCCCAGAAAGTCTAAAGAAGAAACAGTTCTCCCATGCAAGCGACGTCTGGATGTTTGGTGTCACACTTTGGGAAATATTTTCTTATGGAGAGACACCATGGCCATTGTACAATGGTGTTCAGGTATTTTACTACATTGTTTTCTGAATATACCGGGAGAGTGTGAAAGCCTAGGCGTTTTCCGGAGACAAAACTCATTTACATCAAAATATGCAGCAAAGTTTTTGTGTTCAGGAGGTGAAAATTGCATCTCGATGGCATATAATGTATGGAAAATACTTATTGTCAAAGTACAGTAATGCAGTTTTTCTTGAGATTTGGTGTATTGTGGGAAGTATGTGATGTCACAGTGCACATTAATTACGCATTGCATTCAATTTATATATAATTTGGATTCTGCTGCTTGAAATATTAAGCAACTGAAAAAACTGTAGTCCTGCAGGTTCAATTGACCGGTGCCAACTGGGGTTGCTGCAACCCTGTTTGTAAATGATAAATGATACCGTAACATAGAACCCTAAAATGGAGGACAGTTTGGTTGAAGATGAAATTTAGTCGTTGAATGCAGCATTGGTCAATTTGAGCACATGTTGCAACTTTTGTATAAAGCCTGTATGGTTGCATTTATCAAAAAGCAATGTGTTAAAAAGCTGAAGATCAATATTTAAAACCACAGAACACTCAAAATATTTTACTTTTTTTTCTTCAATTTACAGATTTTAAAGAAAATTGATGTTGAAGGTGAAAGATTAAGTAAGCCAGATGACTGTCCAACAGGTGTTTACAGGGTTATGCAACAGTGTTGGCAGGCCAAACCAGCTGACAGACCAACTTTTGCCTTTTTAAAAGAGGATCTTGCCACAGTATGTTACTCTCTGAATTCATCTTTCTTTTTTTGTCTCCTTTTTTTTTCTCTCTTGATTCATTTTTAGGCCTTTTGGTTTCACAGAGGTTATTGATCCCCATTGAATGATGGTCCTGAAATCACAGAACCTACAAATTGGTTAGTGTCAACCAGTTACTTGCTTTGAAGTTTTAACAAAATTCAGAAGTGGGTTTCCATTGCTTACTGTGGTGAAAAATAGCATAACCCACAATCGGGCTGCCTTGATTTTTTGAAATCCTATGGTTTAATTTATACTTTAACTCCAAGCAGCTTTGGTCACAAGTGAAGTAATCATAGTAGTAGTATACTGCACCTTCCATATATGGAGTGCACAGGTCCAGTCCATGAAATGAGATGCTGCTGTCACTATATATTAGATCCTCCATAAGTGGGATGTCCCAGCTACCTGTGAATTCACTGAAAATGAATTATTCATTGGCATCCCAGGCAGGGTTGTGAAATTTTTCTATAAGTGTTGCCAATCAGAGAAAAATGTGAATTAAAGTGGTCCAAATGGTAAGATTGTCAGCCTGAGATATCTTAGCTGATGTTCAAATGGCATGTTAAACTCATTAAGATATATCAAACTGGAAAAGGGATGAAATAAATTATGGCAGACTTTTAAAAATTTCTCAAAGAGAGTGCCCTCTTTTTGTCCCCTGCCCCCCTCCCGGAACAGAAACAAAATTAGATCATTTTCATTTCATGAAATGCTGGGAACCATTTCATCCATCTATACACATTTCCACTCATTTCTGTAAATTTTGAAACCAAGCTAAAACTGTTTTTCACCATGAGACACTCACACACCTCTCACTCTTCAAAAAAATTGAATTCAAAATCTCAGGATTTCTAATTTTGTAACTTCACAAATATTTAGAATTGCAAAGATGGCATACAGAGTTAGTCATGGTTATCAGTCAGTGTTGTGCCACCTACTCTTCTCACCTTCGCTTAAGTTTTTTTGAATTAAGGCTTACCTCTTAACCAACCTGTCTCCATTTTACACCTGTATCATAACCAATTCATGCAGAAGAAAAAGTTTTCAACCAAACTTATAATAAAGTGTGATTTCCATCCACAAAAAAATTCATATCCTGCACATGTAACACTCATGCCACTGATCTGCCACTTACACTGGTTTGTCTTAAAGTTCATTCATTATACTTAGAAATGAAATAGGAATGGACAGATTCATTGAGCATTAAATATATATTGGACATAGTGGCCAATGGACAGATTCATTGAGCATTAAATATATATTGGACATAGTGGCCAATGGACAGATTCATTGAGCATTAAATATATATTGGACATAGTGGCCAAGCTGTACTCCTCTTTCCACCTCTTTGAACAATTTCCTGTGGGGCATTTGACCCAAGTACAATTTTCAACTTAGAAAATTTTTTGAAGGGACAGTTGCTCTTCCATGGCAGTTATTACCTCTGAGACAGTTTTTTTTTCAACTTTTGGAATTGCCCTGGGTGGAAGTTTTCTGGGTAGAAACTGTCCAGACAGATTGTCTGAACTAACCCACTTCTATGGGTGAAAATTGACCATGGGGAAAATTCTGTGGGGGGGGGGGGGGGAGGGGAGGGCATGTGGTGAGTTGACAGAACTGTAAAGGGAATTGTTTTACAAGGAAACTAGTAGCTTACCAACATGTTGATTTGACTTCAGAATAAAGGTTTGAATCTGGTAAGGTGTATTAAAACTGTTGCCATCAGCATCAGACAAATTTCAATCATATTGCTCAAAAGCTGCCATCATTAGCAGGTTCTTCTCTTTAATTGGCATTTCTGGGGAGGGGAAATATTGACTACAGGGGAAATTGTGTGGGGGTGGGGTGAGGTGACAGTTGGGAATTACTTGGCATGAATAGTAGTAGCTTTCTTTAGTACATGTTGATTTGACATAAAAATAGAAGATTGGGGTCTGTGCATGTGTATTAAAACTGTTGCCATGAACATCAGATGGAAAAATTTTAACCATATTACTCAGAAAGCTTCTAACAGTAGCCAGTTTCAACTGTATAAATTCTTTGCATCATAAAATTTGTGTTGATCCCTCCATGACAATTATTACCAGCCCTTCGGATCGGAAGGGAAATACATCCTGTTTCCTAATTTGTTACAGATATTGTTTTTATCAATTTCTTTCTTTAACTGAAGATGATTTCCAGCAATGAGTCCAAATATTCAGTGAGTGTTTACCTACCGAAATGATTTTGTTGCAAAAGGCATTAGCTCTCTTTTATTTCCTTGGTGATGACGTTGCGACTACTTCATCAGTTCTTTGTTTACGTTTAAAAAGCTTTTGAAATTTGTCTTATATTCTTGTGTTTTACATGTGCAAATTGAGAATTTGGAAAAAGGCTGTTATTCTGCTAGTTACACATATTTCTGTTCAAACCATTTCTGATTTACTTAAGTTTGTTTTTGTTTGAAAAAATTATTGATTTAAAAAGAATTCTGAGTTTTGATTCTGTTGAAGACTTTAAATTTTCCAGTTCACTTTGGTTACAATTAGAAACCAGAAACTCTTTTTGCCATTTTTAAAGGAAAATTTGTATCTTTCAACTAGCTATAGCTTTCTAAGGACAACTCTTAGAGACTGACCATTTTAATTACAGTGAAATTTTCATGATTTTGGCTACTAGTGCTTTATTTTTTTAAATTTGTTTGAGTTAAAACTGATCTCTTTAGCAAAAGTGAAATTTTTCAAATTAATTTTTAAATGATTGGGGGACATTGCTTTAATTAATGCATGTGGGCAGTGCATCATGGGTGCACTTCCTGTGGTCCTTCAAGCAAGTATACAAGAAAATGGGTCTCCTTGGAAATGTGTTCATTGAGCGTTCTGCACAATCACATCTATAAGATTTTAAACAAGATTTGACCTTCCAGAAAGTGAACATGGCATTTGGAAATGCTGATCATTTATATCGACCCAAATAGAACTGTGCAGTAGTCTATTTTCTTGCTAGTAAAATCTTTTCATAATGTGCTAACAAAAAGTCAAATATGAAATGTGAAGTCAATTTAAATTTTTAAACCAAGGGTGTGGCAAGATTTGTACAGGCACTGGAAATCCCTGAAAGTCAGGGAAAATTGGCATTTTTTTCCAGACAGTTCCTGGAAAAGTCAGCGAATTGTATAAAGTGGATTTATTGCTCCAATTTTCTCAATGACCAGATACATTATTTTGTGGGAAAAAAAGACTGAAATATGAGACCTAAGAGGTTTTTAAAGGTCCGAGACATCAGCCAAGGTCTTTGAAATTCATGGAATTTTGTTATTTTGAATATGTACAAACCCTTAATGAGAAGGGCAGGTAGGATGCTACTCATAGGTCACTTCATGTGAAGCTATGAATATACATAGGTATTTAGTCTATGCAAAGTTGCAACCAGTTTAATAATGCATGAAACTGGCTGAAATTGAAGTATAAAATACATATTGTGAAGACCAGCTGCTTCCTGCACAATCCGTCATTGCACCGGTTGGCATCATTCCGCTCGCAATTTTCCATGGAGAATGAAATGTAACTGGCAGGCTGAAACTTTTCATCGAAAGCATGATAAAACTAGCTGCCTGTATTGATGAAACTACATACTCTACATGGAAGATTTCTGTCAATTCTATTTCTTTACTCTGAGAAACTCATCACCATGCCATCTACATCTACTTTTGGAAAAACCATAGCATCTATCGATGTGTAGTTAGTAGTTGTCTTGTAAATTTGCATATTCATTAGGTGCTCACCCATTTTGAGATACCTGCACCAAGCACAGCATCTTCAAATTCATATCTATGCATCTTCATTTTATCAGTCATCTCACATCCATTTCTCTAAGCTCTTTACATGTTCTTTCATCTAGAGACTATTTTTCTCAACTGTCATGTGTTTTAGAGTCAAAAGAAAAAAAACTGGAAAAAATGGTTATTTACCAGGAAGGAAATGAAATTTCCCACATTTCATCTGATATTTTCATGCACAGGGAAATTTTCTTTTTACTGCCAGAATCCCCTTCCCTTCTCCCTATGGCCAAATTTCCCAGGAAGGAGCTCCCCAGCTTCCCAACTTTTTCCACTCATGGTCAAAACGGCGAAGGTGTGGTCAGTCTTTCCATCTGCTGTGATGTGTCAGGGCAGGAGTATTAACCATAAGGGATGCATTTAAAGATGGCATGCAATATGGCCAATTAAAAGTGATCTATTATAATCAGCACAGTACTAGCTTTCAGTGTTCTTGCCCTGCTAATGACATCAAAATGTTAAAACGACAATTATCTGATTTGGATTTGTAAAAAGAAAAATCATTCAAATTTAAAGGGAAAATGCAGTCACCATATTTTCAAGTAGTATAGTAGACTATCCTGTTTCATAAATGGCTCTTGAGAATCATGTGACACTATTTTTCTCACTCAATTATGAAATTTACAAGGAGCCATTGCCAGACTTACCCTGAATATCAAGTATTTCCATCCTGAAATACCAAGGAAGACACGTGGAAGAGTATAAATAGTAGAAAATTTGTGAGATTTAGCTGTTGCTTCAATGAGATATTAAGTCTTTGGCAAGTGATTTTGCCATTAAAGCAATTCTAGTGGAATTTGCATCCAACTTAATACTGCATGCATGGTTCTTGAATTATGAAATTTGTCGTATTTCCTGTCACAGTGACGTTGAAGCAAGCAGGATGTCATATGCATGTTTGTATACTGAAATAGTGAACAGTTTTCCTTCTTTGAATCTTGTCTCTGATAATTCTATATCTACACTAGACTGCTTTAGGTAGGAGCAGTTTTCCCCAATCCACAGATGATGCTGGGGGCAAGGGGAATATTTTTAGCCCTGTTCTTCCCCAACATGAGAACAATAGTTTAACAACTGCTACAGAGGTCACATGGATGATGTGGAATGTATGTATAATTCAAATGGATTTATGTTCCTTCAATTTAAGAAATTTGGGAAACATTTTTAAGACAAAATTTTATATCAAAATCAGGACTGTGGTATCAACCTTTGCCTATGCTTGCTTCAACTTCAAGTAGCAAATTTGAATGTTTTTCACTATACTTATACCACACAATTGATGAGGGCACTGTAGGCATATTTCACCAGAAATAATGAGTTGAATCCCCCCCCCCCCCCCCCCCAAAAAAAAAAAAAAAAAACAGAGAGAGAGAGAAAAAAGAATCTTCCTTTAACTTTCTGTTTGTTGGTCAAGACCCTGATTAGATGAATCAACTTGCATTCTGTGAACTGATTCCATTCATTCAAAACTATTTTTCAAGCGCTGCTTGGAGTTGTAACACATATGCCAAAATTGATCAAGTCCTCTGATTCAGTTTAAACATGATCAATTGCTTGAAAGTTTGTTTCTGGTTCAGATGAAAAAAAATGTATAAATTTGCACTTGTTCAGCTCAAATCTGAATTTATCCAATCTTGAATGAATGGCAGTTAGTTACAAAGGGTTATGTTCTGTTACACCAATTGTTGATTTCTTTAGTTTTCATGGCATTTGAATTCATGTGCATCTTCTTCAGTCTGCACCTCGGCATCTTGCATGACACCAGGTGCATTTCAAACTCTAAAAGAGTTTGTTTCTAAGACATTTTCAGTTTGTCACTTTAATAGTAAGCATGATTCTCACAGGTCCTGGATATCCTGAAAAGTCTGTGGAAATTGAAATGTGAGCAATTTTTCAAAAGTTCTTGGAAAAGTAAGAAAATTTTTGGATGTGGACTTACCACTCTGATAATTTCAATTTTGATACTGTGTTT
Organism: Holothuria scabra; assembly: GCA_037179385.1. Classification (NCBI taxonomy): domain Eukaryota; kingdom Metazoa; phylum Echinodermata; class Holothuroidea; order Aspidochirotida; family Holothuriidae; genus Holothuria; species Holothuria scabra. Next base: position 33,058,207 of record CM074195.1, on the reverse strand, counting down.
TTGGTTTCGATGAAAAGAGAAACCTATGCATTCATGATGGCGTGTGTGTGTATGTATGTGTGTATGTGCGTGTGTATGTGTGTGTGTATGTGTGTGTGTTTGTGACACTTTGCTTGTTTACAGGATATCTTGAGAAGGGAAAGTCCGACAGTTCTCAAACTTGGTACACAGATACCCCTTACTGAGAGGAAGAACCCTATTTATTTTGGTGGAGGTCAAAGGTCATTTGGGGTCCCAGGGGGTCAAAAACCAAAATCTTTGTTTACACAATATCTCAAGATAGAAAACTTGGATTAATTTCAAACTTGATATGTAGATGCGTTATGATGTAAGGAAGAACCCTATTGATTTTGGTGGAGGTCAAAGGTCATTTGGGGTCACGTGGGGTCAAACCCCGAAATCCTTATTTACATGATATCTCATGGTAGGAAACTTGGATTAATTTCAAACTTGATATGTTGATGCGTTAAGATGTAGGAAAGAACGGGATATATTTTGGTGGAGGTCAAAGGTCATTTGGGGTCACAGGGGGTCAAAGACCAAAATCTTTGTTTACACAATATCTCAAGATAGAAAACTTGGATTCATTTCAAACTTGATATGTTGATGCGTTATAATGTGAGAAAGAACTGGATATATTTTGGTGGAGGTCAAAGGTCATTTTGGGTCACGTGGGGTCAAACCCGGGAAATCCTGGTTTACACTATACCTCAAGGTAGGAAACTTTGATCCATTTCAAACTTGATATGTTGATGCGTAATGATGTAAGGAAAAACCCAAGAATTTTGGTGGAGGTCATAGGTCATTTGGTGTCACATGGGGTCCAAACACTGAAATCCTTGTTTACATGATACATCATGATAGGAAAGTTGGATTCATTTCAGACTTGATATGTAGATGTATTATGATGTAAAGAAGAATCCTTTTTATTTTGGTAGAGGTCAAAGGTCATTTGGGGTCAGAAGGGGACAAATCCTGAAAAACTCTTTAACACAATATCTTAAGGTAGGAAACTTGGGATTCATTTCAAACTTGATATGTTGATGTGTATGATGTAAGCTGATTGTTTGCGAAATATCTTAAGGCACAGTATGAAATTTGTAGAATTGTTTGGGTTAAAAGAAAAAAACCAGTTACTAACATGTGGAGTCAAAGGTCACTTCGGGTCACCAGTTCTTACAAGAAATGTAGCATTTCATTGAAAAGAGCATGTATGCATCATCGAAACCTCAATGCATTTTTGCATTCTGGTGTAGAACAAGGCAGAAATATTTGATCTGGCTGATTTTGAAGGTCCTGGAGGTATCATTTAAGGTCCGTAAAAGTTGCACATAAGTCATGTAATTTTATTATTTTTATTGGGTACAAACCCTGGCAAGTTGCAGCACATTCAGATCTATTTGCCATTGTACCATAGCTTTAGGGACCTGCTTTTTCTGCAGGAATTTTCCCAAAATATGGATATTAAAATATGTGTTTTGGGGACATTGGTTTTACCCTTAGTAATTTCTAGGATTCCTTTTGAGCACCTATGCCACCGGCTGCATGTGGTTTTTTGACAGCATTTTTTTTGTGTAAATTCTGTTAGAAAGAAGTATTTTAATATTCAGTTTTCAAAATTCTAGAATGAATTTTACTCAAATACTCAAACTGATCCTTTTTTAACATATTTTTAAGATTGGAGCAACAAGGCAGAGTACTTTATAGATCACTTCTAAAATGTTGCGTATCAATGCCATGTGGGCTTTTCAAGGATTTTGTAGCCAGTACTTAGGCACATAATTTGTTCATTTCCCCACTTTTCCAAGCAGAGATTTTATCTTGCAAGTGTAAACACTCTGTGCTCTGATCACAGCAATCTAGACTGCAGGAACACATGTACAGAACAGGTGTTGAATACTTACCTAACTAGTATTTTGTACACTAAAAGTGGCTTTGTGATCTGAAAGTTTGGCAGAATAAGTAAATTAAATTACTGCTCCCACAGTACCACTGGTTGCCATATTTTCTGAAATGAGGACAAGGATTGTTAATCTGGGATAGGTGTCTAAGGGAAGGGATATTCCCCTCTTTGTAATGTATCTTTTTTATTTTGAAGGGTTGTTTAATCCAAAATGGGTTAATATTTAACGCCTGGTTTCGCCACGGAACCATAGCACTCAACTTCTGCCTGCCATAGCTAACTATAAACTTACAGTGTGTGATCGCATTTTAGACATGGAAAAGGTGCTTAACTCAAATGCAAACTCTTGGAGCAGAACGTGCACATATATGGCTGCATCTACACAAAAAGGTATTATTTCGCAAAATCTGTAGATGCGTACTGTGTATACACTCAGCTCAGTATGGCGGGATGGACCCCCTTCTGTAGCGAAAGGGTTAAAGGTAAAGATATAAAGTAAGAGCAAGAAAGAATTTTTCCAATCCTGTTAGATATGCAAGAAGTCAGAGGACATTTTGTGCAATTTTAGAAATTCTCCTGGACACCATTTATGTATTTATATCGGGTAAATCTGAAAATCTGGTAAACCTACACACTACCAGCCCTGAGGAAAATCTAGCTTAATTTTTAAAAGGAAGAGATATAGTATTAACTTTATATACACAATTCTGTCATGTGACACTGGTAAAATGCAGTTTCATTCATACTTAGTAATAGCCCTCAACCTCTATCAGTCCATTATGGTCAGGTGATGGTGCATTATCCAGTGATAAGCTCATGGTTCATGTAATGAGATAAATCTTCCATCTTTGGCTATTGCATAATACTCAGGGTTGTGCTGTTTTACATTATGTAAAATAACCCTCACTCAAATTGACTGCCACTAACCAGTCTAAAACCTGACCTTTGTAAGGCCAGTCGGGTTTTTACTTGATTTTAGCACCCACAGTTTGTAACCAACCACCCCAAGGTTTATTGGATTTTATCATATTTTTTTTTGTTGATTTTAGGATGAAGTGGCTATATACTGTAAGTGCCAAAATCAAATAGAAACCCAGTTCACTACCCAAAAGTTGGGTTTAAGATGGTAGAGGTAGTTGATTTTTGTAAGGGCCTCTTCACATAATGTTAGGTAGTTATTTTAGAATGAAATTTCCTTTCTTTTCAATCCTTTTTAGTCAAAATCTTGTTGTGTATAAATGAACAAGGATATGTGCATTAATGTAGCATAATGCACTTTTAATAGTTATGCTACCCTGTATGCACTCGGGCTGCCCCTCCCTGCATAGCTTGCGTTAACCCCCAATCATGCATTTATCCATCCACAAACCTTTGTTGTTAGCCCTTTAAATATAATATATGAAGGAAACCCAAAAGAACAAACTAAATTGGATTTCAAATCAAACCACGGTAACAGTATTTTACGGGAAGTCAACATGAGTGAGCCTTCTTCAGGATACATATTTGCTCTTGTTGCAAATGATGGGAGTGAAATTTTTACCTCTCCTAGACTGTGCAAACACAAGCACCATAAATCTTCATTTTTCATTTCTTAATCACCTCAAGCATGTCAAAGTATTTGTTCAACAGCAATGTTCATTTTCATGGTTGTCATGGAAACCATTGCTTTTAAGATGTCCTGGACTTTAGATTATGAGGGGACGTAAAAGAGCTACTGGTTTTAATATAGAAGCATATCTTATTAAGCTTTACTTTGGTAGGAAGTTGTTCAGAAATGTCCATTAATATTAAGCAATATTCAGAAAGAGAATTTTAAAGACGACTAAACTTTGCTTTGTGGAACCTGAAAACAGTAAATTTTGCTTCAGAATTGAACATGAGCATTGTCTTTAAAAGGTGTGAACTGGACCATTACTTCTTGAAACAAACAAGTCATTGATTTCCAGTGCACAGGCTAGATCTGACCCACAGTTTGGATAAATCTGGATCACAAGATGGAACTTAAATGGAACTTGTAGAAGGTCCCTATCCATCCCCTTATGTGACATGAATGACACAGGTTTTTTGTAACAGCTTAAAAAACATGCAATGTTAAAGGTTCAGCTGAAAGTTGCACACACTTGTATTTGAAAAAGAATGTGTTCAGTTTTACCATGAAGGTGGAATTTAAGCAAGTAGTGGAAAATTTATTTAGTTGAAGATACCACCATCTTTTCTTGAATATTCATATCGTTAATGAATCTTTCTGTCACTTCAGATGCACCCCCTGGAGATGAGGGCGATGCAGTCTTTGAAGTTGGATGAATCCGATAAATTAGATCTGGAGGAAGGGGATGTAGTGACAGTCATAGAAGGAAGGTTGGTAGATTTCTCAGCCTTGTTGCTAAAGTCGCATCTATAGACGAATCCGGACAGATTGTGATGGTCTGATTTTGGTCGGCCATTACTGGGGTCCATCACCTTCAATCTTTATATTTGCTTCCTTACCTGTTCCATGGATCGTTGTACACGGAAGTGTGTCTTGATTTTCTCAACTTTACTGAATATGAGGATTTGAAATTCACGTAGACAATAAATGAAGACGATTAAAGGCTGATGGACCCCACTAATGGCGGCCTACAGTCCCTAAAAACAAGGGCTAATCAGATTCGTCTATATTTCTCTCACAGTGCCACTTACTAGAGCATCTGACTTTTGCTCATGAGGTCTGGAATTTGACTTATGGCTAGGACTTAAGAAAGACTTTCAAAATGAAACCGACTGCCATTGTGCTTGGTTCTCAGCATAAGCAATGGGAGAAGGGAAAACAAGCCAGTGAGAAACAAGTGGAATTAACGCTGTAGCTGGCCTGACTTATATCAATTGGTCAAAAATCTGTACAATACAAATAGACCATACCAGTCATTTCATTCCTTTGACATTGTTGGAGGCAGGCAAGGAATTTCCAAAGAATTTCCAAGATTTTCATCTTTGGTCACTAGAGGTCAAAAAGGAAAATTTCCCAAATTTTCCTTTCTGAAAGAAATTGCTCTAAAGCCTTTTGGCTTTCAGTTCATACCTTTTCAAAGCAATTATTCTTCACCCAAAACAGTTCCATTTATCTCTTTTTATCCAGACACAATCCTACTTTATTGCTTCCGGGCATACCCTGGTGAGCATGAATGACCCTTATGTGTTTACAAAACACTCTCAGTACATGATATCGAATACGAGCTACTATGAATTGTTTTCAATTTGATGTCAATCAAAGAGCTATGCCAGTGGAAAGTTTTTGTAGAATACTGTACCAGTAAAATTGTAGATTGTGTTGACAAATGACTGCCTTTAAACCTTGTATTTAGTTTTACTCTTTTGCATATTGATTATAAAAATGGATAATCATTGACAGACTGATTTTTGACTAAGCATTTTAATTTATTGCCATAAAATAAACAAAGTGAATCGATCTGCTTGCAAGTTTTTATCACTTTGAAAAGAAGTAAGTGGGTTGGGATTTCATTTGTAGTGGAGCCATTACTAAATTCAAGTCATGACTCTAGATTTCATTTAGAGAGGATTAAAATTACTTCTTTTGTTTTCATGTAGTGCTGATCACGCTTGGTGGAGAGGACAAAACAGAAGAACACGAAAAGTTGGAAAATTCCCACGAAAAATTGTAACGTCATTGTCAGGAACGTTGAGCACCGTTGATATCAGCATACCCCTGAGGAACAGTTTCATACATGCTGGTCATGGAGGTATCGATGGGGATACCTGGGGTCAACCCGATAAAATTGATGAGTAAGCACACAGATTATTTATTCCAGCACTTTAGAATAAAGAAATGGAGTGGGTTTCAGATTGGGGGAAGAAGAGTTGTGTCTTGGTGTAGATTTCTACTAAGCAAAATATGGGCTTCAGAAGGGTAAACACTGAGCTGAAAATTGAAATGTTGGATATTAGTGATACTTGATGTTAGTAATTAGTAATGTCCATTAACCCTGTCATGCCTTAGGCAACGTATTTTGCTGTGGGGCAGCACCTCCGGAGTATTTTAAGTGCACATCAAGTCAAAAACGTCTTAAATTTTAAATATTACAGAGCATGAAAAAAGAATTCGGACAGTCCAACTCCCATCTTCAAAGGATATTTTTCTGAGCTGAGGTATAAAATGTTGAAGTTAATTTACTCAAATTAAAATGGTACATTTCACAATAATCTTTGATGTCATTGTTGGACTACTCACATCACAGTTCTTGTATTTCTTTGTTTTTCTGAAAGTTACTGCACCTTGTTCCAGTATGGGATAGCACTCTTACTCTTATGGGGTAATGTTATTAATTATAAGCCCTGTCAGTGCAACATGTTGTGCAAGCAAACATGATGTGTTCAAGGTCATAAAAACATTTTTAATTTCAAAGGAAAACAAAGCAGGTAATGCTACTTGTACAACAAGACAGACATAAATTGTAGCACAATGGACTATTTTGTTTTGAGTTAACAAATTTCAACGTGTAATACCTCAACAATGGAACAAGCTATGTCAATAGAAGTTGGATGAAAAAGATTCACTGTCTGACCTCTAAAATATATGTGTTTGAAATTTTAGACTTGGGGTACACTTTAAGCTGTTATGTCTGTACTAAAGGAGTGCCTTCCATATGCTGCCCTTATATTTCACGTTGTAGCCTGTGGTGGCTGCTTACTAAAAATGGTAGCAAATTTTGAGGGCATTGAGGAGAAGAAAGTGATTGGGATACGCTGTTGTTGAAGCCAACGAAGGGAGTCTCCTTGAATTTAATTCAGTTGATAAGGGTTAATATCATCAGTGCTGTCCTACTTACTGGTGGTGTTTAAGAGCAATAAGAACAAGATGTGACAATGCCTGTCATTGGTCTGTTTGTTTCTTTTTCCTTTGTTTTTTGTTTGTTTGTATGTAATTTGCTCATTAAGTTGATTTCACACATAATAAAACGAACATTTATGTGACTAAATGTATATAGCATTTCAAAAGCAATCAAGAATGCAATTCCGATTAACAGTAAACAATATGCATTCTACTGAAAGTATGAAATGCATTGTAGCTCTCCATGAGTGATGAACTCCTTTGCTTTTCGGCATTCTATTTTTTAATTCGTTGTATAATTTCTCTCTTCCTTCCAGTTTGATGATGATGCCTATGAAACCTCCTGATGATACAGGAGAGGACACGCTTCCAGAGGATTTGAAACCAGCATTGATGCTTCGAGATAAGAATAAGAGTAAGTCAAATGCAATGGAGTCATATTTATGTTCTTATATTTCAACTGCACAGGGAAGTGAGTAGAGCATCCGACTCACAGCTAGACTTGGAGGCCTGGAGTTTGACTTCTGGCTGTGTCATACTGAAGGCTTAAAAAATATAACCTACTGCAATTGTGCTTGGTACTCAGCATAAGCAGTAGAGTAGGGAAAACAGCCACTGAGCCACAACTGGAAAAAAGATGTGATGGGCCCAACTTAAACCAATTTGTTAGAAACTGAGCCGTAAAAGCCCATCTAACTAGCTTAGTATATTTCAAGTTTTCAAAGCGATGGTGTATGTATCAGGAGGCAGATACGTCCTTTGGACAAATTTTCAAACCATTTCTCAAGTCCAAAAGCAAAATCAAAACAACAGACCAATGTAGACTACTTTCATAAGTGAGGTGGAAGATTTTTGAGACATGGGAGTGTAGTGGCATATAACTGCTTGACTGAGATCACTCATAGAATTGCCAGTACTTGCACAATGGCAACTCAAATAAATCTAGTAAAGTTTATTCATGCAGCCCGCTGACATCCTTCCTTTATTTTCTAAGGAGTGTAATTCACAACAAATGTGGAGAATCTGAAACTCAAGTCCTGTTTCAGTCATCAAAGCAATTACATTTACATTGTACATAAGTATATACCAATAAATATGGAATAAAAAGAGGATATACAAAAAGGAGAAAAAAATGTTAAGTAATTACTTCCTAATCATTGTTTCTCATTGGCAAGGGTACCCATCAAAGTGCCTGAAAAGGCAGATAATTCTGAATTGTTGATGGAACTGTTGTGATGCAATATGGGATAATGTCAGTAGTAACAATGTACTGTAAAACATTAATCCAAAATGTCCTCAAAACTTGAGCCAATTAGGCTGAAGATAAGTGGTTTCTTGTGTATAAGGTGAGGTGTACAATGAGATACGACTGCTGTCTTAAATTTAATGGGAGGGTTCATCATACTTTACGTGAGCAACACTGAAAATGAAATATTCTTGTTTTTATAGGACATTGTTTGAAAGACCGTGCAATTTATGATGTTTCTGTGTTAAATATAATTTGATGCAAGTAACCAATATTTGGGGACTTACTTTCATGTGGGACTTTTATTGGTCTGTTTGATAGTATTTTAGGTTTTGAAAAGTAACTCAGAATGGTGTAGGAATAGTTGTGTCCCACAACCACAAATATCTTACATATCTTTAGAGAGAGCATATAGACTCACTTCTGTCTTATGTATACTGTAGATTGTTGTCACTATGTGTGTAGATTTACCAATTTGTCTGCCTTCTGTGATATTGTGTCAAAAGTTTGGACTTGCTCAAGTAGTTGAATGTGCCAGAAACTTTTTTTCAGAAAATGCAAGCTAAGGACCAAATTCAATGAATACAATGATGGACTTCAATACTGTTCCCCATTCATGTTTTTTATTTTGTCTGTTATGTTGCAGTTTTTTTTTTTTCAAAGTGTACAAATGTCAAGTTACAGTAGCCTTCTTGGTGAAACTTAATTAGTTTAAATGGAATGTGTTTATCAATATTTTAAAGAAGTCCTTAGTCACAACTTAATCACATTGGCAAAATTCTCGGAAAAAAGACTGCTCACACTAATGAGAGTGAACCAGGTATTTGCACTTTTCATATTTTTTTTATTTATAGAAAGTAACCGAGCATTTGGGTCATATCAGAATGGCTCTAAATCCAAGACTACAGGCAATAAGCAGGCTGTCACAGCAGATGAGAAGACAAGCAAAGTAGCTAATGATAAGACCTCCCCCAAGGGAACATTAAATGGGGGAGAGTCCCCGAAAGATGATGAAGGCACAAAATTTGGTATGTTGATAGATTTTGAAGAGCCAGCTTCCACTCAACCATCAACTCAATCCTCAACACATGGATCAGAGCCCTCTTTGCTGGATTCCTCCATGGAGCAATTATCTTTGGGTCTTCAAAATGATTTGGCCAGTAAACCTGACACAGAATTTTACGATGAAGTGGAGGTAGTGGATGATATATACGCAACTGTGAACAAGAAATTTTCAAAGAGAAATGACAACTCAACTTCCAGCACAGTGCTTTCAAATCCGTTTGCTTCTTCGTTAAATAAGAACTCTAGTGCAGCACCTGGGGAAACCCCAGGTCAGCCCATGAGCAATTACCAGAGAGTAAACCCATTTGTAGCAGAGAAGCAGGATGAGGTTCAATCCATACTTCAGACGCAAGGTAGGGCTCCGCTTTATGATGAAGTACCCATAGAGAGAGAAGTCAAACCACTGCAAAGAGCCACTTCCAACACCCCTTCTCATTGGGTACATTTCTACGATGATGTTCCTGTTGAGAAAGATGATGCTGCTAATTTATCAACTGAATCTGCTGCTAGCAGCAAGAACCAGGTGGACAGTATCCCAGTTTTACCAAAACCTATTTCAAAGAAAAGGATAAAGAAACCATCGGCAGCATGCCCACCAAATAACCAGCTTGTCAGCAGTGTTGCACCTCACTTCTATTCAGATGTGCCTGTGGAGGATCCTTATTCTTTAGACAGTTTTGATCCGTTGAAAAAGTCCTCAGGATCAGTAAATCTTCCAGTCAAAAGTGATTCAAGGTCTGTTAGGTCTACTTATGATGAAGTCTCAGTATCACACACCAGGACTCAACTTGGCCATCAGAGGGTTTTACAAACAAAGGTCGATCAGACAGATTTCATGTCGGAGCTGGAGTCGCGAATGGTTAGTATGAAAGGGGATACATATGTTGGTCAGGACAGAGAAGCAATGATTCATGTGGATTTTGATTCAAAGAGGACAGTTCATGAGAGCAGAGATGAAGCCCCTTTGATGCGCTATCAATCAAGAGAAAGCTTAGCTTCCTCCACAGCATCCTTGGCAGTGGCTCCACAGCCGCAAGGGGCATCTCAAACTAAGGAAAAGGATAACTTTTTGAAAATGTCATTTCCTTACAAATACCAGCAGAAAGGCAGTGGTGTTCCAGGCAGGATTAAAGAAGAAAAACCTCAGATACCGCCCAGGGTACCCTTGGACCAAGAGAAGAGAAAGATGGATCTATTTGTGAGAACGAATTCTTTGAATGAGGGGAGTCCCATCACTCAAACCACCCAAGAGGGTGTGCAGGGTGGTCATGGGTCCCTAACGCGCCAACAATCAGAGCCACATGGGGATGGTGCTGAAAGTCCATCTGTTATACACCCAATCGTTAGAGATGGAAAGAAACTCAGTAATACACATTATTTTCTACTCCCACCTAAACCAGACTCTGCCTCAGAGATTGATCCATTGGAATCAAATAGAAATCGGGAAACATTTGAAAATTTTCCACCATTTTCTCCTAAATCTGCAAACCCATCAGTGACAGCACACATAAGACCAATTATGGTGGAGGGAAAGCAACAAAGCCACACCCATTATTTTCTTCTGCCCCCATGTGACAACAAACAAGGCAATATCACTGGTCAAACAATGACCAATTCTAAGTTAGAGGACCATTTAGGCCACTCCCATTCTAAAGGTGTAACACAGACTGCAAACACAGGAATGCAGGAGAGGTATGTGACTGGAAAGGCTACATTGGACTTGTCAAAGCTCACACCTATTTTGCCAGTGGGTGGTACAGAAATGCCCAATCCAACATTGAAACACTCTGCCTCTGTGGAAACACGTTTGAGGCCTTCTGTTCAAAGAGATTCTTCACAAAGTAGTTCACGCACTCAACTAGACTCCGATTCGGAACTTCTTGGTTTGGAGACGAAGGAGTCAGCTGATGAGAAGATGAGACAGGTACAATCACAGCTGTTTGGGGTGACGGCAGATGAATGTAGAGGGGTTTTAATAGGTAATGGTTGGGATGTAGACAAAGCCATAGCTGAACTGAAAACAGAGCAGCTCTTTGACCTAGGTCAAGCATCACGGGAACAATGTGAGTCACTACTCAAGTCACTTAACTGGAATGTGGAGCTTGCTTCCTCGGTTCTTCTGGACCAGAATAAATCTGCATCGGTGCGCTGAAGGAGACAATATGCCTCACAGTTGCAGTTTGTTTTGTGTCATCTGGTGAAACTGTTCCAGATATGAACCTATTTTTTTTGTGTATGCAGGTTTCTCCAGATAAGAAGGCTGACTTAATTGTAGGTATTATTTAACTTTGCTATCAGAAGTGACTCAAGCCTGTCAAAGCCCTTCCACCCTGCTTGTATGAATCTGTTGGTGTAACAACTGGAGCGCTGAAATGTGTTAATTGTACCAACTAGTGGTTTGGTTTCATCATACTTCATGCATTGTTCATTCTGTAGCCAATTGGTGTCATCATAATTATAAGCCTTGATCATACAGTGACCTACAAGTGCCATGATTGTGGCCATGATTTCATTAAAAGATAAACAAATGAAAAAAGAAACAATATCATTCGTGTTTCAACAGATGAATAGATGGTGTCTGGCTTGTAGTGTGAGTTCATTGGCATGAGGACAAGTTATATATCTCTGGCTAGGACTGCCAGGATGAGAACACATTTCATGTTGTATGATTACAATATTTTATTAGCAGTTATGATTATTTTTCACAATCCAGAACATAATTAGGCCTGTAACTGATGAAATTAAGTCTTCATGAGTACTATGGTAGAGTAGTACTTGCACTGCTGAACTCGTACCAGTACAGACTCATATTTCTTCCTTTTTTTGGAAGCCTACAGATTGCTTCCATGTGACATGACAGTTGTTAAAGTGTACTTAAATTCAAAATTTCAAAAATATATATTAAAAAGCATGAAAAATGAATTCTAACAGCCCAACTCCCATCTTCATAGGATATCCTGAGCTGAGATATAAAACTTTGAAGTTTATTCACTCAACTTAAAATAGTATATTGCACAATAATTTGTGATGTCATTGTTCTACTACTCAAAGTACAATTTTAGTATTTCTTTGTTTTTCTGAAAGTTACTGCACCTTGTACCAAGGTGTGATCACACTCTTACTCTTATGAGGTGTTAAGATTAATTAAGCTCTCTCTGTGCAACATGCTAGCAAACAGGAAGTGGTCAAGGTCATTAAAGCACTTTCAAAGGGTCAAACCTCTCACCCCAAACTACAGTTTTGGCACCCTTGTACCCAAATTCCCAATCGGCTCAGCTCTTTGATTGACAGCTAATTCAAACAATGCAGAGTGCCAATTATATTACACATCATGTATGGTACTGAGAGTGTTTTGAGTATATAAATTGAGTTTTTCTATACTCCCCTGAAGCAATAAACTGAGACTGTGTCTGGATGAGGATGAATTTCAGAAAATTGTGGGAGGGGCTTCAGTAATAAGGTTAGGAGAATTGGTACTGTTTGGGGTGAGAGAACAGGGCCTTTAATGTTAGAGGGAAACAAAGCAGGTTATTGAATTGTACAACAACAACAACAAAGTCACAAATTATTGTGCAATGGACCAATTTGTTTTAAGTGAATAAACTTCAACATCTTATATCTCAGCTCAGGAATGTCCTATAAAGATGGGAGCTGGACTTTCAGAAATCATTTTTCATGCTCTTCAATATGTAGTTTTGAATTTTTTTGACTTGAGGTTCACTTTAAGCCATGCCCACTGCTGGGCAAAAGTCAACAGTGTTTAAGTACAGCTGTCACACATGGTTCTTCAGCTGCTTCTAAGCTAGCTTCACTAGCTAGTTTTTGCCTGTCAAAATCGGCAGGGCTTGTATTGTTAATAAAAGCACTCTTTAAGATCAGAGTTCACAATGGTATCCATGTATCTCACTCCCAGTCATTGTGAGTTTGTTTACAAACTGTCAACCCACTCTTGCAAGTCTGAGTACGGGTTAAGGTGAATGTGAAAAACATTCATTTCAGGTGTGGAATGACCTTATACTTTTGTAAATATAACATTTGATAATTTATTGCTATGATGTAAAGCCTGCTGTATGACAACTATGCTATACTATTTTATCTATGCTGGTTCTCACCTTGTTGTTACACACATCTTGCCAATGAAGTACCATTTCCTGTTGCCATCAGCTTTGCTTAAAAGTTCAATTGGTACTGTTTATTTAAGTGTACCCACAACCTGTTGTGTGACTTGAACAATGGCATTAGACACAAAGAGAAAATAAAGTCTGTCTGGCACTTGAACATGCCCAAAAAGGAAGTATAAACATGAATTGGTTTGAGGAAACCAGTTATCCTCTTATATTTGAGAGCCAGGTCAGCATTTGAGGATTTGAAGCATGTCATCGACAGTGACAAAAAATAGGTGTATAAACAGGGAAAATGCAGTATCCCAATTTAAGGATCGTTGAGTGGCAGAGCCGTCTATTCCAGCTGCTGCATACTAACGTGTTTCACATGTACATGGGTTCTAATCCTGCCCAATGTACATGGGTTCGTCTCCAGGTGTTCCAGCTTTCCTCCCACTTGGCATAGGCTTACCTCTAAAATCAGTCGTACAACCAACATTGCTATATGCCCCACACTGAAGCACCTTTGGTTGGACCAGTTAACTAGCCGACTTTGCTTTGCTTTTGCGCCAGTTTAAATGAACATATGCTGTCATAATAATTCAGGACTGGTTACTTTCAGTCATGTGACAATATATTTCTCATTTAATCATTTTTTACGTTTAGGAAAAGTAATTTACCACCTGACCTTTTGTTTGTTTGAACAGGAATAATTTTCATAAACATCTTGAAAAGAAAATTAGAAAAAATTTGCAAGTTGTCAGATTTCTTAGGGTAATTTGTGTTGGCCGACCTATTGCCTTTAAATAGTATACTCTACTAGAATTCTCAGCGTCATTCTCAATGAAATCTTGAGGCTTACATCAGTCATATATCATGAATAGAAACAGCTTCTCAGCTTTTGCTTTTCAGATGAGATCATGAAATAAATTATCAGGCAGTTGTTGTTATGATGCTAAGCAACCAATGAATGTGGGAGAATTCCTTTGCTTATGAATTACAACTTCAAATGTTACCTTTAGGAAAAATCATTTATAACTTAACCTTTTGTTTGTTTGAAAAGTTGTAATGTTCAAAAACATCTTGAAAAGAAAATTAGAAAAAAATTACAAGTTGTCTGTTTTTGAATTACAACTTCACATCAGGTGGCAGGTTAACAATTGAGATAAATTTGGTATTTTTTAAAATCATCATCATATCTGTATAAAAAGCCATATTCAGAGGGGAAAACCGTATATTGCTATTGGATGAAAAAATCCATTGTTCGTTGACCCCGCCAGGAATTGAGCCTCCTTCCTCCGAGTTGCTCAGCTTCACCCATCCAACTGGCACCACCTTTGCGGTATGATATATCTCTTCTTGTTAGCCTGTCAAGAAGAAACCAGTGCTTGATAGACCCATCATATGGAGGTCAAAAGGTCATTTGGTTGGCCCTTTAAGTCCTCAGAGACATATCTCCAAAAAGTCACAGAACTTGAGGTGTAAAATGTGGTTATGCCCTTCACCTCTTTGCCAGAGGGTAGGTGGGACATTGGAAATAGTTACACCAGGAACCTGGAAGAATAAGACCAGGTACCTGTGGTACCTATACTTTAAACTTCAGAATATGAATTGGCAAATGGTTTCTGTTCTTGTGTCAAAGGATCCCTATTTCTTTTAAAGGGGAGTGTTCTCTACAATCACTTCCATTCCCCATTCTACTTCATAAAACACCTTTCCATAGCAGTCATTCTCCAGTTTCAACATCAGCTTCAGCTTCATACTAATTGTACAGGGATGTAGAGGGCCTTGTAAATGTTTTCAGTTTAGAGTCTGTTCTTGTTAGCATATCAAAAGTTTAAAAGATTTTGTGATTGCCTATTGATTATTTATTAATTTTAAGATAATTGACAGAAGTTGGTAATCTTCAAGCTAAACAACACTCACTGTATGAGCCTTGAACTTAATATTGAACAAAACCTGTCTGTAGTTAAAAGCTATGTAATTGTTCACAGGTATTAGTGCATGTACTTGAAATAATGGTACATATTTATTAAACACCTGCAGTCACAAATGATTGAAAGTGCTTGTTCTCTTAATTATTTAACTTCTCCATTGAGGGGAAAGGGGCCAAGTTGACCCTTACTTGGTAATATCATTACTTTCTGTGGCAGGAATCATAGCTTTGTATATTGATAGGGGGGAGGGTTGCATGATAAAAGAAGTATGCACCTTGCAGTTGCAACTGTCCAAGCTTTATCATTTATTCTTTGCCAAATGTAGCTGTTTTTGGAGTGGGTGGGGTGCATATAATAAGCATGCATGATTACAGCTGTAAGTAGAAAAGCTCCATTTATTCTAAAATTTTCAATGTTCATGGAAATGTTTCCTGCTCCATTCAAAGATTTGAAATATTTTTTGTTTCCCTGCTTGAAATATTTTTCAAAAACTTATTTAGTTATTCGAAACAAGTTGCAAACTCTCTGAAATAAGTTATTAGGTAGGACATCTTACAGGAAAGATTTTTTTTCTGAATTTACGGTAATCATGACCCATCTCCTTTACTTAAAGCAAAATCCAGCAGCATGTATTCCTGTATGAGGCTGAAAAAACATTATGGCCCCGCCCAAAAACTCCTGGTAGGATCTGTCGATAGTCGTACGAGACGTGGATGCAGGGGGCACTCGCCCTTCCAATTCGGGCAGAACATGATAAATGGTGCCTTTATTTTGGCAAAAATTGCCCTTGCCCCCCTCAAAAAAATTATCCCCCGTACGCCTATGGATTTGTCTAGTGTCCCAGGTCAGATTTACCTGGAAAAACTGCACCATGGAAAAGTTTTCAAAGGGATATTGTCCCTGGTGAGATTTCTCCCAGGTAAAATGACCCAGGTCAAAATTGGGAATGAAAAATTGTCTCTAGCAGGACTTTCTTACAGGCAATTGTCCAGGAACTACTACACTTCAGGGGTTATCATTCCACATTGATTTTAAATTTTAATGCACAAAACATGTGAATGATATGCTCAAATCATGGCCTCCATTTCAAATTATAGCAGCTTCAGAAGGAAAAGAATTGTCCAATATGCTGATAATTAAGAATCAGTTGCCTCATTTGTTCATATATGTATGAGAAGCATATAGTCATGCTTTTGTGAAGTCTTTTAAATAGATAAATAGTTTGATTTTGTGTGTAATTACTGTGACAAACTTTGGAGTCTTTATATCTTTGTTAGGCAAAGTTTGTATGTGAGTTTGCATATTTGCATATTGATTTCGAATTACAAAAATGGTTTGCCACTAGCTAGCTAATGCAGCTTGTTACACAATTCTGTATGAATCAAATTTTGTGATTCTAAAGGAAGGTATGTGCAGAAATGAAAATTCTGCAACTGACTAAAAATACAGCAATTCATATTTGTTTGATTGGGGGTTGCAGAGTGAGGGTGGGTGTGGCATAGAGGTGAGGTACAGTAGGGATTCATAGAAAAGCACAATTCATGGCATGATCATTATTTATTTACTCTCAGTAAAATTAAGAGTATTGAAATTGGAGGAGGGACTCATGGAGAGGACTAGATATTATTTCAAAAGTGGTATAACTCTTTAGGAGAGATTTCTGCCTTCCCAAGGCCTAGAATTTTTACAAGGGAATCCCTTCAATGACCCTTTTAATCAAGTCAAGAAGTTGAACCATGTGACTGCAGATAGGAAATGAACTGACTCATCCATGTTTGTCTTTGGGAAGGGGTCTAAGGGAAGGTGGAATTGCAGATGGGGCATTACCCCTTCCACTTTGAGAAATTTTTTTTAATAGTTATAGCATTATTTGAAGTTAGTATTTTTCTTCCCCCTTCCCGATCTGTATGGCTATGCCAATGGAAGAATAAAAAGCTGAACATCCATAGTATAATCAGCCATTCAACTCCAAATGCAATGTTTTATGTCTGCCATGTATTAAACCTGCAGAATATTTTGTACAGTGTCTATGTGATGCTAATGCTCCTTGAACTCAGAAAAGTATTTGTAAGCAATCTTATTTTCTACCTTATCGTGTTGAAACCTTTACATATTTTCACCTGCAAGCTTGCAAATAGCTATTTTGTACCATTACATGAGAAGAGATATATTTTTTTTTTTCGTCGGTTGTATGAATGTTTACAACACACATTTTATAGTAATTATATGTATAGGTTTTCCATTTGCTTACAGTACAACTCGAGTTTATTTTTATTTTTTTTTTTGGTTTTGAATAGTGTCCCACATTTTTTTCTCTGGAAAGTATAAAATATAATTTTGTATCTGTTGATGGCTTAGATAATTATGTGCAAAGAACAGGGTAAACAGATACTGCGCAAGTGGTTCATTTTGTGTCAAGCAAGGAGATTTAAAGGTATCACAATCAACGAAGGTCTATGCCAAACAAAATGAAAGGCAACAAATTCTTCAGGTTTGGGACCTTTCTAACTTGAGGATGGATGTCACATGACTGTGAGACATTGAACCTCAAACAAAGTGTTCAATTTGGGCAAAAACTATGACTGTGTTCAGGGTTCAAGGGAATTTGCAAGTAATTCTATTCACAAAAAACAGCCCAGACGTGTGCTCCAGTGTTACCTCTTCTTGCCTTATTTGTGTTCTTCATTTATTTGCCCATTTGTGCATGAAGAAAGGTTTAAATAATCCAAGGAGGGACTTACATGTTAAGACTTTAGAAGAGAAAGCCCCTCCCCATAAAACCAGAAGGGTCACTTGAGCAAAATTCCCACTCAAAAAAATATATGAGAGACAAACCCCTTTTTGAGTAGCAAATTCCCCGTATGCAATGCTTTCCAAAGTTCCATTTTCCATTATGTCTCACATTTGTAGATCTTGTTTATAAAGGTTGTATCTGCTAAAGCCTAAATGTGGTATTCACATATGTGATCTCAAGGAAGTGTACCCACCCAGTGTCCCCCACTCCCCCAAACATTCTCAGTGCCCTCCTGGTTTACTTCCAATACTCTGTTTGTTGTAAGGTTGCAGTATGGTGACGTTTCTTGATATTTTTGGCTTCTAGATTCAGCAGGTGGAAAATAGATACCTTTTTATTGTAAAAAAGGGAAAAGAGATAACCTTGTGCACCCTCAGTTATATCTGTTTTTTATATTATATCGAAATACAAGGAAAGTTTATTTTTTGCTACTTAGACTTGTTAAAAAAATTGAATGCTGCAGAATAACATTTGGTGGTAGGCTACTTGTGCTAGAGTATCGCGTGTCTGATGTCTAATGTTTAAATGATCAATATTTTTGAGTTATTGAAGAAAAATTCATATACTATTGTAATTTTCATGCTGCTGAACTACCAACTATGTATAAACTTGATTGTAACATTTCAGAATCCATTGCTGATCCTAGACTCTAAACAAGGACAAGAAATAAAAGGGTTGATCTTCACCATGAGTGTTGATTTGGGGAGGTTGGGGACATGTCTCCCCGTTTTGTGAAAATATATTCATTGACTATTTGACTGGAGATTTACTCAAAACTTTTTGAGAGGATTGGCCAGCCCCTCCCACCCCCCTCCTCCTCTCAAGATTGCATGCTGATGGTTTTACATTCACATCTCATGTAGTAAAATTTAAGAAAGAATAGTGTACCATCCCACAAAGAGGAAGTTACCAATTTGGTGAACAGGTATTTTAGTGATGGCATGTCAGAACTCTTTGATGTTTGTTTTTGGACTAAGAAATCTTTAAGAAGGCAGAAGTCAGTATGTGGTAGTGTCCTGCCTTCTTCTAACAAATATGGAAACCCCTCTTATGTGGCATTTAAGAAGATGGCATGGGAAGGGTAAGATGCTTGATAAACAAGGGAAAGGATTGATAGAGCTCAGTGATATCACAACTATGTGTAGGCTTTTCCCCTGAGAATGAATTTGTCAAAACCCTAGAATACTTCCACAGCTGGCTACAACCACAGTAATAGTCTCAACTGAAAGAACTGTGGTCCAAATACTGGGAGTGAGGCACTACTGGAAGGATGTTTTTTTTTTTTGGGGGGGGGGGGGAGTGGGGAGTGGCAGCTATGTTAACTTTTTTCGAGAATGTCTATGTCTTCACAAAGACTAGCCTGAAGAAATCACCTTTCATAATGGGATAAAATACTTATTTTTGTAGCTGTAAAGTATCAATTTATCAGTAAAGCCTGTTTAGTTTTGGGGATCGCGACCAAAATGTGGAATGTGATTGTTGTAGAAAGCTAATTTTGATCTTCCTTATTCGATGCCATATAATTGAACATGTGTTCCTGTGATATGTTTATGCTATAAAGAAAAATAGAAAGTGATTTATAATGAAACAAATTGAAAGAAAAATATGGTCATATATTGCACAGGATCATGTGTCTTTTTTAACTCTTTGTTGAGTATATTTGGTCTTTCTGTTTAAAGAGTATTATGTGGCTCCACAATAAAAGGCCTTTATTAACTTGAAAATCAGCTGCTTTAGATTTTCATAGAATCCTTTTAATGGCAGAGTCCCAGTCATGGTATTGCTTGACTTTGCTATGCAATTGCAAGAAACACCCTGTGTTCAGGGAGCTGTTATTTGGAAGGAGATGTAACAGAAATTTTAATTTATGTAGACCCACTTAAAGGAATGAAGATAAGCTGTACAACTGCCGCAAAGGTATTTTTCTCCCTAACTCCCTGCGCCACTTCAATATCACTCCTGGGACACCATCTCAATCAAGGCAACTAATCCTCGGACAAATGGCTCAAGCGGAACAATGCTTTGATAGGTAGGTTAGTACCGCCAACAGTTTTAAAACATATTCAATCTCACTCGAAACGACTGTTCAACTGAAAACAAATGAATTCAGTTGGCCTTTCCCTCTAGATGGCATGACATGCATATAAGTTGTAGGGGAAAAAGTCCTTTTGACAACCAGATCAGATGTTTCCTCAGGTTTCCAGAAACAGCCAGATGTAAATTCTTGTTGAAAATTTGCATGAATTGAATTTTCAGAATAAAGAGTAGAAAATTCAATTGCATTCCTTACAATCTAGGAACAGTTCAGCAAAAAGATTCCCAAAGGGGGAAGTTAACCAATGGCTGGGCTCTGTGCCAGTCAGTGGTGTAGCCATGGGAGGGTTTGGGGGTTTTGCAATGCAAAAAACACCTAAAACAGCTGTTTTTTCTCTCTGTCCTTAAACCTCCCCCTCATGTCATGCCCCCAAGCCCCCCATGACACAACCCTGGCTACGTGACTGGCGCCAGTAGTCTCTCAGCGAATCTCACTGTTACCATTTGACAGCCCTGGCATGGCAACTCTACCTTTAAAAATAACCAAATCCTGAAATGGTGCCCACATAATTACAGTTCAGATGGAAGACAAACAGTTTGATGTAGGGGTAAGACCTGTCTTTAGTAACTTCCCCCCAATCGGTTTCCATGATTTTCTTACCAACATGGTGCATGACTTTATAAAATAAAGTTTGAGGTGAAACTGAAATACTAAATTTGGTATTCCCTGTATTAAGTGTGCGATCTAATAAATGAAAATGAAAAAATATCACTTTCTAAAAATTTCCATTTTTTCCAGGACTTCAAACATTTTCTTCAATTTCAGGACTTTTTCCAGGCCTGGAAATGATTTTCCAAATTATGATTTATTCAGGTTTTCCATGGCTGCAGAAACCCTGATATGGACTGGTAATCTGAACAGAGTGCACAGTTAAATAATTAGCAGGTTCAGATGGAGGGTATTATGCTGCAGTTATACTGTTGCAAGGCAGGTTCAAAGTTCAGGCTTATAGCCTAACCTCTGGGGCTAAAAATTGACCAACATGCAAAATTTTGGCAGTGAATGCTTAAAAGGCAAGAGCAGCTGCCCCCAACCTTACTCCTAGGCAACAGCTGAATCTCACCATTTTCTCCTAATATCTATGCAAAGTACACAGAATATCACAGCCAAATTTTTTTTCAAGGAAATTGAGACAATTTGTCCTACTGGTCTGATGTGCACCCTCCCTTTGAAATATGGGACAATCCCCATCTGTAAAGACTGACAGACAGTGAGATTTATCCCACTATTCATGCCGAGACTGGGAATAATCCTTTATTAACCCCTTTGCTATGCATAATTTACAATTGCTATATATATATGGTTTTGCTGTGAAACCGTTGAAATGCTGCATCCTGGAATAGCTCCTTATTATAACCCTACAGTATGTAGCAGTGTTGTAACAAGTCACAACTCGAGTCACTTCCTCGCAAAATGATAGTGACTCAATTGAATTCAGGAGTAATTTCTCCATTGAAATAGTACAGTTACTCAAGTAAATGACACGACTCGAGTCACTGTAAAGTTTGAAAACTAGTGATTCAGTGACTCCATTACAACAGTGGTATGTAGTTGTGTTTTGGACATGGAATAGGCTTGAAGAGGAGATATTCTTAAATGTTCACCCTCCTTGGGCTATGGCAAGAGCAAATATGGCAGTCTACATACAAATACTTGGTATTTGTAAAATGTGCACATACATTCTGTGTATAGTTAATATAGTATAAAGTTCAGTATGGCAGAATGGATTCCCTCCAGAAACAAGATTAGGTTAGATGAAGTTTTAGGGCCCAGTTTCCACCCCATTGGTTCAAGTCGAGCCAGTCACAGCCTTTTTTCCAGTTTTGGCTCACTGGCTTGTTTTCCCTACTCCATTGCTTATGCTGTTCACCAGGTACAATGGCACTAGATTACATTTTTAGAGTTTTTAGTTACAAAAAGGTTAATACACACACACAAACAAATAAATAATCATGAAGAGAATACTGAGTCCAATAGAATTTATTGTCACATACAACAACTATTGCTCTCAACAATCAGACAGAGGGTGACATAGAATGAGAAATCTAAGGACACAATCGAAACATTCACTGGACTAGGAATTTGCTTGGCAGTTTAACATCATTCCTGTAATATTCACTCTTTCTATAATAAGATAAATTTTTCGATGGAGGAGCATTTAGAATACTAAACCATTCATTACAAGAAAAATGCTTTAAAAGCACTACTTCAGTTGCTTCACAAAATTTAGATCAGGCAAGGTTTAACAAAACTTAGAGAGGTCTGAGACCACCACTTCTTACCACCCGTTTCTCTGTATTACTATTACTTTCAAAACCAACCTCATCTTAAATCTAGTTTTCTAGATGTGTGCAATTCTTTTTGGCAATGGAATTATTTCACATGCTGCAGCTATATACTCTAATCTGTTACTAGGAAGATGCTTCAGGTTAGGACTTAGACGTTCATTGCTTAAATCATATGAAATCATATATCTGGTTCCCCCCCCCCCCCCCTCACCCCATACTGCTGCACCTTGACATCAAAACCAAAAATCATGTGCACAAAGGTAAAAAATATACACAAAAAAGGGAAGAATAAAAAAAACATGCCAAAAAAGAGAAATCACAGGGAATATTACACTTTTCCAAACACTGCACTAATTGCAACCAATTTCTTCACATGAACAAAATTCATATTCATACCAACATTATTCCTGAGGTGCAACCCTGTTAAAAATTATTTCATCTGATTATAATAGCAACTCGACCTTTGACAGAGATACAAATTTAATTGTAAAATTACAAAGAGGGGTACACAATATATTAGTAATCTAAAGTGTCCACAAATGGGTCTCGTATCACTTCCTAACCAATGGGACACACACACTGCAACAAGGGAAGGTTTGATAATAACCTAAATACCAACATTTCTGCCGTTATTTTATATTTCATCTGAGAAAAGAAGACTGCTGTAACAAGAAGTCCTTCTAGCCATTTACTTGCTATCTTGCTTGGCCATATAGATGATGAGATCGATCACACGGTGACTGTATCCATACTCGTTGTCATACCTACAGACATAAAATATGGAAACTGGTTAATTAGATATGAAATAAACAATCTGACTAGAATTAGTTAGTTAGTTAGTTAGATGGAGTTTTACAGCCCAGTTTCCAACTTATTGAAACTGTCAAGCCAGCCACAGCCTTTTTTCCAGTTGTGGTTCACTGGCTCGTTTTCCCTACTCCATTGCTTATGCCTAACATCAGGCACAACGGCATTAGGTTCCAGTTTTAGAGTCTTTAATATGACTTGACCTGGGAATAGAACCCGGGCCTTCCACGTGAGAGGAGGATGCTCTACTGCTAGACCAAACACGCAGTGATTTGAATAGATATGACATCACATTCACCAACATAAAATTCTGATCTGACTGGACTTCTCTCTGCCATGGAGAATTAGTTGCTAACTTAGATGAGATTCGATGATACACCAACACAGATGTGTTATACAGTCTCATCTAGATAAAACGGTTCAATTCCATCTCTTTAGTGTCCTTTTATGATGGCCGGGAAATATCATGGGCATATTCTACACCCCCAGCCCAGAGAGAATTAATCAAATCAGCAGTTGAGCAGGGGAGGAAGTAGAAAAAAGGAAGGGGCTGTTGCAGAGAGAGGGGTGTTGCAATGTGACCAAGTTACATCAGAAGGTCGCAGACCTGGTTGTGATTTTGTTGAACAAGTTTACTTTTCATGGAATGTTTCCCACCACATTGTCTCAAGCAATAATTGCTGTCACCGTGGCAACATATGCAATCTTATGTTTTTCAGACTTTCAGCTAATATCTTGAAAGGTCATGTACACCTGTCCTTATCTAAGATTTGAATAGCTTTATTATTGTAGTGCGCCGCACTACAATATTGGCATTTACTGGCCGAATGACAATTTCTTTTGTTAAGCCTGTTATGGCTCACAACTCATTTCCTGTGCGTACCATAACTTAGTTCGTACAAATATCCATGATCAACCTTTCAACAATAGCAGTAAGTGCAATTGGTGGCAGTCTTCAAACAAAAATCTACTTCAGAAAAGCAAATACTACAACTGCAAGAATGATTTAAGGAGTTAACTTGATAACAGGGCCTGGCGGATAAATTTCCAGAAAACGCAATTAAACGTGGTTCAGCCTTTTCCCACTGAGGTGATAAGCCTGGAGAATCAAACACTGCTTCCAAATTGGTATACGCAACATGGCGTCATTGCGTTCACTATCATTAAACAGTATCAAGGCATTATTTTACAGTACCATCTTCGATCTACTGCGGAGCAGGGAATTGCCCATTCCCTGTACGGAGCGAACTGGCTTCACTGTATTGGATTACGCGACTTGTGCTGCAGTTCCCTCATGCTTTATTTCAGTGGTAAAAGCAGAAGCTATTTTGACAGCAGTCTCCCCGCAACATTTTGACAGCATGTGGCATGCATTGCGAATTAACCAAACACGTAAGTTACAACATAACACACAGCATCAACAGTTATTCAGCCTTCCACGAGAAAGCTGTCATATGCATGCAGCAGTGCAGTCAGAGAGCTTGAGAGGATGTCACTATTTAACATAAAGAACAGTGAAAGAGGAGAAGAGAACTGATAAAAATCAGTTTAGGCAGGAGTAAACAACACGACAGTATATCGTATGGCTAAGTGAAGGTAGGCTACTCAGCACTAGTCCTTGAACAGGACTCTATCCTACATCCACTTCGTTCTACTCCACACTAGACTGTGTAGGGAGTTGGTCCTACTGTTATGCGTAGTACACAGTCCTGTTCAAATACTACCCAGTACTTGCTTCAGTGTTGACAAATATGCTTTAAATTAAAGCTAGTGACTGACTACTTGTATTCTATTAGCAGCATAGAAGGTACGGATTTACATCACTGGACATTCTTCTATGATTTCTCTTTGCGTCCAGCCAGGGAGCTGGGAGACAGCTGGTACAGCCTTGTACTATCAAGAAATAGGGTTGAGCGGAGTGGGCGAAACGAAACAGCCCCTCTTCCCACCATGAGCAACTCCTAAAGTTCAAATTAAAATTGGCATACTGTACTAACTGCAAGGACATGTCTAACACCCATTACAATTCTTGCGTATTTGCAAGCAAATGCAGTTCTAGTTTTAGAAATTCCAATTAAATCAAGCATCATTCATGTTGTTTCTAAATCCTGTCCTCTATTAAGGGTAAAATTATCTTGCTCAAGCTTAACATTCCAGTGACAGCAATACAATTACATGACAAGTTAATTGGATGGGATTTAAAGACATACCAACACGAAAGTGTTACCTAGGTCCAGCTTGATATATAATATGGTTCCAAATACAGTTCAAGAGCAAGTGGTTTTAAACATAGTGGAAACAGATTCCAGCCCTTTCCTTTGTCTCCTCTTACAACAGAAAGGGAATACCATGGGCATATTCTACAACCCCCCAACACAAAGAGGTGAGTGACATGACCAGAAAGATACAAGATGGAGAACAGAGGTAAAATTTAAGCCAGCAGGCTTCAATTTTACCTTTCTTATGCAATAACTTGAAAAGAATAAAAAAAAAAATTATTACTTGATGGAACTACTTACCATGATACAAGTTTGACAAAGTTGTCACTTAGAGCAATTCCAGCCTTAGCATCAAAAATACTTGAGCGAGTGTCCCCGCGGAAGTCTTGAGATACCACCTATTAAAAATTAACCATTGAAAAAGGATAGGTAATAATTAGGTCTTGCAGTGCAAAGCAGTGAACAGGCCTTGAATTTTGGATTTTCTAGGTGTGCTTCAAACCACACCCCTCAGGAAATTAAGGAGTATAGTAGGTGTGCTATTTTGTTTAACTTAAATTATAGATTTATATGGGCCACCATTCTCCTTCTAGGTGTGCCAAAAATCATATTCCTTACACTGATTTTGGGTAAGTGATGGTGAATGATCACACTGGCACACCTCAACCAAAATTCAAGGCTTGAGTTGTGCTATGATGCTGAGCAACAACAGATGAGCAAGAAGCCTTTGGCTTATGAATGACAAACTTCAGGTGGCAACCAAGTCAACAATGTAGATCAAATTTGGTATCTTTCAAAAGACCAAATCAGAGGGAACACCATTAACTGCTCTTAGACAGGGTTGTTTGATTAAAGAGATTTTCTGGAGACAAAATTCAATCACTTCAAAATGTGGAAACAAAAAAATTCTGAAGGTAAAAACTGAATTTAAAAAGCACATACATTCAGAAAGCATTTGGAAGATGCTAATTTCCAAATTAATGCAACTTTTTCTTGAGATTTCGTGCATTATGGGATATCTGTGTTGTCATCCCAGCACATTAATTTGACATTGCATTCATTTTATGTATGATTTTGATATGGCCTCCATGAATTTGGGTATTAAACAACGTTTGCTATATCCACACATGGTGTAGGACAATGCTAGATCTACAGGTAAGGATATGCCAACAGTTCCCACAGTATCAATGGAACCTTCTGCCATTGTGCCTGATGCTACGCATAAGCAATGGAGTAGGGAAAACAAGCCAGTGAGCTACAACTGGGAAAAAGGCTGTGGATGGCTCGAATTGATCCAATATGTTGGAAACCAGGCCCTAAAGCTCCATCTAACAAACAAACTAACCCACAGTGTCAAATTTCAAGGACAAACACTACATTTAATTATAAAGAGAAACAAAAGGAATGTGGCACAATGTGCCCAACCTTATATAACTTTCTGTGGCTTTGTTCTGAAATTGTTCTTGTTTTTTTAAAAAAAATAACCAATCTTTAAAGTAACATATCTTGAGTTATGAAAAGGGTATTGTGACAAGGTTTTGGGGGACCTGGTCTCAGGGGCGAGACCTTTGTGAAAAGTCACTTAGATATGCCTTTAAAATCATGCTGATTAAAATCATGGTTAAAATGTCACAATTTTTTATATTTAAAGTACAGATTTAAATCATGATTTTAAGTGGGAAAAAATAAAAAATCACCAACAATGCTCTTGCATGAAAAACCTGTGACCTCACATTGACCAAACCACAAATGGAAAACTAAACTTTGTTGCTTCAAATTCCACAGCCTTTATCCTTTCAGCCTCAGCACCAATGAGCTATGCAAAAATGTCAATATTTGTAATGATACTTTTGTATCTTTTATTTTTTTTTTTCTCCCTTCAAACTGACTAGACCCATAGTGTCACCACTCTAGTTGTTCAGGGTTAACCCATTGTTCATTCCAAAGTTATAAACCTGCTTACAGCTCTTCGTTAAAGTCAACACCAATCCTTACTTGTTCTCCTCAAAAATTGCTTAAGACATTGGTATCAAACTACAGTCACAGTGTTTCTAAATATAGGATAGCAATGTGAGAATTATAACCACCACTATTTACAGCACATGCAAAATGAGTGGGTACCAACACTTTAAAGGCCCAATTCTCTCACCTCAAACAGTACCAGTTCTCCTAACCTTCTCGCGTACGCCTCTCCCACAATTGTCTAAAACTCATCCTCATCCAGACACAATCTCAGTTCATTGCTTCAAGACGAGTAAAGAAAAGCTCAATGTGTATAATCAAAACACTCTCAGTTCAGTTAATGCTGAGTAATGTAAGCTTTGGTACTCTGCATTGTTTGAATTAGCTGTCACTCAAAGAGCTGAGCCAATTGAGAATTTCTGTTAACCCCTACAAGAATTGTAGTTTGGGGTGAGAGGATTGGTCCTTTAAAAGAGTACAGAGTTGGTGGGGGTGGGTGGTTGGTGCAACTCCATGGATAGACCTTGGAAAGTGCGGTTGGTATAACTTCCTATAACTTTCACTTCACACCAGTGCATTCATGACTAAATCAGACTGAAACACCAAACAGAGTAAATGAAATGACCATCATCAGGCCTTGAATCTTGAGTCATGAGAGTGTGTTGACATACCATCATTCAACTCAACCACTTTGAGGGGAGTGATTTTTTGCACACCTAGATGACGAACGACTTGGAGCTTATAATTCTACTAAGGTTTAATAATAACACAGCACAACTACCACACTCCTTAAATTAATTTTGTAAGGAGTGTGATTTTCTGCACACCTGGAAAATCTTAAACTCAAGACCTGCATCATTACAAACTACTAGATTGGTTCGATTTTTTGGAATTGAACACCTCAAATTCTAACCATCCAATTTAATGTTTACCTCAAGTCTAGAATTTGTTAAAATATATTTTTTAAAAGTTGCAAAATGAAACTCTTTCAACCCACCCCCATTCCCATAGCCATTGATTAGATATTACATGTTGAAGAAATTTATTCACTTAAAACAAATTAGTCCAAAATTTGTGACTTTCTTGTTGCACAACTCATCATCATGTTACCTGCTTTGTTTTCCTTTGCTTTCCAGAATGTCATGAGCAGTTTCCCCCGAGTGTAACAATTGATTTCCTTACAACTGCAGATAGAAGCCAAGGGGAGGGAGAAGGAATTAGCATGCTTACCTCATCTTCTGTGTATCCAAGGATGTCCTTTAAATTTCCCTCTGATGCAGCCTTGATTTCATTCTTAATGGCCTCATAGGTTGCCCCCTGCTTCAGACGGACAGTCAGATCTACTACTGACACATCTGGTACAGGTACTCTGAAGGCCATACCAGTCAGCTTACTGCAGAAAAAAAGCAAAGCCAGAAAGAAATGAGGCAAAAATTATTACCCAAACATTCTTGGAAAATTCATGCCATGGTTCACTTTGCTTTCCCCCCAACTTCACCTTGAAGAAAATATTGAATAGTACCACATAGCTACAATGTAAGGCGACACAACTTGCAACCAATAGTTTTTCAAAACTGGGTCTGATATTTGAAGTCGGTAGTAGACCAATGCACAATTAACAAATATGACAATGCAATGATACAGTTCATGTGCATCAAGCAAATTTAGGAAGTGAGCCACTAAAGGCTCAGAGTCTGGCTCATTCATTCAGTTGAAAAGAAATTCCAAAAATGCACAAAGGTAATTCTAACTTGTGAATGTGCAACAAAGAAACTCCCATTCCAGGGGTGGGTCATACACTATCTTGAAACATAACTAAGTATAAATGAAAACTGATCAATGTTACAGGTGTGTCTAGGGGGGTACAAAACCAAGCCTCAAGGCACCCTGTAAGGTGCAATCTGAAGGGTTTTATAGCCTTTTTATTTATGTAACTTCAAACACTGCTGCAAAAGGTATCCTCTTCTTTAATAAGAAACCAAGATACTTTTCTTTAATTTTATAAATATTAAAAGGGGGGCCATTTTACCCCCCTTCTTCTGGAAAGAAAGGAGAACAAAAGGAAGGGGGAACAAATCCCCTTCTTACCCACACTTGACAGAAACAATGTCTTATTCTGTAGATACCACCCACATTCAAGATCACTTTCATTGTTAGAACTTTGCGGAAATATGAAAACATACTGAAAAAGCCTTGCAGGGCAAAAAATCCAACCATCTCGCAACAAGATATTCAGCTTTCAGCTAAATACATTTTGTTGTAACCCCAATAATGTGAAGGTGATTCTAACCCCAGGGAAATAAGTAGTGTAAATATTCAAAACTAAGCTGTCATTTAATAATACTTGCACAACCAAAAGAAGACTACCTGACTACATGCTAGGATGGTCAATATACTCCTCCTTCATATCTCTCCTGACCTCTCTTTACTTTTACTTACCCATTCAACTCCGGGATAACTTTCCCAACAGCCTTTGCAGCACCTGTGGAAGCAGGGATAATGTTCTGCGCAGCTCCACGTCCATCACGCCATTTCTAGAGGAAGCAAATTAAAATATTTCTTTCAAGTTCAAACGAAAGCAACTAATGACCTAAATGAGGTACAGGTCTAGATGGGTAGTTTTCTGTTCCTCCCCTTCCCTCTCTCTATTTTTGTGCGTGACCATAATTTTTCAGACCATTTGAAGGAATGCACTACAAACTTCATGTACACCAATTCTGATACTTCTAAGAGCCAGGAAATACCATTGATCAGTGTCTTAACTTAAACTTTCCCAATACCCCTTCAAGTATCAAGAGTGAAAATTTGACACTTCTAGCAGTAAACTTTGCTCTTAATGAATTAGCCTTTGCCCTTTGTAACCCCTAATTCTATCTCTGGCATGAATGTACACCCCTAACTGCAGCCCTCCTCCCCTTCCCTGGTCAAAACCTTGTTTAATACTGCAGCTCCCCTCTCCCATTGGTCAACAGTGAATGTGAAACAAGTGGACTCTGGAGTGGTGCAAAATGTCCTCCCTCCCTCCCCCCAGGGTTTAAAGTGTCCCATACAGCCATGATCCCTGATACTCTTTCCTATACAAATGGTTTTTCTGTTGTACATCAAGGTTTCTCTTTCCGAATCTCTGCATAGGCTAAATGATGCAGGTCAAGCGAGAGGGCGCGGGGGAAAATTTTATTATTTACAGGGAACCAGCAAACATGCTCAGTGACAAATTTTGACCGCCTGGCTTGGTTTAATAAAATTGGTTTCGAAATGTAGCTTCAACTGCAAAATAGGAATCATAAGCACTAAGGTTGGAAACTTCCATAAGTGTAGGCACCAACTCTATTCTATGACTTTTGCCAAAAGTTGTGTTGGCCATGAAAAAAATATTAACTTTGCCGCAAAATGGCAAACGTTGGGATGATTAATAACAGTCTTATGTGTGCATTTTATGAGCAAAAGGTAGGGACAAACTTTTTACCACACACACCCTCCTCACCGCACCAGGATGCAGGTCCACGGACGAGTGCAAATAAACCACAAATTATAAACTTCAACAGACCTTTGAACTTGGCCCATCAACAGTCTTCTGTGTTGCTGTGTATGCATGGACAGTGGTCATCAGACCCTCCTCAATGCCAAATTTGTCGTTGATGACCTTAGCCAGGGGAGCAAGACAGTTGGTTGTACAGGAAGCATTGCTGTTAGAAGAACATGAAATAAGATGTAAAATTTCATACTGTAATAGATTGTATCAATGCTTTAAAACTGTGCTATACACTGGGCCTAGTAAACTAGATTGTTCAGGTTTGCTGTAAGTGCACCATCTAAATACTTTTTATCATGCAGCTAATTCAGTATCACCTAGGTCACAATACTTAAGTCTTGATCATAGCCATGACATAAAGTGCAACACACAAACATTGTAAGTATTGCAAACAATCTGAACAGACCAAATTAGTTAAAGAGCCCATGAAATGACTTTATGACAACATTTGGAGTCATTCTCTGACACTATCTATTAACAAAAAAAGCATTTATTTTAAAAAATTCTGCCCCACAAAAGAGAAATGCTCAAGTGAAATGGTACCCCTCTCAGCACAACAGCTGAAAAATGTAAAAAATGTAAAAGTGCATTGAACCAACAATGACATCATCACAGGAACCAAACTTCACAGTGTGTGTATTATAATGCTATGTTTAAGTAACATTTTGCTCACAGATTTCACAGCACGAGACTGGCCAAATAATTTCTGAATTATATCTGAAGAATGTCCCAGTATAAAGCCAAAAATATATCAATCAAAATTTGAAATTCTCACTCCCAATCACTCAAAAGAGGAATTTTGTCATTATTCACTCAAGCTGCCCCATGCCATCATGTTAGGCCTATCAGTTTGAATTTTTTGGTTCCTGCAATCTAGTCGATCTATGACTAGACAGCAATTCTTTCAACCAGAAAAGAGAAAATATTTCAACTCACATTCAGTCAGATTGTTGAATAAGAAGACTGATATCTCACCCGGATTCCTTTGAAAGACATCCCTTCCAAGTAAATTTGTCACAAACATTAATGTGGAAATCATGCAATGGGTCTTGTACTAGCATAGACTTCAAAATGCATGGAGTTGAAATAGTAACTTCATGCCAACTTGATAAAAATACAGAATACTTCCTTAAATACCCAAAATATCTGCTAGTCTCCTTTCCCACTTTAACCACTGTTCCTTTTCTGTGAACCAAGTCAAATTGCAGTATTGGCACATGCATCCAAAACAACACAGAACTTGTTGGTAGTATTTAGCCACTGTGCAGAATGGTATACAGTATTGCATATGGGCCTGTGTAATGAGAGAATCACTGCTTCCTCTCCAATAAAAATAATTGTTACATAACACTGGAGGACAAATGGATGCAGTTACATCCCCCAGGAGCCTGAGGTATTTTTCTGTGTGTATAACCTCTTACCAGGGAACTTCCAAACACTTGTAAGACGTATACCAAACAATTTTCCATGCAAGTTGGCTCAAGGAATATTGAGAAGTTACAAAACTCCATCTGCTGAACAGGGATATTCCTAGGTGTTGAAACCCCCCTTTTCACTAGTTTTGTGAAGCAAACATAGGTTTAGGTTTCATAATGATAATTTGTTGATTATATCTATCATTTTAGGCCATCTATACATGGTAAGATTCTGTAACATCTACAGAGAAGGGTATACTCCAAGTACACTATAGTACACACAATGTGAAGTTGGGTTCCTGTGATGATGTCATTCTTGGTTCAAAGCACTTTTACATTTTTCAGCTGTTGTGCTGGAAGGGATACCATTTCACTTGAGCATTTCTCTTTCGTGGGGTGGGATTTTTTAAAATAAATGCTGTTTTTGTTGATACATAGTGTCAGAGAATGACCCCATATCATTGTTACTAAGTCATTTCATGGGCTCTTTAATGGTTGGCAGTTTCTGTATCACCAACAGGATCTTCATTCGCCCCCGGTTTCATACACCTATCAAAGCTGTGGTCACACTACAAGGATTTCTGACTCAAATTGCTAAAAATTGCTAATATAACATTGGTTATGGGGACAAAATGGTGTCCTATGTAATTATGTAACATTTGGCATTTACTTAGTCATACATTCAGAATATGAGCTTTAATTCAGAGACATTTATGTATCATTGCAACTTGTAATATGAACAACTTAACAGTTAACTATGTACACTTAATATCAGTCTTTAAAGTTCATCCTTGCTGGCTTTAACTTTCTTTGGTGTCTCATGTAACTAACTCACACTTGCAACCAGTTACTGAGACATACACCATTATATCCTTCCACAAACATGTTGTTCTACATTTTAATGACACTTTCCAGACCATTTATCAACAAGTTAAAGCAATTAATCAATATTTATTCTTCTTTTTTGCTTCTTAAGACCAAAATGTCCTACTTTTGTAACCCAGTATCATATTTTTACACTGCTCTGAATCTTGTGAAACCAATTGGAATGAAACTCACCTCTGGCCAAGGGTGAAATTACATAGGTTAAATACTTTTAAGGGCCCATCTTGAAAACATTGTGAAACCTTTTATGAACTTTTCCTCGTACCATTCCAAAAAGTGTCACAAGTCCCGGGACCCTCTGATTTTAAGCACTAACAGAAACTCTGACCTCCTTCTTCTTACCTTACAACATTCATATCTGTCTTATATGCTGATTCATTTACACCCATCACAAACATTGGGGCATCTGCTGACGGAGCTGAGATAATCACTTTCTTAGCACCACCACTGAAATGAGCCTCGGCTTTTTCTTTACTGGTGAAGACACCTGTTGATTCCACAATGTAATCAGCTCCATGTTTAGACCAAGGGATGCTAGCAGGTTTCATTCTGAGAAAAAATATCATATATTTTAATCAGACCTTTAAGAGAAGGTGTTTAACAATGCTAAGTTAGACTGCTAGCTTTACCAGAGTTTTACAAGGGTGACCCAACCCACTCCTCCCTGCACCCTGTGGTGATGGTCCTTCTGTGCCCTGCCCCACTTTTCACCCACCTTGTCTATATTCACCATCAACTTCTAGTTTGATTTGCACCATAAAGTAGACCTGACTGTTCCAAGGGGAACACTACTGAACTTAAGAACAAGTGCAGACTCTCAATACAGTCCTTTGTCTGTCATGTGCTAAAATCTCAGTACTGGAGAATGCTATAAGTAAAATCTAGAAGCTTTAGGGAGCAGCTTCCTCTGGCTCCTTAACCATGGTACCCAGTATTTTTTCAATTTCCCCCTCCCCCTATTTCAATTCCCCATCTCCCTCTTCCAATGAAGGTAAGGGTCTCCTAAGCAATTAATGTGAGGGAAGACTGTGGCCCATACAATAGGCTATAACTCTGTATCAGCAACCAACTAAAACAATTTAGATCAAATTTGACCTACGTCTTCTATGCTCATTCAAACAATTTCTGCTCCATAAAAAGCAGTAACAGATATTACAAGTTTGAAAGCAACTACCTTTTACTTTTTTCAGCATAGTGAAGACACTTGCATAGCACAGCATCTGTCACAGTGACCTTGTACTGCAGTATATCAAAGTTGAATATTTGACAGGCGCTACACTTGCTTTACCTGCCTCTGTCACTTATCACTAACTGTTATGCAACTCTCTCTTGCTATTACCATGCACACAACTATCATCTACGGCACAGAAAAGAGGACACCTACTCAGCAAAAACAGAGATCTTGTGGCCGTTCACAGTTAGGACACCTTCCCCATTACTGATGTCTCCTTTAAATGTTCCATGGGTAGAGTCATACTTGAACATGTAGGCCTGAAAAAGCAAACAAAAATTGGTGTCAAAATATAAGGCGAAAATGGCAGACATGTATATATTCCAAAATGAGATTTCCATTGAACAAAAAACAAGAGAAATTAGGGCACAACCTGCAAAAGATAATTTCGGCTCAGTTTGTAACCAACTGGTCTAATTTGGGCTCACTGCTGCCTTTTTTCCACTTGTGGCTAGGCTGGTCACAGCCTTTTTGCCAGAAGATTTGTGGCTCACTAACTTGTTCTGCCTACAGTTCACCATTGCTTATGCTGAACACAAAGCAAAAATGGCAGTAGGCTTGGTTCTATTTTATAAGTTTTTGGTATGACCCGACCATGAGTCAAATTTTAAACCTCCTGGTTTCAAGTCAGATGCTATAACCACTTGCAGTCCAACACACAATCAGGCATGTAGGCAGGAAGCAGTCGTTTTAAATACTAAGTGTAAAAGAGTTAGACATTTTATAAAAAAAAAAAACCTAACCATTTTGCACAAACCTTGAAATTACTTAACATGTACATTACACCTACCTACATATTGTAATTTGTAAGGGAAAAATTCAAATTTGTAAGAGAATTTACTTTTAAAAATTTAAAAAATAAAATATAACTTCAGCAAATTCACAGAGGTTTATCAAGTCAACCTTACTATTAAAGAGGCTCATTGAGTTGATATCGGTAACTTAATAAGAGTCTCAAAGGGTCACTACCACATAACAATGCTTGAAGTTAGCATAACAAGCCAAGTTTCAAGTCCAAAAGTCAGAGGGAACGTTAAGTTTTGAATTTTCTAGTGTCCTGACTTGCAACGGTTTTGTACATAATTTGAAAAAAGTGTCTGGTCACGAATTTTTGAAAACAGACTTGAACCGTTAAATACTCACTCATAAAACAGTTATTTCTATGTAGGGTATGGGGCTGTCTTAGTTTGACCATTTATCATTGGTTTGTGAAGAAAACTTAAGGTTTGGAAAAATTTGTTGAACTTCCTGAACAAACTCAATGAGCGGCTTTAAGTGTAACCCAAGAGCTACACTGTACAGTACCTAAGTACTGTGATGGAAGTCAAAGAATGATCAATGAAGGCTTTGTAGGATAGACCAACCCACAAGTTTTGCTGTTTTATTTTTTTATTACAACTGAATTGCATGTAGGGTTTATTATAAAGTCCAAACAAGAAAAAATAACCCTTTGTAGATAAAACTGTTGCAGTATACCATGACTATAAACAGTACTGGTTACCTTCGATAAAGACAAGTTGGTTACTAACTAGTGTAACATGCTTCTTGTGATTAAATTTGCTAATAATTTTGTTGCAACTGCTATGCACATGCAGGGCTCGATTCTCATGGATGTCCGATTATCTAGGACAACTTAAATTCTACACCAACAACCAAAAGTTGGTTGGTTGGTTGTCCGATGGACAACCACTTTTTATCGGTTTGGAAGTATACTGCTGACTGGTCAACTCTTTCAAACTTTTCCCATCAACAATATTTCAGATTTCACATACTGTACATGTGTTTTTCTATCAAGCATCGTATCTTTTTATTCTTCAAGAAAAATAATGCTGTACATGAACACAATTACACTACTTTTTTGTAATTGAGGGAAAAATGTTTAGGACAACCACATATCCCTGTGGACAAATAAAATTAGTGAAATGGTTGCTTCAAGGACAACCATTCATTTTTGCTGAAAATTGTGGCCTGATATGGTAAGACATACAGCGGGTCATTTCACATCATGCTAACTACAATGTGAAGTACTGTACATGTGTTCAGTATGAAACTACAAAGTGCCAGAAGTTTGCAAAGGCAAGAATGGAGAACATCCATTTGGCAGTCTGCTAACAATTAAGTATGTACAGTAATTGTAGGTTAGTGTTGTACGTGTATTTGTTATGTAATTCTGACAGATTTCCAACATTCATATCTTGCAACTTATTCCAATAGCCCTTCTTTGATGATTACTGGCCAGGCACAGGCCAGAACTTGACTACTTGCCCCAGGTGATTTTAGCCTGCCAGGACAACTAATGTTCATCCCCTGGTTGTCCAAGGAACAACCACTTCCATACACCTGTACTGTACTTGTCTACAATGTTTGCACTTAACTGCAAATTTGCTTCATGAAAGTAAATGTTTCTGTTTAGAGCCAAAAATTCTCTAAGCATGTGCAGCTCCCTGATTTATCACATTAGTGTATGATTCAACAACTACCATAGAATGTTAAAATTGGAAGACCATTATTATTATTATTTAATAGTGAGACAACATGAAAGTAAGAGGGACAGCCAGACATTTTTAAATAGTTGTCCCTGGGACAACTGACTTTTAACCCTAATTTCAAGCCCATGGATACCTACTGCATCCATGTCCCCAATCCCTGGCTACAGTATATCCCATCAACAATCTCAAAGGGTTTCTCAAGGTCACTGTTTCTGCCTGTACTGTACTACAGTTCATTTTCTCAAAATCACCAAAGTTGTTCAGCCCTAACCAATTTATCACTAAAACATAGGGTTACAAAGAGCTTATTAATTATACTGTATTCCATCTGACAAATTTGGTAAAGTAACCAAGGGACTCACCAATATTAGTCATCAGACAGAATATTATTTTTGCACAAATTCTGTACTCAGTGCATCATGGGAAGGATGCCGGTGCAGTACGTTGTGCGTACAACTCAATTCACTTCTAAGTAAAACTATCAAACTCATACCCATATTTCTAAAATCCCATTACTGGATTTCTGGAATCCTGTGCCAAAATCTGCTACCTAAGAATTGTAACTTGCAAACTATTTCAACAATTTTTCCTTTGCCTTGTTTTTTTCTTTTGAAAGTAACTCTTACAATTCACATGTCTACAAACAGAAGACACTTTACAAAATGCATTAACATTTTGCTTGCTATGCTATGGCACAGTGACCCCATTCACTTATATAGAGAGATCATGTGCTCACAAGCTTTCCTCAGACTACTGTACACCTAAGAATGTAATAAACTGCATCTTCTCAGTCTTTGATTTGTTATGCTGTAGTACAATACCACACCCACACATGTGGATTAAGTGCTCAATGTGCTTCGTATTCCTTCACGACCATGCCAATCCATCACTGATATGAGCCATGCAAGATTGAATTCATTCAAATTGAGGTCTGATGGTCTACGTGATATATGCAGACAGCTTGCTGTATTACTGCTTTATTATTACTGTAAGCTTCTTCATCACTGTGGATTGTCACATGCATACACTGCACTTAATATACACTGCACCACATATCTTCACATATTGAAAAAATATGATGTGCATCTCTGCATATTCAATAATAAGGATTGAATTCTAACATATCTTTACTGACAGGGAAACTGACAAACCTGTAGTGTGCAGCGGCTAAATTATGTATGTACTGTACTGTACCATTCACCCCTTCTCCATGCTGTAATATATAATTTGCATTTAATGCTTCATAAATAAAGACAAAATGGTTGACACAGACTTTGCCACACAGTCATAAGAGAATAATTGGGAAAATTTAAAAATTTCTTTTTTATTGCACATGAAAAAAATTTATTTCATCGTCATTGGTCAAGATGGATTAGTCAATGGTCACTGGTCAGTACAAATGGATTAGTGCTTCTGATAAACAATTACAGTACAACAGATGGTTCTAAAGCAAAATGTGCAGAATGTTTATTTCTCATTTCACAACTTTTAGGGTGGTTTATTTTATTATGTACCCACATATGTACAGTGAATGTATGCACAGCTGCTGTGCCAAAAAATGTGAATACTGTACTGGTAAAAGCACAGCATAAATATAGCCTACTGTATTGTACAATTGAGTTCAATAAAAATGGTAAGACCATTCTACTGTAACAGTGATGAACTGACTGAATATTTTTGATGTTGCAGGGCTTTATACGGAATTTTATGTCTAACGAAAAGACAAGCTTAGCTATTATCGCATCATATTTGCAATTACAACACCTGCAGCACCTTGAGTACAACAATCAGCTTTGAAATGAACTCAAAACTCACCACTACTGTGTTACAAACTTAAGCTTATGCCTTTGCTATTAACATACTACATTTAGTGCAAAATAAATTTTAATAACAAGGGTTGTGTTTTTTCTTTGCTTTTTTTCTTCTTTTTTTTTTTTTTTGAAAATCAAGTTATCATCAAAATCGAAGACTAAACAACAAGGTCAAGACACTCACACAGAACTTTCACAAACATGTTTGTTGCCACAAAAAAAGTCAAATTTGTCTCAATTCTTTCACCTTGCCATACTTCCATACATCCAACTTTAGATCTTACTATTGCATTTAATCCTTCCAAGTACCCATTTGAATTAAATTAATAGCTTAGAGTTATATCCTTTGAAGTAAATACAACAATATGAGCTAATAGACAATTTGTCTTTGGCTTTGCTTGTTTTACTTCCAGTTATGAAGTGGTAGAAGTATATTGTGCAGTTCTTGAGTACCATGTAGAAATAATGGTAGTAACCTAATTTGAGGTGAATGAAATACCAGCACATCTCTAGTTGCCATGGTAACAGAGTACTTCAATTCCCACAGGATTTCAAAGACATCTAATTACAAAGACAACACACAATGAGGTTAATTGCAAAAGATTAAATATTTCAATTGACTTAACATAGCTCAAACAAGGTAATTTCATCCTATTAAAACTAATATTTATTCACAAAGAGTGATAAATAATTTTACAAATAAGGCAATAGTATGATAACCTTCTTTTCAAGAAATTTATGCATTTCCCTCAGATAGAAATTTAGTTGTTTGTTGCTCAACAATAATTTGTTCACCCAAACTTTCAACAAAAGTTCCAAAAGATGCAACTTCCATATTACTCTTCTTGTGCATAATATTTTTAAGGATATGAAGCTATTGCTGAGGTTTATTGTTAAAACCAAATGATATGAAAATGAATAGAACTATTTACTTTCAATGCTATGTTGGAGCATTTTAAATGCAATATTTCCCTTTAAGTAGGTAATCAATATCAACCTAAAAGTGTCTGTCATTTCCATGAATCAAAGGGTTAACTATTTACTAAGAGGTGGAATAAAATTTATAATCTCCCAGGAAAGAAGAAGAATTATTTCACAGGAAGGAAGTAAAATTTCCCACAATTTTCCATACAGTTTCATGAACATATCGAAGGAGGCTCCCAGCACATTATTTTGCTTACATTTTTCCTCCCAATTCCTTTAAAATGAAAAAAAAAAGTAAATAAATAAATAACTTGACTTAAAGAACTTCTGATAATCATGATATTACTGAATTTATGTAGTTCTCAAGACACATTTTGCATGTAATGTAGCTGACAGAGATCAAAAAGAGTACAGATCGGTGAATTCCAGTCTTGCCTACTGTTTTCTTATTTTCAAGGGTCGGACTTTGAAAATTCCACCTACACTTTTAAAAGGGTATGTATCCATCCTATGGTCATTACATACACTATTGATGTTTGATGGCCAAACTGGTATTCACAAAAACACAATGACATTGGGCACTCAAATTTACAAACCCTGGTCATGTAAACTATACCTGGAAAAATTCATCTGGGCAGTACTGTTGAAACCATGTGTGTGGACACACATTACCACCTTCACAGAATTACACTTTCATTTCATTGTGTTTCATTTATTTGTTCCTATATGTAAACAATTATATCCATATATACAAGTATTGTCACAAATTAATTGCAAGTTGAAAGTTACCAAAGCAAGTACTCTGAAAACTTAGTAGGCTTAGGAAAAGAGCTCACTCCCTGGAAGCCATACGACACCGGAGAAAATGTGAACATTAATCTAGACATACACAGTGAATGTAGGTAATATGGATATTGCATGAATACATTCTTGATCAAAAGTTTGCTATAATGATTGGAACATTCTTTTAAAACAGGAAATTGATTTACTTTCATGTAGAGGAGGCTTTTAACATGTTAACTTGGTTTCTGAAACTTTGAATTAGAACATGTTAAGCAGAGGTATTTGGACCTCCTTTTGCTATGGTCATGTGGGTAACTGTTAAATAAGGAAGTATTCCCACTTATTCACCGCATGTACAGTATAGATGTACATCAAGCAGCTGCGAGGCATATTTTGTAGGTCATGTTACACATGACCGACATGAGCCGTCTGATAACCAGATGTCCCTTCATGCATTAGCATACAAGCTTCTCACTTCCTCCTATCATTTAAGTGCTTCCACACTTAAATGTCACAGATCATTGCATACACTGTAAGGACATTCTTGATGACAAGGGCACAGTACACATATACACATTCATGTGCAAGTGCAACCTTCTTAAAAATACCAGCAAGGGTAAATGCCAGACCTTACCAAAGGGAATTCATTGGCACTGGACAATTTTTTTTCATCTCATTGCAAGCATGTGAAATTGCTCACAATTTTAACTGTAAATGATGTTCTATGCAAAACAAGCCAAATTTCCCTCAAAGTGTCCAATATTGCTGAAAATACCATGACTTCAATGTAAGGAGCTTCCAAAACTGATTTTTCCACTGACGAAATTTACTTGAGAAAAGTAAAACAATTAGGTCACTTCACTGGAGTCAGAGAGATATGCACCTCAGGAGTCCCTGCGCACTCCCAGAGGATATTTTAGGGACCATGAAGTCCTTACATCATTCTAGAATAAAAGGTTTTGAAAGATGCAATTTCAAATTCAATCAACGACCCTTGATTTCCAAAACTTCTTCGTGCTGAGCCATTTTTTTTTTTTTCATTTTTTCTCTCTTTCTCTCTTTGTGTGTATGCATACATAATTTAGGGAGAATCACTTTCAGTCCCAGACCTTGAGTTAAATTAGATTTTTCCAGGTGTGCTACAAATCACACCTCTCAGGAGATTAAGGAATGTTGTTGGTGTGCTGTTTTATAAAACTCAAATAGATTTATAGAAGCTTCCTTCTTCATCTAGGCGTGCAAAAAACTCTCACTCCTCAGAGTGATTTCAGGCAAGTGATGATGTTCTATCACACTCCCATGCCTCAAAATCCAAGGCAAGCAGTGCCATCTACAATGCATTGTTCTGCTGTTAAATTATTTTGCAGTCACTTCATTCCTTTGTTGGTATGCTGTCACACACACCCTTCATTACGTCAAATTTATACATACTGGGTGGTGAATGCAATCTTGACCACACATGATCAGGACTAATAGCAGCCCTCATTTCAAATATCACACACCTGGCCTGATTTTCATGTATTGTGTACTGTACATGGCCAAGATTAAAGACATTAACTTCAACTTGTGGTCAAATACCAAGTCAAGCATCCTGGCTCTTTAAAGAGGCCAATTTATGTACTTGCATCACAGGCCATTAGAGTGCTCCAAGGCAACTGCACATGGCCTAAGTCCTTTCCAAAGATATTATACACTTTCAGACTAAACTTTGCATATTCCCTTGTAAACCTCGCAATAGTTTTTCAAGACTGCAACAATGAAAAGTGTTTTTTTTTTTCAACTGTGCTTTAAAAAAAATGTTGACAATTTTACGCCGATTCCCCAACAGATTTTATAATTTGTAGGCTAATCATTTTCATCTATCAATGACACTTTTCATTTACTGAATGGGTATCATAGGTTTGTGCATTAAATGAAAGCCAAACTACAGCCATGCTTTGTTACTTTATGCCTGATCACAAAAGTACAACAAATTTATCTGGCCATTTAGGGGGAAAATTAAGCAAAAATTTAATTTTTAAAAACAGGTGAAAGAATCCTGAACCAAATCTGCACAGTGAGGTGAAACTTTTTTGAGAGTCGCACATCAGATTTCAATGCAAATTTCACAGAAATGTTTTGAAAAAGTACTTCTAACATATCAAGACTTGATGTGATTTAAAACCCTTCTTTCATGGCATGTGTAGGAACAAAGGAAGACTGAGGCTGTCTCACCATAGCTGAGGCAGCCACAGCATAGATGGGGCAGCTGCTGCAAATGGTTTCGACTTTCGACACGGTGTTACCCAAGTTCTATTAAGAACTTAAAATCCACAAACTTACCATGTACTCTAAGTCGATGAATGGATCATTGATGGCCACCACCTCAACCTCACTTTGCTTTTCAAGAGCGGCCCTCAGGACCAACCTACCAATGCGCCCAAATCTGTAGGTGAGAAAAACAAACATCTTGTAATTTCTTTGTCAGGGTGCTTTACATACTGTCATTTTTTAAAAGCTTTGAAGTACGTAAAAATGTATTTTCATCACTACCTCAATATTCAAAAATTTAATTTTTTTGGCACAAGTAAAGTGAATGTGAACTATAGACGAATCTGGACAGATTGTGATGGTCTGATTTTAGTCGGCCATTACTGGGGTTCATCACCTTTAATCTTTAAATTTTCCTTCCTTACCTGTTCCATGGATGGTTGTACACTGAAGTGTATCTTGATTTTCTCAACTTCACTAAATATGACGATTTGAAATTCACATAGACAATAAATAAAGAAGATTAAAGTCTGATGGACCCCACTAATGGCTGCCTACAGTCACTAAAAACA
Source organism: Holothuria scabra (assembly GCA_037179385.1). Lineage (NCBI taxonomy): Eukaryota > Metazoa > Echinodermata > Holothuroidea > Aspidochirotida > Holothuriidae > Holothuria > Holothuria scabra. The sequence goes on along the minus strand of CM074195.1, from coordinate 33,015,071 downwards.
AGCACTAATCAGATTCATCTAAAGAAGCCACTTTGCAGAATTGGTTTCTAAAATACAGTAGACAATGGCACACTAAGAATCCCATTCAATAATGTTGCAAACCTGATTTGTTCTTTCTTTTCACCCATTCACTTAATGGCCAGTTTTTCGAGTATACAGGCCTAACTAAAACTAAAAGAACCAGAATGCAAAAATGCATTGAGGTTTCGATGATACATAAATGTACTGTTTTTCAAATTTGACATCATGCACCACTATCTTCTCACTCAAATGTTATACTAGCAAGTTCAAAAAATAATGTTGTTATTCCAGATGCCCTTTTGACCTCCACAAAAGCCATACATAGATAGATTAAACCAACATCTTGAGATATAACTTTAACAAGATTTGAAGACTTTGACCCCTGGTGACCTGAAATGACCTTTGACCTCCGCCAAAAAAGAAAAAGGGCACATCTCCTGACTAAAACACATCTACATACCAAATGTGAAATCTATCCAAGTTTCCTATCTTGAGATATCGTGTTAACGAGATTTTCAGACTTTGGCCCACAGTGACCCCAGATGATCTTTTACCTCCGCAAAAAACAATAGGGACCATCTCCTGAATAAAACCCATCAACATACCAAATATGAAATCTACCTAAGCTTCCTATCTTGAGATATTGTGTTAACAAGATTTTCACACTTTGACCCCCAGTGACCCCGGATGACCTTTGACCTCCGCAAAAAACAATAGGGACCATCTCCTGAATAAAACGCATCAACATACCAAATATGAAATCCAACCAAGCTTCCTATCTTGAGATATCGTGTTAACGAGGTTTTCAGACTTTGACCCCCAGTGACCCCAGATGACCTTTGACCTCCGCAAAAAACAATAGGGACCATCTCCTGACCATAATGCATCAACATACCAAATATGAAATCTATCTAAGCTTCCTATCTTGAGATATTGTGGTAACAAGATTTTCAGACTTTGACCCCCGGTGACCCCAGATGACCTTTGACCTCCGCAAAAAACAATAGGGACCATCTCCTGACTAAAACGCATCAACATACCAAATATGAAATCCAACCAAGCTTCCTATCTTGAGATATCGTGTTAACGAGATTTTCAGACTTTGGCCCACAGTGACCCCAGATGACCTTTGACCTCCGCAAAAAACAATAGGGACCATCTCCTGACTAAAATGCATCAACATACCAAATATGAAATCCAACCAAGCGTCCTATCTTGAGATATCGTGTGAGATTTTAAGACTTTGGCCCACAGTGACCCCAGATGACATTTGACCTCCGCAAAAAAAACAATAGGGACCATCTCCTGACTGAAATGCATCAACATACCAAATATCAAATCCAACCAAGCTTCCTATCTTGAGATATCGTGTTACTTGAGATTTTAAGACTTTGACCCCCAGTGACCCCAGATGACCTTTGACCTCCGCAAAAAACAATAGGGACCATCTCCTGACTAAAACGCATCAACATACCAAATATGAAATCCAACCAAGCTTCCTATCTTGAGATATCGTGTTAACGAGATTTTAAGACTTTGGCCCACAGTGACCCCAGATGACATTTGACCTCCGCAAAAAAACAATAGGGACCATCTCCTGACTGAAATGCATCAACATACCACATATGAAATCCAACCAAGCTTCCTACCTTGAGATATCGTGTTAACGAGATTTTCAGACTTTGGCCCACAGTGACCCCAGATGATCTTTTACCTCCGCAAAAAACAATAGGGACCATCTCCTGACTAAAACCCATCAACATACCAAATATGAAATCTACCTAAGCTTCCTATCTTGAGATATTGTGTTAACAAGATTTTCAGACTTTGACCCCCAGTGACCCCGGATGACCTTTGACCTCCGCAAAAAACAATAGGGACCATCTCCTGAATAAAACGCATCAACATACCAAATATGAAATCCAACCAAGCTTCCTATCTTGAGATATCGTGTTAACGAGGTTTTCAGACTTTGACCCCCAGTGACCCCAGATGACCGTTGACCTCCGCAAAAAACAATAGGGACCATCTCCTGACCATAATGCATCAACATACCAAATATTAAATCTATCTAAGCTTCCTATCTTGAGATATTGTGGTAACAAGATTTTCAGACTTTGACCCCCAGTGACCCCAGATGACCTTTGACCTCCGCAAAAAACAATAGGGACCATCTCCTGACTAAAACGCATCAACATACCAAATATGAAATCCAACCAAGCTTCCTATCTTGAGATATCGTGTTAACGAGATTTTAAGACTTTGACCCCCAGTGACCCCAGATGACCTTTGACCTCCGCAAAAAACAATAGGGACCATCTCCTGACTAAAACGCATCAACATACCAAATATGAAATCCAACCAAGCTTCCTATCTTGAGATATCGTGTTAACGAGATTTTAAGACTTTGGCCCACAGTGACCCCAGATGACATTTGACCTCCGCAAAAAAACAATAGGGACCATCTCCTGACTGAAATGCATCAACATACCAAATATGAAATCCAACCAAGCTTCCTACCTTGAGATATCGTGTTAACGAGATTTTAAGACTTTGGCCCACAGTGACCCCAGATGACATTTGACCTCCGCAAAAAAACAATAGGGACCATCTCCTGACTGAAATGCATCAACATACCAAATATGAAATCCAACCAAGCTTCCTACCTTGAGATATCGTGTTAACGAGATTTTAAGACTTTGACCCCCGGTGACCCCAGATGACCTTTGACCTCCGCAAAAAACAATAGGGACCATCTCCTGACTAAAACGCATCAACATACCAAATATGAAATCCAACCAAGCTTCCTATCTTGAGATATCGTGTTAACGAGATTTTCAGACTTTGACCCCCGGTGACCCCAGATGACCTTTGACCTCCGCAAAAAACAATAGGGACCATCTCCTGACTAAAACATACCAAATATGAAATCCAACCAAGCTTCCTATCTTGAGATATCGTGTTAACGAGGTTTTCAGACTTTGACCCCCGGTGACCCCAGATGACCTTTGACCTCCGCAAAAAACAATAGGGACCATCTCCTGACCATAATGCATCAACATACCAAATATGAAATCTATCTAAGCTTCCTATCTTGAGATATTGTGGTAACAAGATTTTCAGACTTTGACCCCCAGTGACCCCAGATGACCTTTGACCTCCGCAAAAAACAATAGGGACCATCTCCTGACTAAAACGCATCAACATACCAAATATGAAATCCAACCAAGCTTCCTATCTTGAGATATCGTGTTAACGAGATTTTAAGACTTTGGCCCACAGTGACCCCAGATGACCTTTGACCTCCGCAAAAAACAATAGGGACCATCTCCTGACTAAAACGCATCAACATACCAAATATGAAATCCAACCAAGCTTCCTATCTTGAGATATCGTGTTAACGAGATTTTAAGACTTTGGCCCACAGTGACCCCAGATGACATTTGACCTCCGCAAAAAAACAATAGGGACCATCTCCTGACTGAAACGCATCAACATACCAAATATGAAATCCAACCAAGCTTCCTATCTTGAGATATCGTGTTAACGAGATTTTAAGACTTTGACCCCCAGTGACCCCAGATGACCTTTGACCTCCGCAAAAAACAATAGGGACCATCTCCTGACTAAAACGCATCAACATACCAAATATGAAATCCAACCAAGCTTCCTATCTTGAGATATCGTGTTAACGAGATTTTAAGACTTTGGCCCACAGTGACCCCAGATGACATTTGACCTCCGCAAAAAAACAATAGGGACCATCTCCTGACTGAAATGCATCAACATACCACATATGAAATCCAACCAAGCTTCCTACCTTGAGATATCGTGTTAACGAGATTTTCAGACTTTGGCCCACAGTGACCCCAGATGATCTTTTACCTCCGCAAAAAACAATAGGGACCATCTCCTGACTAAAACCCATCAACATACCAAATATGAAATCTACCTAAGCTTCCTATCTTGAGATATTGTGTTAACAAGATTTTCAGACTTTGACTTTAGTGACCCGGATGACCTTTGACCTCCGCAAAAAACAATAGGGACCATCTCCTGAATAAAACGCATCAACATACCAAATATGAAATCCAACCAAGCTTCCTATCTTGAGATATCGTGTTAACGAGATTTTAAGACTTTGACCCCCAGTGACCCCAGATGACCTTTGACCTCCGCAAAAAACAATAGGGACCATCTCCTGACCATAATGCATCAACATACCAAATATTAAATCTATCTAAGCTTCCTATCTTGAGATATTGTGGTAACAAGATTTTCAGACTTTGACCCACAGTGACCCCAGATGACCTTTGACCTCCGCAAAAAACAATAGGGACCATCTCCTGACTAAAACGCATCAACATACCAAATATGAAATCCAACCAAGCTTCCTATCTTGAGATATCGTGTTAACGAGATTTTAAGACTTTGACCCCCAGTGACCCCAGATGACCTTTGACCTCCGCAAAAAACAATAGGGACCATCTCCTGACTAAAACGCATCAACATACCAAATATGAAATCCAACCAAGCTTCCTATCTTGAGATATCGTGTTAACGAGATTTTAAGACTTTGGCCCACAGTGACCCCAGATGACATTTGACCTCCGCAAAAAAACAATAGGGACCATCTCCTGACTGAAATGCATCAACATACCAAATATGAAATCCAACCAAGCTTCCTACCTTGAGATATCGTGTTAACGAGATTTTAAGACTTTGGCCCACAGTGACCCCAGATGACATTTGACCTCCGCAAAAAACAATAGGGACCATCTCCTGACTGAAATGCATCAACATACCAAATATGAAATCCAACCAAGGTTCCTATCTTGAGATATCGTGTTAACGAGATTTTCAGACTTTGACCCCCGGTGACCCCAGATGACCTTTGACCTCCGCAAAAAACAATAGGGACCATCTCCTGACTAAAACGCATCAACATACCAAATATGAAATCCAACCAAGCTTCCTATCTTGAGATATCGTGTTAACGAGATTTTCAGACTTTGACCCCCGGTGACCCCAGATGACCTTTGACCTCCGCAAAAAACAATAGGGACCATCTCCTGACTAAAATGCATCAACATACCAAATATGAAATCCAACCAAGCTTCCTATCTTGAGATATCGTGTTAACGAGATTTTCAGACTTTGACCCCCGGTGACCCCAGATGACCTTCGACCTCCGCAAAAAACAATAGGGACCATCTCCTGACTGAAATGCATCAACATACCAAATATGAAATCCAACCAAGCTTCCCATCTTGAGATATCGTGTTAACGAGATTTTCAGACTTTGACCCCCAGTGACCCCAGATGACCTTTGACCTCCGCCAAAACAATAGGGACCATCTCCTGACTATAACGCAATCAACATACCAAATATGAAATCCAACCAAGCTTCCTATCTTGAGATATCGTGTTAACGAGATTTTCAGACTTTGACCCCCAGTGACCCCAGATGACCTTTGACCTCCGCAAAAAACAATAGGGACCATCTCCTGACTAAAACACATCAACATACCAAATATGAAATCCAACCAAGCTTTCTATCTTGAGATATCGTGTTAATGAGATTTTCAGACTTTGACCCACAGTGACCCCAGATGACCTTTGACCTCCGCAAAAAACAATAGGGACCATCTCCTGACTGAAATGCATCAACATACCAAATATGAAATCCAACCAAGCTTCCGATCTTGAGATATCGTGTTAACGAGATTTTCAGACTTTGACCCCCAGTGACCCCAGATGACCTTTGACCTCCGCAAAAAACAATAGGGACCATCTCCTGACTAAAACGCATCAACATACCAAATATGAAATCCAACCAAGCTTCCTATCTTGAGATATCGTGTTAACGAGATTTTAAGACTTTGACCCCCAGTGACCCCAGATGACCTTTGACCTCCGCAAAAAACAATAGGGACCATCTCCTGACTAAAACACATCAACATACCAAATATGAAATCCAACCAAGCTTCCTATCTTGAGATATCGTGTTAACAAGATTTTCAGACTTTGACCCCCTGTGACCCCAGATGACCTTTGACCTCTGCCAAAAACAATAGGGTTCTTCCTCTCAATATGGCGCATCTATGTACCAAGTTTGAAAACTGTCGGACATTCCTATCTTGAGATATCGTGTTAACGAGCAAAGTGTCACAAACACACACACACACACATACATCCACACATACACACACACACACACGCACATACACACATACATACACACACACGCCATCATGAATGCATAGGTTTCTCTTTCATCGAAACCAAAAACAATTACCTAAGGGCTAAAGCCCATTTCCAAAACATACTGTAGCTCCCCCCAAAAGGTTTTGTCCCCAATCCCTTGGAAACTTTCTGCTCCTCTTCAGCACAGCATGTACACAGCCTGCTAAATAGTCCCTAGTTCCACCAAAAGCCAGAGAACTGGGGCCCGTTCCACAAAGAGTTACGCACGTTCTTAAGTATGATTTACTGTTGGCTTAAGTATGGTGAATCAAACTTAAGATTGTGCGCATCTCCTTGTGGAACGGCCCCCTGCTGCTATAGGCCTTGACTTTAAGATTTTCAAGGAGTGCTTCTGTACAAATCAAACTCCTCATAAAATTAAGGAGTGTTGCAGGCATGCTGTTTCACTGAGCTTTTATCCAGTTGCTTTACTGTAGTTCTAAATGTTCATCACAGGGTGCACAAAATCACTTTCTGTACTGTAGTTATTTAAAGTGAGTGATGGTGTGCAATTGCAGTTGTGCCCCCTCAAAATTCAAGGCCTGCTGCTTGACAGAAAGTTCTCCTAGTTCAACTTATACTTATTTCACTACTCAAGCAATGATACAAAAAGAAGTCTAGGGGTGTACCTGATCTTGAATTTTAACATCCGGCTGAACCAGATTTTACCAGACAGCACCACCCACTGTAGCTACATGTTTGGAAACGATTCATTTTATAAATTTTTTATTTTTTTAGAGCCTGGGCTGAGATGTAAAATTTAATTATTAATTTTGGAACATTTTCTATCATACTTGAACAATAACTGGCAAGACTCCAAGCTCCAACTACTGGATTTCACTCCGACTACTTCCAGAGGTGTAGATTAGGTAACTTGAAAACAATGGTTAACTCTCAATGGAGTTTACTGAAACTGTATCCTTTACAATATATTTAAACATTTAATTTTGCTGAACTTTTCTTTACATTAAGCAACTTTTATGTACGGTAGTCATACTGTATCCTTCTGTGTGTTCCACTCTTTGGAGGAGACTTTGTTGCTCAACTGATAATCGGATCGGACATCGGATCGGGCCGATATTCGCCACCATCGGTAAAATATCGGATCGGCATTATTCAGCTAAGTTCACTTGCCGATGTTTACCGATATTCCGTTTCCTGAAAACTTTGTAAAAATTTCAAAGGAACTATTTACTGCGTGGTTCACTCAAAGTTCACTGCAGATACATAATGACACTCTGTTAATCCTCACTGCAGGATAAGTAAAAGTTAGTAATAACAAGCCAGCAAAGTTGTTATTCCGTATGTAATATTTTAAAAATTTCAGTTGCATTTTCCCTTCACTATTGTCCCATAGTTTTTTGATGGCAGGTTCATACATTCCTTATGCTCAAATAAAGAACAAACCTGCAATACATGAACTGTATGATTAAATTTCTTTCAAGAGTTACTCCGTTGTTGTTACAAACTTTGCTCCGCCTTTTTCATGATGGAATGATCCAATATTGGCATGGGTAAGACCTAGTGTTTGCACGTGGTATTAAAAAAAAAGTTTCAAAAAATGGTCCCGAACACAAAAGCCCCCAGGTTCGGTGATTACCCATTTTTTTCTTAAGTCCTCCCGATTCTCTGGTGAAGAGTTTTTTGGGGGGAAGACAAGCAATACTCCCGAAGATGAGTAAAGTAGACCTATAGCAACGATTTGTTCATGCTCCTTTGGGTACTGTATATGCATGAGAAATTAACAACTGTATCAGAGAGGTAGCGATCAGGTTCACAAACTTGTTCAAATCAAACGGACAGATATTAGAAATATGACAGAAAAAAAACCCTTCTAAGAAAATCAATACTTCTTTACACCTTTGCCTTTTTCATATTTTAACTTTTGAACGTTTTTGGACTCAAAAAGCAATCCTGCTAACTCCACCTAGAAGCTGTTTGTGTTACTTCTTTCAAAACATAAGTTAAAAATATCTACCGATCCCAGCATTTGTTTACAGTATTCTCTTTCACGTCCGAAAAATGATGTCAATCGTGTTAAATTTGCATCTAGCGTACATGTGTGCCAACACCCACGCTATCGTGGCCTTATTAGGAAGTCGCGTACCTGGGAGTACTACATAGGTTCATTCATAACCGCCCTGCCGTTTAAGTCGGGACACCCTTCAAACTCATGTCGAAAGGAAACTCTCCATCACACGTGTGTAAACGGCGATATTTGGGGCTCACAAGATAATGAAATTTTGCTTAGATCGTTATTTTTCCCAAACAATTTTTGTGTTGGTAGTTACATCCTATTATTTCATACATAACACGAGGTTAATTTGAGTCGTGGGGAAGAAACAAACCAACAATCCTGGTGTCTTAAATTATCGTCAATATTTACGAAATCATTGCAGTCATATCTTGGCACTAAACATATAGTGGAAAAGTGTTCATTTGCATAATATTGACACAATAAACCATCATATCGGCCAATTCAATGCTCGATTTTCTTTCAAGGTTTGGTTTTCATTTCGGTATACTCGAGGTAGCGTCCCATATTGTGAATTTTAGAAAATCGCCGTTAGTATTACAGTACGCATGGTAGGGTTTAGACAGATTTGTTACAGATTCTTGCAGAATATACGGCACACAGTACATCTTGTCTGCAAGTTTCTACATAAAAAAGGACTGACTTGCAGTGTTGGCGCGCCCGTTGCTACGGTATGAATTACTGTAGCTTGCATGCAGATTTTAAAGTTAGTGTACGTTGTAGCATACACTGATCTGAGAAGCAACACTACTGTACATCAGCATGATCAGCCCTCGCACCGGTGAAAATTTCAACTTAATTAAATAGAGTACAACCAACGTTCAAACTCAAATATAATTTCAGGTGATCAGTTCATTCACAGTCTTGATTAAATTCATACTAATTTGCCAACTATTAGACATTTTAAAGATGACTTTAAATAGGAGTAAATGCGCAGGCAACGTACATAAAGAGGCATTGCTTATAGTTACAACAAGGAAATCTAGACCTACTAGTAAATGGGGAAAAATTGTGGGCCTAAACGCATAGATACGGCGGGGTGATGAAAATATCGGATCGGATCGGATATCGGCCGATGTTGGGGAAAAAACATCGGACATCGGATCGGCAGTGAAAAACCACATCGGTTAGGCCCTACTTTGTTCCATTCACGTCTATTTCCAGGCATTTTAAAAGCTTCCTTAAACTGTACTTTCCATTTTGGAGGGAAAGGTCTTAAAACCAAGTTTAAAGGTAATGGTTTTATACATTTAGTGGGATCAAATCCAAATTTTACAGTATCTTTCATACAAAATTTGCTTTATTTGCAAGCTAACTTTCCATGGCAAGGATCGTCTGGGTTGGAAACATGTTTATTACCCTGCATGAATTTAATTCATATTTCCAACAATTTTTACATACAATAATTTCCTGTACAGAATAAGCCAAATTTGCATCCAAATACCAAGCATTCCTGAAATTTAAAATCCCCAATGTGCTGTTTTTTCTGCCCATGAGAATCACTGAGATATTTATTTTTTGTACTGAGATATTTGTCTTTTTTAATAAGGATTGGTACTGTAGGTTTTAAGCCACTCAATGAAAAGTTGGTTCCAGATAAAATCAAGTCTCCCTTGTTTCAAAACAGGTTTACTGTGAATTACCAAATCTGTTGTATTACAGTACCTTTATATCCTTGTTGAATAGTGTCTTTTACTAGTTGTTTGATAAAACAGGCTGGTTCCCACTGCATATTCAAAAGTCCAGCTGGACTGGATATCCGGTGTATCCCTAAAGAAGTCACACAGGGTCAGTCACCTAGCTAAATATTTTGGCCACTTTATATTTTGTTACACTATTAAAAGTCCCTTAAAGACTATTGCCCTGGTCCAAGGTACAGTAACTGTAAACATCACTTTGCAGAGAAAGCATGCTGATAGCATCATACTGTACCTGCAATGAGGCTTAGTTTGCTTCTCTGTGAAAAAATTTCATACCTCATTTTTAATTCATTATAAACCACAGCTCAAATATCAGGCCTAAAGAATTGAGTACATTATTTAGTATCATTCCAATGCATAGACCTAGATGTTGGGTTAAGGGTCACTCAATTGAGAACCTTAAAAATTCCAAAGTGACCCCATCACAACTCTTTAATGAATGTCCAATATTTAGAAACTCCTACTTGAAAGTCAATCCCCCTTTTTGATGTAGTAAATTCTCTAGTTCTTGTATGAAGTTCCTTCGCACCATCTGTGTACTACCGAAGGTTTAATAATGAAATGCCTTTGGCAAATCTTGCAAGTTCAATCACTGCTCCAGGGAAGGTTCAAGAGGCAGACAATTACCAGATAGGAGGATGAAACACATACTTGACATAGCTGATAAAGGGAACGTAGATGATAAATACCCTGGTAAATGAGTGTCAAAGGCACTAGTGACATGGAAAGTATGCATGAAGTAAGTACTGTATGTATACTGTATACAGTATCTAGTCAAACAGGGATTGTCTCTCTTTTTTTTTTTTTTTCTTTTTTTGCCTTCAATGTTTATCTTTACTCAAAAGGAGAAAATGGAATGCAGTAATAAACACTAACCAGGAAAATACAAAGGGAAAGCAGATGTCTGATATACGACAGGCCTCGATTTTCAGAAAAATTTATGGTTGTCCTTCGGGCAAACATTTCACTAATTTTGGTTGTCCATAAGTAAATTTGGTTGTCCAAAACCTTTTTTGCTCAATTTTATAACAGTAACCGTGTTAATGTACAGTGTTGTACCTCTTGAAGATTAAAAAGAGACAAACACACTGACAACTGAAGTATTGTATGATGGAAATAGTTGAAAGAGTTGATCAGTCAGCAGTCAACTTCTTCAATCACAGAGAAAAATGGTTGTCCATCAGACAACCAACCTTTAACTTTTGGTTGTCCACATGGAATTTAAGTTGTCCCAGACAATCGGACAGCCATGAAAATGGAGCCCTGTACGAATTCTGTTTTCAAGAGGGGATTGCTGCAATGATTTCCTATTTTCTTATTTTATACTATACAAGTGAAGGCTTACATTATTTCCCATGCTTTTAAATTCTTCAAGATTTTCTCCATGTAGTAAAAAGGTTTTGGTGCCATTTACACAAAGGTCTGGACAAACACAACATGCAAAGCACATTACTATACTTTAGTATGAACTCTATTCACAAGATAAAAATTACAAGCGATTGTGATTACTCATTTTTGATCTCTTACTATAAGCACAACCTATGATCTGCTGTACACCTGACCTACCAGAAGCATCAAGTGCTACAATTTTAAAAGCCTTTTTCCACCATGTATATCTCAAGACTCAAGCACAAACAAAGGTGACATTTTTCTCAAAATGTTACCCTCTACAAATGGTACCTGTATTGATCAAATGATTTTATATCGAGATTTGGGAAGAGCAGGTTATCAGGGTAAATAAAGACAGGTAAACTGTAACAGCAAAAACAATAGTGCACTAGGACTGTTTTTAAATACATGCAGCTAATCCAACCCAAAAGATAGGGTACTGTAGCTATCAGCACTTGATGCATAGCCTTGCTGTGCCACATTGAAAATCAATATACTACAATATTGTATGCTATACAGTACAGTACTTCACAAAATGCTTTTAGAACAGACTGCCTGTGACCATGAAAAGTATGAGCATTGCAGTTGCCAGCACAGCTGTAGGGCCAAGAAGGGTATGATAAAAATGATGTAAAACATGGCAATTAAAATTGTTTACTATACCAGTACTTTATTAAATGAATGTGGTATCCAGGTGAATGTGAAATACTGTAATGGTACAGTACTATGTACATACAGGAACATCAAATTATCTTTCAAAAAAATAAAATTGGTGATAGATTGGTGTACATTCCTCTCATATTGAAAACTTTTTACACAAATGGATGGGGGGGGGGGGGGGGGGGGTGGGGGGGGTCGAGTTGATTCCAATGCACCTTATGTATTATACTTGGCAAATCTGGTAAAGTTACCCATGGAACTTGCCCAAAGAAATCACCAGTACAAACATTACTGTTGCACAAATTCTGTACCCAATGCATCATGGAAAAGATGCCGGTGCAGTACGTTGTGCATTTAGTACATAAAGGTGCTATGGTCGAGTGGATAAAGGCGGCGGCATTTGAAGCAATGAAGCTTAGCAACCGGGAGGTCTGGAGTTCAACTCCTGGCCAGGTCAAAGTAAGGTGGGTTTTTCATCCAAAAGCAATCTACGGTTTTCCCATTAGAACTGGCCTTTCTAAAAAAAACCAAATTTGATCCAAATTGTTGAATTGGCTGCCACCCGACGTGAAGTTGTAATTCATAAGCCAATGGCTTCTTCCACATTCGTGGTCGCTAAGCGTTGTAAAACAACTGCCCTTCAAGGCCTGATTATTATTATTATTAAAGTACATAGAGTGCTAACCAGCCCTCATAACTTTGTGAGGTACTGTAATTACTAAGTATTTATATAATTTACACAGTACCCCCTTAGAAAACAACTTCTCTATCACATATAGTGTTCGACCGATTACGCTATAAACAGCAATACCCAGTAACCAATTATTGAATTTAACAATTGGTCCGATGCCGATTACTGATTATTAGAAAGAGTGAAGTCACATGTTTTTCTCTATTGCAAGCGCACCTTAATTCGTGCATAATGTATCACCATAAACAGTTCAGGATGGAAAATATTGGGAATAGCTCTGTTCTTTTCACGAACAGGATATCACTTTTGCGGGTGTAATATTTTCACTCCAAAAGTGGAGATACAAATGAACCGTCAATACAGTAGAATTGTTTGCAGTCAATGTCACATGCCCTTTGATAATTTACAGTAGTTCTTAGGCCAACATCATCCTCCATCTAGTTTTCATCCCCAAGTCATGTGAAACATTTGAATTCTTTTACTGTACTGGGTTGCAGTTGCATTACTGTACTGTAGGTAGTCTCCAGCTTTATCCAACCCCATGTACAATAGTGCAATCATGATAATCTTAGCAGTTTTGGGCGGCAAAACAATTGCATCCAACTAATGTATCTTACGATTCCTTTCGGATACAAATATCCCTGTATATTTTAAGCATTTCTTGTCCAAAACTTTGTATTGTTTTAAAAGAATCTGCAACTGATATGCACTTAAGTCAGATCCAAAAAAAAATTCATGTACATAGAGATTTGTGATACCGTTTCTTGGTGAATTAAACACTAAATCACAATGGCAAAGGCGCAAGTTGTGTTTGGATGGCTAGAATCAATGCAATTGAACCAATCACGATAGCAGGACCAATTTAAATTTTAAAATGGATCGTATGCATATGATGTCACCATGCAAAGCATGATGCCTTGATTGGCGGTAAAAACGGGCACGCACACAAGTTTACTGCATGCGTGGTCCAAGAAGTTTGCTGCGAGAGACCACATGCATCACTGTTATAGTTTGCAATGATGTCGTAGGACAACATTGCACAAGTCCTACTGTAAATAACATTACAGAAAGAATGCTGGGAATGGCTTAATTTATGCAAGATAATAACCACCGAACTTAACAAGATTCTAGGTGCTACATGTACAAAACATGCACAGATATGTATGCTAAGCTTGGGAATTTGAAAAAAAGGCAAAACACTGCAGCCCAACAGTCTGTACTACAGTATGTGTTTTGTGCAGAACAGTTTGTACAGCAACTTACACGGCGCTCTCCACAAGACAGCAAGGAATATACCTTGGGTGCAATTCTAAACCTTATTCAAGGTAAAACTATTGGTTATAGCGGAAAATGTCAAACCATCACTTCCATGGCAGGGGTAAAATTTATACTTTTGTGATTATCAATGCATCCTGTTTTGGCAGGAAGTTAAAGGATTGAGTTTACAGGAATTTTAACGAAACAAAGAGCAAGTTTCCAGTATATTTTAGCCCCTTTTTCCAGTATGCAAATATTCAGCCTGATGCCCCATTACTTAACAGATGATCAGTCGAACACTAATCACATACATACTTAATGCTGCATTTTATCTACCAGCTTTTTAATCCACTTGTTTTACTGTACAGTCAATATTCAGATTTAACTATGCAATTGAGGCAAAATGTTAAGCTGTCAAAAGGGCCAATTGACAACACTTTTTATCAAATTACATTACTGTTTCTTACCTATGATATACCACACAGGTGAAATTGACAGAGTTCCAGGTGCTGTTTAGTGCCATGCCAAGCAGAACCCACCAGACTCTATCCCCCCCCCCAAAAAAAAAAAAAAACAATACTTTTTTCACCAAAAGTAGCACACTGTCATTCTTGAACATCACCAATATCATGGGCATGGTCGGTCAATGCTTCTTATGAGTGTCAAACAGAATTGACCCAACATTTCACGGGCTTTAACACACTGGAGCTAGGTTGCAGATCATACTACAGAATAAAGGTTTGATAAGAGGATGAAATTAGTAGAGCAGACTTGGCAAGGTTTAAAACTGACTTTGAGTCACCAATTCTCAAAACGGAAATGACTCAAGGAATTGTATCATGATTTTCCTATTTAAACAAATTGTGCACAGTGACTTGATTTACAGTACTGACTTTAACTTGTGTAACACTGAGGGCAGCAAATGAATGACTTGATGGGTCATTTGAAACAACTCTTGGGTGATGAAGGGGGTGGGTTCCATCTAAATCAGACACTGCTGAAACTCAGTACTTACCCATTGATTCCAATTTTGACTGGCATCTTGCTCTGTGAAAGTCAGTATGGGATGAGGTGAGGAAACACAGCAACTGTATTATAAAGAAATTAGAGAATTTATCAACCACTGGACATTTGACCAAAGCAAATTGATACTGCTCAGAACTCAGTCATACTGTGATTGAGTTTCCAAAGGGAATATGTATACACCATGTAAGTAGTCTTATGTAGCCTTATCTGTAAAACATTTATTGACTTTGGTTTTACAGATTCTTAGTGCTCACCCATTGCTGCTAAACAAAACCACTTTTTAAAATAGCTGACTGTATTACATAGTAGTACATAGACAGAACAGCAAGTGTTCTGTTCATAATTTAGCTTTGAGATAGTGTAGTTAAACCTTTCATCTCAAAAATTCTTTGATGGGAACAAGTTGTTTCTTGCAAGTCCAAGTCAAGTCTCCAATTAATGCATACAAATCTCTAGTCTAGTCTCAATTCATGCAGTCAGCTGCAAAATAAAATCATGTCACAAGTCATTGAGTTGTAAGTCAAGTCTTATAAGTCATGCAGCCAGCTGCAAATCAAGTCCAAGTCACTGAGAAGTAAAAGTCAAGTCTCAAGTAATGCAGACAGCTGCAAAATCAAGTTAGTACCAAGTCATTGAGTTGCAAGTTGAGTAGCAAGTCTAAGTCTCAAGCCATGCAGCCAGCTGCAAAATCAAGTCCAAGTCACAAGCCACGGAGTAGCAAGTGAAGTCCAAGCCAAATTGCTGATATGTGAACAGTGAATGCAAGAAACAGGTTCTCTGAATTCAACACCAAATGTACATAGCCTACCTACGGGATTTTTCAACTAGCCATTTAAAATATCTTTTTTTTTTTTTACATTTGCTGTAGAATAGGCTCTCGCTACGGACAACCAATAAAATCTGGAGCATTATTACAGATTTTCTTATGTTTTCTGGGGAAACCACTGAATTCTTAGGAGCAGTAGTTTTATGACTTTGTTTTACAATATGCCTGTGTGGAATTATTTTGGTGGAAAGAGTACTTCTGTACCCTTTTCAGGGCTTCATTTAGGTGTTTACAGGAGTCATTCAGTGCTTTCAGGCATCATTTAGGTGTTTACTTTAAAATCACCCATAATACTTACGAAGGACAGGAGTACTACAGACTAATACCAGCAATTTGAATACAAAGGCCACAGAAAGTGTGTAAAAGCAGAAAAGAGGAGAAGCATGCTCCTTTTATTGTGTCTAAAATTCTCTGCAAAAATGTGACATCTGTACATCAGAAATTGAATAGGCCCAACTAGGGCAAATGATTTTCTGCTTCAAAAGGAGCAAATTCTGTTTTCATATTTTTAAATCCCTTTTTTTTTTTTTAAGTTTCAATTTTTTGAAGATTCTGTGAAATTCCATTTCAGTACAGAAGGGTATATAAGTGGTCAAATAATGCACACCATAACTAACCTAGACCTGCTAGCCTACTCTATTTTCTGTTACAGCCAGATACAAGAACAAATACAAAACATTGACAATATTTCTTCCCAATTTACACTAAAATTGATACTAACCACGGACATCAGAAGAAACATTGAGCACTTTCAATTTTACAGTAGCAACTCGATCATGATGCCAATGGAATGGAAATTAAATGGACACATGCTGAAATCTCTGGACCATGGAAGGACAAACAATACAACCATTTCCTTTTTCCACAATCCCAGAAAATCATTGACCCTAACTAACCCTTTCCCAGAAGGCTGTGTTTTGATGTTGATAGGCATGCTTTGTTTTACTCCGCACTAGAGTCCTTGGCAACAGTGCACAGGAAATTCTGATGTTATTGGCTTTGTAGAGTTGCCCCATTCAGGTGATAACTTTGATCAATAGGCATCCAGGGGAGATGTGCGGACTGGATCAAGTCTTGGGTTTTTGGTAAATCCCAGAGGGTTGTTGTTAATGGTAATTTCTCCTCTTGGAATGATGTCACAAGTGGAGTACCACAAGGTTCTGTTCTGGGCCCAGTTCTTTTTCTAGTTTTTATAAATGATATTGATTGCTCTCTCTCATCCTGTATTAGTAAGTTTGCTGATGACACCAAGCTCTATGGGAATGTTAATGACGGAAAGAATGCTTCTCTGTTGCAAAGAGACTTAGATAGGCTAGTTACTTGGTCTCAGACTTGGCAAATGTCTTTTAATGCTGATAAATGCAAAGTTCTTCACTTTGGATCCAAGAATTTGGGTCGTAAGTATACCATGGCTGGTAGTGTTCTAGGTAATGTGACTTCTGAAAAAGACTTGGGTGTTGTCATTTCAACCAATTTGAAGCCTTCTAGGCAGTGCGCTGCAGCTGCTGCTAGGGCTAATAGGGTGCTTGGTTTAATCATGAGGAATTTCAGCAATTTCAGTAAAGATATTATGCTAAATCTGTTGGTTAGGCCACATCTTGATTATGCTGTGCAGGCATGGAACCCTTTTTATGAAAAGGACAAGTTTATTTTAGAGCAGGTTCAGAGGAGGGCCACACGGCTTATTCACAATGTGCGTAATCTCCCTTATCATGATAGGCTCAATTGTCCAGGACTTACTTCTCTCGAGTTAAGGAGGGATATGCTGCAGGTTTGCAAGTTCCTTTCTGGTTATGATTCTCTGTCTAACTGTAACTACTTAGAGATTTGTGCTGATCCCTGTGTTCGTGGCCATAATAAGAAGCTGGTAAAATGTTTCTCTAGACTTGACATCAGAAAGTTCAGTTTCTCTCATAGGGTTGTTAATGAATGGAACAGTCTCCCTGAGTGGGTTGTTAATTCCACTTCAGTCAACTGCTTCAAGATTAACATTGACAAGTATTACTGTGACAGTGGCAGGATCTGATTGTATTGGTTTGTTTAGTCTTTGTTTGGATTAGGTGTTGGTTTTGGGTCTGTTCTATAGGGCATCTTATGCGGTTTTTACCCTCCTTTGCCCTTAAACTTGTTATGTTATGTTATGTAATTGTACACAGTTTTTCTCCAGAGTCACAACATTTTCAAAGATATGACATTTTGTATCAATTTTACATTGGTACTCTGCATGTGATTTTTTTCCACTCACACTCTGTCATGCAATTGCATCAGCATGCTGATGCAGGCACACTGTGTGCTTAAAGAGGTCAGCATTGAGCTAATATCCATAACATCATGACGGTGTTAAAGGGTAAAAAGCACATGACAACACTTAGTAAGCATATCCAGGAAAAAGTAAGAATTTTGAAATTTTGTGGTGGCCTCATTTCGTCAGTTTGGCACAAAATTTGAAAAAGTGTCTGGTCACAAATTTTTAATTGAATTCAACCCTTGATTACTCTCTCATAAAACTGTGTGTTAATTTGTATGTAGGATTAGGATAAAGGGATTGTTTAAGCTGGACCATTTGTCATTGGTATGTGAAGAAAACTTAACAAGTTTGAAAAAATTTGTTTAACTTGACAAACCAGCTTAATGGGCCCCATTAAATCCATACTTAACTTAATTAGTGTTTGATATGATCAATGGACCAAGCGGGCCGCAATGGGCTAGTAATAGTACCTCTGATGTTATACTAGGCTACCAGGAGGTGGTAAATGCTACCATATGCATGCATTTAGCACTGACTACACTGTACTCCTCCATGCTTGCTGATACTGTTTTTGAACTCACATGCATGCATTGTGATTTCCCCACAATTTGAAAGGGGTGAAAGGTTGCGAAAATCTTCTAGTTTCAACACCCAGTCGTTTGTGAAGTTAACACATATTAAACTGACTAAAACGTGGATTTTCCAAAAAGTGGAAATTAAAATTGGAGAGGTAACGGAAAATTGGAAAAAGCAGAATTCCACTAAAAGCCAGAGATTTCACAGCCCTGCCTAACATTAGGCTAGTACAGGATACTGTTCAAGGATTAGGCCTAAGTTAGCCGAGGCTATACTGGTCAATCCCCTTGATCGTCAAACAAAGGCACATTGAACCAGCAAAAATACTTTGGGGTACTCATCGGGTTTCCATACCCAGAAGTGACATACCTATGTGCACATGCATACATGTATCAGGCAAGCCACCTCCAAAATAGCAAACTTTGAGATATTTGCATCAAAACCTGGAGATTGGTACCTAAAACCTGGAGATTCTAAGTTTGTCCTGTACTAGGACTAAACCACAATGAGTTTCTTCTCACTGCATGAGAAGATAACAGATGATGAGGTGGGGGCTCTGGTCACTACAGAAAAAATTTGCCATCTGCACCACTCAATGGTCACCATATTTATTAGTCCATGGAACGTTGTATGCACTGTATGCCCGGCAAAAAAAAGTTGCACTGCATGCACAGGCTAGGGTATGTATGCCAACTTGCCAAGCCTATGCTTAACAGCTGGCCTATGCCCTACAATGGGATCGCAAACACATTTTATGAGTAAGTGGAAAAAAGCTGTTATTTCCCATGTGGTTTAGCATTTGTATTTCTTAAAGTAATGTTATTTTACCATGATATTTGAAAATTTGACCATGAGATGATGCCCCAAACCATGAGACTCACAGTGAAACGTAGCTGGCGTAGCCCCTGTGTGTCTGCCGCCCCCTTAGGCTGCCTCCCCTCAGAGCCTGCAGCCGATAGTCAAAAATTCAGTGGCCTAAATCATAACATGAACATGGTCATTATGATTCTATTAGGGAAATTGTATTGAATATTCATAAGCCTATAAGAAGCTAAGAAGATACCATACCTGTGTCAGATAGTGTTACGTTGAGCATAGAACAGTGAACTTTACAGCACAATACCCTGTGAACTGTAGGACTATAGCATATATGAGAACTAACTTTACTTGTTGTGAAAAATTTTAATGGTTGGAAGCTTTCGCATGCAAGTCAAATTTATGAGAATTCAGCTTGTAACTGAGCGGTGAGTTGTCCGTTTACTACACCCCTTGCTAGAAAACAGATGCCTAGGCCTAAATAGTTTGCCAGAAATTTGAAAGTATATTCGATAAGAATTTGGAGAAGAAACTGTCAAGTACACCTCGATACCTTGTTAGCACATGGAGATTCTTCCTATTGTGAGACTTGTTGAATGAATGTGAATATTCATATTATAGTAGAAAACATCCAATTATTCTTTGAGTATGTAGGCCTAGGCCTTCAATGAACTTTCTGTAAGTTTTCTACGCAGTTGAACAGATTTGGTGTCCAACGCCGGTGGACGTTAGTTTTTTCCCAGCTGTAAAAATTTTGTCTGCTCCACTGGCTAGCCTAGGTGAAACCAAGAGAGTTGGCAAGTATGATGTATGCATCCCCAACTCTAACCCAGTATTACTAACTAATACACAACCCTATTAAGTATGCGTTGGTAACCCCACAGGTCGTCCTAGCGTTATATAGTATATATAGTATATATAAAAAGGAAAAGGTAAGACACACTGCCTAACACCAACACAGTGCTTTGAACAAAACTGGTCATGATTTCTCACCTCATACTACATTTACCCCTTCAAATCTCTCGAGAACCTTCCCATCGTCTTCTTCTAAAGAAACACAACAAACTTTAAGTTGTCTTAAACAAAAAGCCTCACATCAAATGCAAAAATCTTCTCCTACGATTCAATTTTAACAACGGACTAGATCACTCTTCTCCAGTTCATGACGTCACATTACGTAATGGGAATTGCCCTGTACGAAGCCGGTTCTCCCATTGGATAGTTCGAACTGCTTTCAAAAACGACCAGACTTTAATTTTTTTCTGCACGGGGAAAACGTGCGGATCAGAAAACCCAGCATACCAAAACGTGTGCCCTGTCACAAGTACATACAACACGTATAGGTATGTACTGTACCGTAGAATTCCCCTAGCTGTGCTATGAAAAAAAAACTTGCATGCGGCATACGTGCGAACTTCACGTACAGCATGCATACAACAGGCGTTCTCAGCATTTACGTGCACTGGCTCAACGATGGGAGAACCGGCTTCGTACAGGGCAATTCCCATTAAGTCATGTGACGTCATGAATTGGAGAAGAGTGATCTAGTCCGTTGTTAAAATTGAATCGGTGGAGAAGATTTTTGCATTTGATGTGAGGTTTTTTGTTTAAGACAACTTAAAGTTTGTTGTGTTTCTTTAAAAGAAGATGATGGGAAGGTTCTCGAGAGATCTGAAGGGGTAAATGTAGTATGAGGTGAGAAATCATGAACAGTTTTGTGCAAAGCACTGTGTTGGTGTTAGGCGGTGTGTCTTACCTTTTCATATTAGGGTTGTCGCACTAAAAATACGACTACACGAAAAATATCAAACTTCAAGAATTTGACTGATTCACATTGTTAAGTACCTTTTTCTAAGCAACCATGCCAAATTTTATCGAAATCCGACCAGTACTTTTCAAAATATAGCCGATTTTATGTCTCCATAATCCTTACGATTTCTCCAAATCGCCGTATGCTTAAGTGTTACGATCTGCCTGCAAAAGTTGGTCAAAAACAACATCGTAACTGCTCACTCAGACGCTTTGATTATTCATCACTGTGTTACGTACACCACATGTGCCGACGTGAATATGCAACGTTACTGGGCAAGACACTCAGTGATCACGCGTCCGTGTCATGATAGCTTGCGTTCTGTGTACGTAACATGCATTAACAAGTCGCACATAGCCTGCTTACACACAGTCTATGCTATAGCAATCCGTACGCGTGCTTACGCACACGTACACAAGTACGTAATTTACTAACCGTACTTCGGTATTGCACGTACAGGTATATACAATGCAGTACTGTATGTAAGCATATTGGCGGGAAATCCCTTGTTGCTAAGCTGGACAATAGGCTCATACATAAACATATCAATGTCGGCTCAGTACAAAAGATGTAGGCGGGGATCAATGGGCTGTTTCATTAAAATCGAGTGTGCATCGGGGCTGAGCAAAAAATCATTTTTTTTTCTTCGGAAATGGAAAGATCATAAAAAACGCTACAAAATGATACCTGGAAGCAATTGCAGATTTTTCTGGAACCCGTTGTAATCATGTCACCAATGTTTTAAGCCCAA
Organism: Holothuria scabra; assembly: GCA_037179385.1. NCBI lineage: Eukaryota > Metazoa > Echinodermata > Holothuroidea > Aspidochirotida > Holothuriidae > Holothuria > Holothuria scabra. The sequence goes on along the minus strand of CM074195.1, from coordinate 32,993,019 downwards.
AAATGGTAAAGAAATATTATTTTTGGCGATCGCTTCCCTCCATTATAATGTAGAGTTCCTTTTCTTCTTTCTAACGATATATGGGTTGTAGGGGTCAAAGGTTCAGCCCCAATGCACGATCAAGTCAAAGATGGCCGTGTGTGGCATTTTACGTGTGACCAAAACACACTTTTGACTATCACCGTTGCAACGATGCTTCAAAGGGATCGTTAGAAACTGTAACATATTTTTTCTTCTTTTTGTTTTAAAGCTTATTTGGTGAAATATTATAGTAGAAATATGTCTTTGGTGTACTAATTTTACAGTGTAGGCAAAATTTCGACAATTTTGGGTGTCGTAAATTCAGTTTTTAAACACACTGTTTTAGCGACTTCGTGTTTGGGTGTGAGTAGTTCCGCGAGAATTTTGGAGAAAAATTCTGTGTGCGTGCGACAACCCTATTCATATACTATATAACGCTAGGACGACCTGTGGGTAACCATAACCTCAACCTTGGTGTTACTAGCCTGTGCGTACTTAACCCTAACCTGTAACTTGTGTAACTGAGTGTGGGTAAGTAAACCTATTAGAATCTACTTACAGCCTTGGCTATGTGACACTTGAAATACGTTAACTGAGGAAGTCTGCTGTAGTCTATATAGCCTAGGCCTATCATTCAGGCCGTGTTTAGTTCCTTAACTGCCAAACTGGACTGCCTAACGTTGGAATTGGACTCCACGTGCACGCGTGCGTACTGTACGATGTGATAGTGTGATAAAGGCGTGATCAAGGTATTCACTTTATATAACCTCACTGAATATTAGCACTTAGCCTAGCCTAGTAATATTATGAATCTGCTTGTGACCTTATACGAGTTGTTATATTGGGCTGCTTAGTTTAAGCTAAGAAATAATAACATGTGTCACTAATTTATGACCTGGCAAAAAGATGATATGCTCGTCTCTCCATCGTTGGGATGGAAAAACTTGTTTAGATCTGAAATGAAATAGAGAAAGTGGAGCTACTCACCGTGAGCTTTTATGTGGAGCTGGCAGAAGACTACAACCGGCCGTATACGTATGCAGTGCTAGTGCTGTGTACGGGTACGGTATACGCGGTACCGCTACGCATACAACTGTATGGGCACGGCAAAAACGGACACGTTACTTTCGTGGGTAGGAATGCAGCATGGATTACATGTACATGTAGCTCGCGTAAACGGACTAAAATGCACGTAGGCATCGGCCAGCACAGTGAGCAATAGTTTTGATGTTAATCGAACTTCGATAACGTGATTAAATTTCCTCTGATGGTTACGCAGTTCATTCATCAAGGTACGTTCAAGTTCATCGACTTCAATGAGGTGACCGTGGACTGCGCAGGCCCGTCGAGTGGACTTCTCCATGATAAATACGTACAAATCCTTGGAGCTGTTAGGTGCGCACTCGACGCCGTACCATGAGTATACTGAAGCTTCGAAATGCTACTGAGAACACAAGAGCTGAGAACACAGAGGCTTGCCCCTTGATCCCACCTGGAGCCCTTTGGGGCTTCGCGCTCGCGGTGCCAGCCACACATGCACAGTTTAATACTCATGGGCACATCATAAGCATTTTCGCCCCCCTCCCCCACTCTCAAACAGAGATGTGCGCCCCTGGACAACAGAGCCGCGCAGGTAGAACTTCGCAAACTTGAATTAGGCCTAAGAAGAAGTAAACTTAGCTCCTCCATGTTCAAACTCAGTTTCAGTTATCATCATGTCATGTTTTTACAATTTTTCTCACCTTTTCACCTTTTTTAAATATATGTTACGTACTTTGTTGTTTATTTTAATATATCTGTTACTGCCAATCAGTTAATCAGATGTGAAACCTGCATGCAAGTGTGCGTGTAGTGAGCATTTTTAGGAGATCCTAAGTGTTTGGGTCAGTTTATCAATAGGGAGTTCTATTTAAAATCCCGGGGCAATATGCGTACATTGGATCCAGGGGGCCTGCAATTACAGGGTCCCGGAAGCTCTGAAATTTTAGGTTTTTGGGGGACTTAATGGGAGCAAAAAAGTACCTTTGTACAGGTTTTACTAATAATCCTGAAAAGGGAGTAACTGCGGCAAATGTGTGTCACTGGGCTCGTCAATAAGGGGACTGAGCCGGGACATGCCCTTCCCTCAGTATGTTTAAAAAGTCCTGATTTGAGAAGAAGAAAGGTAATTTTAAAAAGAAAGATAGCATGCAAAAAAATTTGTTTTAACTGTTTGAAGGGCGAAAGTAAACTCTCCTACAGGTTATCGTTAATGCGGGGGCCCAAGGGGAAGACCCTGGCAGCTTTGCAACTTTTGCACTCTGAAATGTAATAATTGAGCCAAAGAATAGGCGAAATGTAATAAAAGCAACTTAAACGTGTTAATTCCCAAATGGGCTTATTGCCCTTTTGAAAATTTATTTTCCGACATTCAGTTAAGCCCCTGTCCCACTTTCACGGCTTCGGTCCCCGTTTGCTACGGAATTATGAACCGTGGTGAAACCGGCGTGTTTTGGACACGGTTGAACACCTCCAGGATGGAACTAGGTAAGGCGCGGATCCAAGGGGGGGGGGCTTTTACGGCCAAAGCCCACCCCCCTTTTTTCGTCACATCAACCATAACAAATTCACTAAATGTATATCTACGAGAACATTCAAGTCAGGGGGCTATTTCAGGCTCATCCTTTCCCTCACAACACAAATCCAAATGCACCAACCTCGTATGATATTAAGCCCGAGTGAAAAGGCTATCTAATACTTTCCTGCCGCCATAACAGGGAGCTGTAACTCCCTGGCCACAACAACAAGATTTGAATAATGTGAATAGCTGTCGGCCAATTGGCCTATGTCATGACGTTATGACCGTTACCGACTGAACTATGTTCACAAAGTCGCACGAGCCCATGCGCGCAATGTATCGTGGTGGCTGTGAACTGTCGACACGTTAGTTTTGTCTCAGTTTCCAACGGTAGTTCATTATTGTATAGAGCAGGGTGTGTAAACTTTTGGACCAAATCATGTTGCTGTGACCATCTGGGTGGCCCCAGTGGAGCAGGTAGTATAATAGGTCGGGCGGCGTCTTACCGTCACCCCTTGCCCACATCCTTCCCCCGTTTGATTGACCAATGTGCGAAGACACACATGAACACTCCTGGTGAAGAGGGACAGCGATCAAAAACAATAATATCGGAGGAACACAAAACACAAACTTTGAAGTATGTTTCAAGTGTTTATTATAATGCGGCACGTAAGAATTGAAGTCCTGGTATAGGCCTAGTTGTTGATGCTGACCACGGAGAATTGGGCTATACGTTGACTTGATGTCTGTTTCAGCTAATCAGGCTGCTCAAACACATCGGATCCTTATATAAAGCGGTTCGATAAAACTTGAAAGACTATTTAGACGGTGTGTGATGCATTACCATCCTCCCTTTTCGTCGGTCAATGAAGTTGCTCGAATTATACTCATCGTAATCTTATATCGCAAGGTAGTCAAATAGATTGTAGAATGCCCCTATCAGCTCATTTTCCAAAGATTAATTTCTTTACATTACCATTTCATCCAACGGTAGTGGTTCATTTTATATGGTAATTTTCTGACCATTTTATAACTTACTTATTTTTTTTTATTAAAGTATAAATTTTATTACAAACGAAAGCTCAAAATAACGATTGCTTAGATTCTACTTGCGAGTCGGCGGCTGTCTGAGTGATCATGATTTTTCATTTTTTTTTTTTTTTACGCCCCACTCCAACAGATGGTGGCGCTCCGCTTGGTCTTTCAGGATTAGATATTTCATTGGCGTAAGAAGCGTGAGGCTGGGGGCGAAACCCCCCTGTAAAAAATGAGGGGACGGAAGCATACTTCCGTCCCCCACATTCCGGGTCAGGAAACCGCTTTTTCATTTCCCAAATCTCAAAAAACAAGCAAAATTGGCGCACCGCAAAATACAATATAGAATGCATCATTCCTCGCTTATAATTCAGTTTGGTTTAACTTTTCCGAGCTGTGAAAATGACAAAATCGGATATTACTATACGCGCCACCACATCATCAAAAGACACCGGCAGCTATATTGCTATTTTTGTACACTGTCTTTCATAGAGATCCAAATTTTCTTCTGTGGGAACTCCTGATTTTGAAATATTTTGTCTAAAAAGGACAACAAAGTTTGGGAAACTTTAAATGTCATCGGAGAGTCTAAGTTCGTCCGTCTGTGTAGACGGATTCTTTAGTAATTGAAGTGTCAAAATGTTGTCACTGATCAATGTTGCAGAGCAGTGACGTAGCTACAAGAAGGAGGGGCTCTAAAAAGTGAAAAATTCGGAAATTTGCCATTTGAAACACCAGTCAAATACAGTGCGGTTGTCCCAACTTTTCTTTCATAAAATTCCGAATTCTTCCTAATGAAAGCTTCATATTTGTAATTAATAGTTTTAAATAGACAAATTTTTCCGCGGGCTCCGCGCGCCCTAACCTGCAACCCTTTATGCAGTAAATGGTCGCTCCTAAAGTAGTCAGTGGTAAACGTTTCACAGCCGCTATACGGTAAAGTTTCCATAAAATTTTCTTCAATAAAGGCTTTTAATTTTTAAATATTTTGTTTAAAAAATATAACAAAGTTTCGGGAGCTTTTTGAATGTCTCCGAGAAGCCTCATTCCGCATCCCTTAGATAACATTATGTAACATTAACGATCTTCAGTCGGCATGGTATCTCAGGTATATGCCAACAGGAAACGCAGATTATGTGATGGTCCCCCAAACATTCAAATATCTTTACAAGACACCCTGAATCTAAACTATTTCTTGCAAAACAAGCACCATATATAAAAATGTGTAAAAGGACCCAAATTTTCGACGTGCGCAGTGCAGTAGTGTTCAAACTTAAGAAAAGATAAGATTCTAGTAATTTAAAAAAATGTTCTTGCTCGTAGAAAAAAAGCGAACAATTTAGCGAGAGGTACATGGTCCAAAATTGTTCCGCCCCCACTTTCATATTGCTTCCTCCGCCACTGAGATATTCAGACAGAGAATCACCGTACGTCCCTATTACCCGCTTTCTCTAAGTTCAGCCCCCCTCCCCCCTTTTTTTTTTTTGAAATGTTTGGATCCACGCCTGAGGGTGTCGCTAGGGTGTCCACGGAAAGACTAAGGATGCAGAAAGGTTGTGCTAAGGAAGTGTCAAGGTTTTGCCACGGACGATTGCGGTTATGTGACCAGTTTCCCAAGCAGTGGCGCAGCCACGGGGAGGTGTTGTTTCGGGGGTTAGAACACCCCCCCCCCCTCCCCCCTGCGAACCAACCTTGCAATGCAAAAACACCTAAAATAGCAGTCTTTTCTCTCTATCCTTAGACTTTCCCTCATTTCGTGCCTCGAAACCCTCCCCATGACACAATTCTGGCTCCTGTTCCCAAGGTTGTGCTACGATGCCGCCCGACGGTGTCGACGGATATACTACGGTTCTGTTACTGTTTTTTCTACGGTCGATCGTCTCTATTTTGTGCACTTGGGTCTCTGATACTGCATCATTCTACATCATGGTGCTTAGCAGAAAACAACTCTACGTGAAGTTCCTGGACGAAGAAAAAGCAATGCTCATTCTCAATCTGCCCTACTTCGCTGCACTCTGTATCTGTTGGGGTATCGGCCGTGTTGGCTTCGACTTCAGCTGGTGCCTGTGAGGGTGGCAAACAGATTGTCCAGGGGCACCCGCCCTTTTACCTGCTCTGGTTTTGTCTGGCATTGTTTCTCTGTGTGTGCCGCGATGTAAATACGTTGCAATCTCTACAGTTCGTAAATGGTGAATGCTTATCGGTGTCGTGGACCACATGATAAATGATAACCGGAACCCTCTCATAGCATAACCGTAGTATATCCGTATCGTAAACGTAGGCACCGTGACACAACTGCAGTGCAGCTTATAGTATCCGTAGCGTCTTCGTAGCTTTCCGTGGTCAAATCAGATCCCCACGGTTCTGGCCGGCTGTGCTACGGACATTCTATGGTTGTGCCACGGTGCATGAGCGGTTGTGCTACGATGCTTTACGTTTACCTACGATTGGTGGCGGAAAGAATAAAGTTTTTGAAGATGTCGGAAATTGAGCTACGGCAAAAACGAGGCTACGGAATCTCGACGGTGGATCCCGGAACCCCACGATCCCGTCTACGGTTTCACTACGGATAGGCACGAATCAGAACCGTGTCCTTCCCGGACGTCGAACCGTCAAAGTGGGACAGTGGCATTATTAGGGGGCCATGAACCCAAAAAATCCCATAAAAAAATTATTGGGGCCAGGCCCCCTGGCCCCCGCTCCCGCCGCCTATATGCATTGCATCGAGATTGTTCAGATGCGTTGTAAAGTGTAGAATACTTCTCAACTTAGTTGCAAGCACACGCGCAACCCAGTTTTTATGCCACCAAACATGTTGGGTGGCATGAAACTGAAAAGTGTAGCTGACAACAATGACGGACTTCTGGAATGAATCTAAATGGACAGAACACATAACTGTCTCTTCAGCGTAACAAATAAAAGAGTATGTTCAACGTTAGAATTTTGCGTGAATCGGTTCATTGACGTACGACTTCTTGAATAATATGGACACGATGCTCTAGAAACTAGTTAGTCGCCAGTCGCTCACCACAAGACTGCCTTCATGCAATAAGTCGCGTCGCATTGTGAGGACGGGTCTTAAAATACAAAGTTGCGAATTTCTGAAGGTTAGAGGGCGTGCTCAAAAGAGATGAGCAAATACTATAGTAACTGTTATTAGGTCTTGACCAAGACTACCAAAATTTTAATTGCACCTTCCGCCACCTACTTTAGAATATCAAAAGTTGCCATCGCACACCCAAAATACCCTACACTCTTTGCAGAAACTCGTCTGGCTCACTATCGGTTGCTGAGGAAAATTACTGTCGGACTATTGGTAGACAGTTAAGATCTGTGCGTTTTCACCAGTTCAGTTTGGAAGTTTGCATCAAAAGTAGGTTTCACTCTTAAATCAAGAGTGAACTTGATCACTCTCTAATAGGGTGAAAACTTTGAATTCACTCTCATTAGAGTGAAATCTACCCCCAGAAGGGTTAAATGCACTCTAAGAAGAGTGAAATTCACGACTGGATTCACTCTTCCACGAGTGCCTGCAATTATCACTCTTTTTAAGAGTGATCACTGTAGGCACTCCATCAAGAGTGCAACTTCGCTCGTTGAAAGGGAATTTTTTCTCTTTTTGGAGTAAATTTCACCCTTCTTGGAGTGAATTACACTTTTCTTGGGGTGAATTATCACTCTAATGGAGTATATTCACATTTTTCACTCTATCAAAGAGTGACTAAGTTTACTCTTGATTTTAAAGTGTTGGCTATGTACGCTCATGAAGGTATTCATGTCTTTATAACTGGTACCTATTACGAAGTGGAGACTTTATATCGGCTTAGTCTTGTTTCAAGACACTGGTTAATTTGCGTCCACCACACATCGGCTTGGAAGCCTACAGAGCCGTATTATGCCTACTTAGCACTGCGCCCTCTATAATGCTTATGTTTTGAGGTTTGGAGTGTTCGAAAGATACTGGGTGCAGTGCTAGGTAGGCATAATATAATCAGGGAGTTGCAATACGGCTCTGTACTGCTTCCAAGCCGATGTGTGGTGGACGCAAATTAACCAGTCTTGAAACAAGACTAATATCGGCTACGCTTCTGTATTTTTGATTACCATATCATCTTAAAGAGCCCATGAAATGACTTAGTAACAATGATTTAGGGTCATTCTCTGACACTATCAATCAACAAAATAGCATTCATTTTAAAATATACCACCCCACGAAAGAGAAATGCTCAAGTAAAATGGTATCCCTTCCAGCACAACAGCTGAAAAATGTGAAAGTGCGTTGAACCAAGAATGACATCATCACAGGAACCCAACTTCACAGTGTGTGTACTTTAGTGCACTTGGGAGTATACCCTGCTCTGTTGATGTTACATGATCTTGCATGTATAGATGGCCTAAAATGATTGATATAATCAACAAATTATCATTACAAAACCTAATCCTAAGTTTGCTTCACAAAACTACTGAAAAGGGGGGTTTCAACACCTAGGAATACCCCTGTTCAACAGATGGAGTTTTGCAACTTCTAAATATTCCATGAGCCAACTGGCAGGGAAACTTGTTTGGTATACATCATACAAGTGTTTGGAAGTTCCCTGGTAAGAGGTTTTACACACAGAAAAATACCTCAGGCTCCTGGGGGATGTAATTGCATCCATTTGTCCTCCAGTGTTACGTAACTATTATTTTTATTGGGGAGGAAGCAGTGATTCTCTCATAACATAGGCCCTTATGCAATACTGTATACCATTCTGCACAGTGGCTTAAAGGCAGTCATTCGTCACCCTAAACTACAGTTTCAGGATGCATATATCAAAACTCTCAATTGGTACAGCTCTTTGATTGGCATCACATTCAAACAATGCATCATAGTTGAATTAAACAGCATGGGCACTATAGTGTCTTGATTACACATTATGGACTTGTATGGCTACTGGGACAAGCCATCAAGCAATAAACTAGGATTGTGTCTGGATAAAGATGAGTTTTAGATAAATGTGGGAGGGGCTAGAAGTAAGTAGGTTAGGAGAATCGGAACTGTTTGGGATGATGAAAATATGCCTTTAAATACTCCCAACAAGTTCTGTGTTGTTTTGGATGCATGTCCATGCAATTTGACTTGGTTCAAAGAAAAGGAACAGTGATTATATTGGGAAAAAGACTAGCTGATATTTTGGTTATTTCAGGAAGTCCTTTTTCATCAAACGTTGGCATGAAGTTACTATTTCAACTTCATGCATTTTGAAGTCTATGCTAGTATAAGATCCATTGTATGATTTCCACATTAATGTCTAAGTGACAAACTTACTTGGCAGGGACGTCTTTCAAAGGAGTCCGGATGAGATATCAACAAGCTGATTGAATGTGAGTTAAAATTTTTTCTTTTTCTGGTTGAAAGAATTGTTGTTAAGTCATAGATCGACTAGATTGCTGGAACCAAAATTTCAAACTGATGGGCCTAACATGAATGGGACAGCTTGAGTGAATAATGACAAAATTCCTCTTTTGAGGAATTGGGAGTGATAATTTCAAACTTTGATTGATATATTTTTGGCTTTATACTGGGACATTCTTCAGATATATTTGAGAAATTATTTGGCCAGTACCAGTCTCATGCTACCCAATCTGTGTGCAAAATGTCACTTAAACATAGCATTATAATACACACACTGTGAAATTGGGTTCCTGTGATGATGTCATTCTTGGTTCAATGCACTTTTAAATCTTTTTCATTTTTCAACTGTTGGACTGAAATCGGTACCACTTCACTTGAGTATTTCTCTTTTGTGGGGCAGAACTTTTTAAAATAAATGCTTTTTTTGTTGATAGATAGTGTCAGAGAATGACTCCAAATCATTGTCATTGAGTCATTTCATGGGCTCTTTAAATACACTGGAATTAAAGAAGACAAATTGGCTCCCAGAGTCGGTATTAAGAAGGCCAAAATTCTCTCAGATTAAAAAAGAAGAAATGACAACATTTCTGTTGCATTTACACAAAATACCGTTGAATGAAGTGGTTCAAGTTAACTTCTCGGTTCCCACGTAGGGAACTTTAACTCAAGTATAGGGAACTATTTCTCGAATATTGCCAATATTGAACTTCCCCTTGCAGGTTAGAAGAGAAATCATCCCAAAGATGATACTATAGAGACCAAAATAGGCTATCATGCTAACATGGTTCAAAATATCGAGATTTTCCGCTTCTGAATGGGATGAATAGTGCTGTAGTGAAGATGGGAAAATTTGCTTGTATGCTGGAATGCTCAAAGTTGGCCCACTGACCAAAATAGCTGTCTGTTCTGAGGGCGACATTTCACAGGTCGTTGAGCAAATTCGACATAGGATTTTGGTGGGGAACTTTGATATAACGTGGAAAACATGTGACTTTAACAGTCACTCAAAAAATAGACCCCGAATTTCGAAGCAAAATCCAGTTCTAGGCTAATGTTACTTGTAAATTTTTACGTTGTGATAAACCAAACAAATGAATGAAGTGAATGAATGAAATGTTTTCACCTGCCCATACGATGTCTTTACATAATGTTTGCATATTTCCGTTGTATACGTCATTGACATGAAGTACTGTAATTGGATAATAGTATATGACAAGTGGTCGTTGCGCCATCACTGAAAACTGGGGGGTCCCTGGTTTATGCCTAATGGGATTGTCTTTTATAATAAAATCTGACCGTGTTTTTGTGTGAAATTTGTTTTGCTACCATTAAGGAACAATAGGCAATTAAGCCTAAGATATAGAAGTAACTCTAATTGTGTTTGACGAAACGCTATTTTCATGACTTGGTCAAGACAATAACAGAACTGAACAAAATTAGATTATCCGATAGTGTTAACTGTTTTGTCTCCTTTGACGTTTTTTAGATATCCGATAGTGTTAATTGTTTTTCTCATTTGACGTTTTTAGTCCTCTTTATTGTATATACAATTTACATCTTGTTAATTAATGGTAAAAAAAAGATTAAGGATCTCTCAACAAAACATGCACGTACACAATTAAGTAAAAATCACCGCGTAGAGTGGAATTCATCTTGGATAATGAAATAATAACTGAGCTCGGTCCTCAGGGAAGGGTCCAACGGGAGGGATGTCCAGCCTTGGGTTGTGTCATGGGCAAGGGGGTTTGGAGCGCAACATGAGCGAAAAATCTCAGGGGGGAGAGAGAAGAAACTGCCATTTTAGGTGTTTTTTGCTTTTCAAGATTGTGTTATGGAGGGTTCCAACCCCCGAAACCACCCCGTGGCTACGCCACTGCCAGCTGATATTTAAAAAATGCACTCTTTAAACAAAACAGTACTGCTTCTTCACTCTCTTGTAGGGTGATGAAGTGAAATTACTCCATTATAGTGTCCATTCACTCCAAAAAGGGTGAAATTCAAAATAAGAAAAGTGTCTCTAGGGATCACTGTTTTTAAGATTGGTTCTGAGGGGGCTCTGAAAGGAATGAAACTTCGCTCTACCTGGAGTGAATATCACCCTTCTTGGAGTATTTCTAACAGATGTAAAAGGTAGAGAAAAAATACAATTCCAGTCAAAGTCAAAGCAAGGGTAATCCGGCTCCCATCGAGTTATAGCTCGTGGGGGTGATACTTTATTAATAATAATATTACAATAAACATATCTTGATGCTTTAGGGGTTGTCATTACTGTTACCAGCTTCTGTTGTGACACAGAAATACTGTCCGTGTCGCCTAGGCTTAACCTCCAGTGTCTAGGAATGGCCGATATAATTCCAAAATAAGTGGTGAAAGGCAATTGTTCTAATATGACACTTTTCTTTGAAATCATTATATTCCAAAGCACTGACATCAACATTAAAAAAGTGCTTCACAAGATATACATTGGCAGTTTTCAGTGAATCATAGTAAATTTTAACAAAAGAGTTATTAAAGACAATTTGGTTCCCGAAGCTACATTCGGGATTGGTATTTATAACAAGACCGAGCTTCACAAACTGTTTAACAAAGATGTTAGATATGATTACAATATCATGCTTTTGAAAATTACATCTAAATAGGAAAGGGCCTCCAAATTTTCTAAAGGAAAATCAAAGATAGTCTTCCAAGGCCTAAAAATATCATCGAGATAAAGCTTAACCCATTTAGTCTTTAGACTTTTTGTAAAAGAGTCCAAATCCATCATATTCAGACCACCACAGCTAATAGTATTATACATAGTAGATCTTTTAATCTAGTCGGGTTTATTATTCCAAATAAATTAAAAAAAGGGTGTTCAACTCCTTAAAAAACCTGTCCGGTGGTGTTGGCAAAACGCTTAGTAGGTAAACGAGCTGGGAAATTGAAAAACTCTTTAAAATGACAATTTTGCCTTTTGGGGACAAATCCCGAGGTGACCAAATGTGAAGTAAATTCTTAATACGAGAAAGCTTTGGTAAGTAGTTAAGGCGGAAGAAATCAGTCGGCGTGATGCGAAAAGGAAATCCCAAGGTATTTAAATGGTCCAGTGGTAACAACAAACTTGAAATGGGATAAATAATTTGAGTAAGTGGTAGCAAAGCGGCCTAAAGGAAATAACATGGTTTTCTCAAAGTTAACCTTCAATCCTGATAACTTGGTAAAGTAGATTAGGACTTTGGAAAGCTCACTAATAGAATCAACAGAAACATCTGTAATGATCACATTGTCATCAGCATACTGTGAAATTTTAACATTAATATTGCCAACTGTTATTCCACAAATCTTACTGTTAGATTTAATAAGTGTAGTAAAAATTTCAGTACACATAATAAAAAGATAAGGACAAAGGGGACAGCCTTGCCTTACACCGCGGGATGGGGAGAAACACTCAGAGAAAAAAAAAGCCGTTATTTATTACACAAGATCCACAGTTACCATAAAGGGTTCTTATCCATTGCTTAAAATCAGGACTAAAATTAAAGAAAGTCAAAACATTTTGAATAAAATCCCAGTCTAACATATCAAAGGCCTTTTTATAGTCTAAAAACATAAGGAAGCCAGGGATAGAATTTTCATTACAATACCAGATAAGATCAAGGACCAATCTCAAGTTTTCGGTAATATTTCTGTTTTTCAAGAAACCAGTCTGTTCGGGACTAATAATGTAAGTCAGAACGTCTTTAGGTCGTGTGGCAAGACATTTAGCTGCAATTTTGTAATCAGTATTCAGTAACGCTATAGGTCGCCAATTTTTTAGATATGCGAGTATCTTTGTCTGGCTTCGGAATTAACTTGAAAATAACCCTCCCCTGCTCATCAGAGACTGAATAATTGTTAAAGGCATAGTTAAGGGAATCGAAGACAATAGTACCAATATCATTTCAGAAAACTTTGTAGAATTCAGGAAGGAGCCCGTCAGTACCAGGAGTTTTATTTGATGATAAGTATTGTCATGCCTGACCACATTCTTCAATAGACAAGCGTCCTTCACAATAAACAGCTGACTGCTCATCAGAGAGCTTTTCGTGATCAAGATTCAGCGTTCCATTGATTAGGGGAGATGAGTCAAAGAATGGTCCTTTGAATAAAGCTTACTGTAAAAAACTTTCGCCTCTGACGGAATAGACATGTTATCAGTAACAGTTTTCTCATGGTCATTTATAAAAGCTGTGATAGTATGAATCACCTTGTTTCTTCTTTCTAAATTAAATAAATATTTGGTGTTCTTTTCCCCCATCCTCTACCTAACGAGCCCTTGACCTAATAATAATTCCCATTAACCTGTAATCGTAAATAGCTTCAAGTTTCTGTCTTAGATCATTTAAATTTTTTATAAACCTCCCCCGAAGGACATACGCCGCAACTGAAATCCATAATAAAATCGAGTAGACGCGGACTGATCATCTATCCGGGAAGTTCAAAACTTCTCGTTTGACTGGAAATTTCTTTAGTCGGGTGAATATCAATCAGTGTTGGCGTTTCTGCTATTAATGTCGGTAAACGGGACCAACTGCTCGTATTCTCTCAGTAATGTTAAATAAATTCTTCCCATTAAAAATGCCTACACACGACACGGATATACGCATATTCGTTTCGTTATCATGGTCTTCAGCCTGTCAATGCCGAGTTATATCCTGCCATTTCAAGCCTCCAAATAACAAGACCTAGAACCGCACCTGGCACTGATGTCTAAGAAGCCTCAAAAACGCTGTGTAGGAATAAATATAAGAGGTTATGTCCAGGTAGGATCTAAAACACTCAAAACGCGGAAAAAATTTTGTAGTTTGAAATCCAATTGTTAGGCCTATAGCATAAGATTTCCAATAATTATATACTTGGTCGAAGATACTCCTCGATCTTTTCATACAGAAATATACTTTAAATGCGTTTGGGAGTTTGAGGGAAATCATTCATTTATGGGCATGATCACCCATTCCCCACGAATGTTCTACTGAGATCATAAAGTGTAAAAACTGGCAATTGAACGGGAAGCTGCAGGGCGAAGTTTTGCAATCAGAACTGTAAGTTGTACCGTTGGGCGCTCTAAATGCTGTTGAGATGGATTTTAATTGATAAAACAATAGGAGCAATGATTGAATTGATCGAATGAAATTTTGCAAATCGTTACAAATTGGTAAAGACCCATCCAGTATTCGTTCCAGCTACATATAACTGTATACATCACGGTTCGTGCAGATTCGTCATGAACATATTTGTCAATTCTGATACAAATTGCGAACCGTGACGAAAGGGAACACATGCGTGCCGAAATTTCGCATTCAAAATCATCAATATCATGACAGACTGTGAATCTCTAGAAAGCTAGAAACTTTTTATTCTTGATAAATTTAAAAAAAGAAGGGCAAAAATATTCGCCATGCATGGTTTTCATTCTTTAGTGTTTCTTTATCCGTTTATTACTATGGGTATCATCTGCTTATTGCATATTCAAGTCAGTTAATTTTCCGGTGACAAAATTTATTGACTTCCAAATATGCAGAAAAAGTCTTCTTTTAGTTGGTAAAAACTGCATCTCAATAGCATATATCGTTCAGAAGATACGAATTTTGAAAGTAATGCATTTTTTTTTCGAGAGGTTAATGCATTATGGGAAATTTGTTGTCATCACAGCACATTAACTTTGTATTCAATTTCTAATTTTGATACCACTGCAGCAGGGAAATGCCAACCCAACATATGGCTGTAAAGTGTAGGGCAATGCCATTACAACGAGATATATTCCAACATTCCAAGGACACGCAGGACGCTCAATTGTAAAGGAAAGCGAAGGGCATATCAAGCAACGTGCCCATATTACATAAAATTCTGCGGTCTTTTTTGAAAAGTGGAGATATTTCTTAACAAAAATAAGCAATCTTTAAGGTTAGTGATCTTGAGTTGGGGAAAAGGTTTTGCAAAAGGGCATGTCGTATACGGTTCTCTTTCTCTCAGTGGAGGAGGGAGGTGACCTTTTCCCCACTCCAGATCCCCAACCAGAGCATGACCTCTATTATAGGCTTACGGGAACATTTCACTTTGGGACGGGACGATGATTTTCACCCCGAAAAATGTAATTCTACTCGGAAGGTTATCTAAGGGGAGCGTCACCAATGGGTTGGCGCGGAGTGTACAGAAACTCTTGAGAAATCATACCCCGACATTTCCCAGGTTTAGTAGAGAACCTGAACAGTCGCTAATTTGAGTTTTCGTTTGCAGGAAAACACAGAGTGGTGAAACTTCCATTCCAATCCAATGTGTATTTCTCAAGAAATAAGTCAATGAAGTCTCTAGATTTGTGTTCCAAAGTGAGTCTGAGGGCAGCAGAGGTATATCACGTCCTCACATGGTACTTCTTCGTTTATTATGCCAAGGTTATATTGTGTTCTTCGTTTTCTTCTTTAAATAAAATGTCTGTAAATATTCCTAAAGTAAATTAAATTGTGCAAATATTACTCACTGATTGATGTTCAAAATAAGTGGGGGGAAAAACTTCCTCTCATTGACAAGGAATGCTTTATTTCAATTTTTTCACACTAATATATTGATCTTGCAGTTAATCGGGATAGGACCTGTATGTTGGGGTGCAAAGTTTGTAAAATTTTCATGCCACGTATGCGATCGCATTCTGATTAAATGGGATTGTGTGCAGTAGGGAGTTCGAGCCTTGGCCGCGTCATACCGAAGAATTTTAAACGAAACCTACTGCCGTTGTCTGGTTGTGCTTGGTGCTCAGCATATGCAATGGAAAAGGGAAAACAAGCCAGTGAGCCACAACTGGAAAAATGGCTGTGACCGCCTCAACTTGAACCTATCGGTTGGAAACTGGGCCGTAAAACTCCATCTTACCCTAGCTAGCCTAATCTATATGGGATTGTCGAGGGGAAAATTGGATGTTTAATTTAAAGAAAAAATATCATTCACTAATGTGTGGAGGTGATGTTATATGTGTTGGCTTCAAATTTTTGTTGAAAATATGACGATTTTACTTTCTCTAGAACCACGCATCGGATTCCAATGCAAATTTCACCGAAATGCTTAAAACATTTCCACACTAACATTTCAAAACTTGATGTGAGCTTTAAACCCTTCTTTTAAGTAAAGAACCCAGAAATGGCAAATACTAAGCACGAATTATTAATTATGCATCTTTGAAAACTACCACCCAATAAAGAAGTCATGAGCAACAGATTTCCGTCTCCGTACATCTTAATTCTTGTTAATATTGCTTCATGAAGCTAAAGGCTTAACTCTGACATTTTCCTCTTTAAAGTAAGATTTTCTTCGAGATTTGTATAATAAATGAAAATAATAGCCTTGAACGTTGTCAAAAAGCATAGTGGCCCACTACGAAAAATTTAGTATACTATAAAAAAAAAAACTCATATGGGTAAAATTAAAAAAAAAAGTCCTTCGGGCCCCTTAGTTAATATGAAACGGATGCTGTTTGTTTTTGGATGTGTTAATTAAAAGAGGTTTGGATAGTTTACAAGTTCGGCTTTAAACGGGTCAGTCCCAGAACGTCACAAGACTCTTGGCTAAATTCAATATATATTGAGTAGATGAAATTGTATGTGACTTCCAGAATTCTTGATCATAAATGATTTTTCTTCTACAAGTATAGCACCTTTCGACAAAAGATAACATGCTACCGATGGTGGGTTTATTTAAAGTTTTAGGCAATTTTTTGGGAAGATATTCTCACACTGCATGATAATAGTTCCGGTATTGAAAAACCAGTTTCCCTATTTTCATAACCATTGCCCGAATTCGGCTCTATGGGCAGGACTGGATGGCAAACTATTGGGCACTGTCCCCTTGTCCTTGTAATTAATTTGGCAATTGAAAAGATCCGGCTACTGGGGTGGGGACAAGTGAATCGCCCAGCCCCCGAGCGCCCCCCCCCCCCCCACTGGCGACTTGGGAAAAATTATATTCATGCTGTCGCGATGATAATAGTCAATCCGGGCTACCAGCTACTATGACATAGATACACTTGCGATAGATCCATGTAGTTGCAGGGTATTCTGCAATTGTGCCTCACTCTGCAGCTCTGAATGTCGTAATAAATTCAGGTAGACTGTGACAAGCTTCATATCTTCGGAACTCGTGTGTTTCGAGTTTCTGAATGGATAATTTTATAGCAGATTTGGAGTGGGTGATGTTGGCTCCCTTGGTGTGGATTAAAGTGTGCTCCTAGCACATGGCCTGTTTTCATCTGCAATAGGGATTTTTTTCAATTCCTGGGGATGCACAAATTTGTTCCAAAATTATACTTGGTGTGGTGGGTAGAATACTTGAGTCAAATATGTTTGGGAGGAATTTTTACTTTGCACAACCAGTGCTGCCAGTCATTGACCAGTGCAACAACCAAACCCATCATTGCGTCAATGCAGTCTCAAGGGTAGCAACATTACCACTACTAAATCACAGGACCTCACTTAGCACTTGGGTGGAGTGGAGTGGTCAAACCCAGTGGCGTAAGAGACGGGGCAGGGAAAGGACTGTCCAAAATTTCCGCAAAATCTAAATTCGGGCAGGAATTTGGGAAAAATTCGGGCAGGAATTTGGGAAAAATTCTGGCAGGAATTTAGAAAAATTCGGACAACCCTTTAATTTTGAAAAAATGGGATGATTTTTGAGAAAATTCCCTACCATGACCGAAATCTTAAAAAGACATGCCCGATAAAAAGGAAAGAAACGTCATAAAGTCGCAATAAAATTTTCATGAAAAACCAAGTAAAGATTCCAAACATTCGATACAACTTTGGGCAGGACAAAAAGCAGTTCGCGACTTTTACTTCACAGATAATCACAACATGTACAATGCCCGAAATTGTCGAAAAACCAAATTCTTTCAAGCATTTGCCCGAAAATTGAAAAGTATCATAGTAAGGGCCGGTAACCAGGGTGTGGCAGCAGAAAGTTTCATTAAATTCAGTCTTGTGGCCGTCATTGTTCCTTCTCTACTACCGATTGCGAAAAGTTATTAACGTTGTTAGCCTGGATGAGATTGTGTAGCTGGATTCGGTTCGGTTAGGGAATTTATGGGCTAAGAAGAAGTTTGTAGTCCGGAGCTCAAAATTATCGGTAGGTTGTAAGTTTTATACGCAAACAATCGTTGTTGTTGATGTGTTACTTTCTCTGAAGGTCTTGTGATTGATTTGACATGTTTTTTGCCTTATGACTACTTAATTAATTCATTTATCTGTCTTTAATGGCAGTGAACCGTACCCAAGCGTACTATTGCCGGGTGATCATATCTATAGGCCTATCCTATCATGCATAAGGGCAGGGAGATAATGAAATGGTATATCACTATCAGAAGTGCTTTCCAAGTTTCCGTCGAAGAGAGAAATAAATCAGTGCTAAATGTACACTTGAGCTGTACGTGTCCTGTTTGGTATGAGGTCCCGAACCGTTCTCTTGTAGCAGTGTTTTGGACGCTACACAGGGAGTTGCTGTTGCAACTCCCTGGGGTAACATAGTTACAAAAAATCAAACATAAAAAAAAATCGAGCCTCTATAGAGCCAAGTACGGGCAATAGTTATGAAAATCGGGTAAATTGTTTTTCGATGCTATAATGATGCATTGTGAGAATGTCTTCCCATTACTTTGCTTTAAAATTCACTAAATCACACCTTAGAACGTTACATTTTTTGAAAAGTAAAATCATATAAAGTCGGAAGTTCGGACAGTCACACAATTTTATCAATAGCCTACATATTGAACTTAGACAAGATTCGCAATAGAGTAAAATTTATCACCGTGTTTCCAATTCCGTTTTATAGTTCCCCCCCCCCCCCGAAAATATCCGAGACCATTTCATCGATTGGAAGTGATACATTTCATCTGACAATTTTCTGATCAAATGGCAACTGCTTAGATCCCCCTAAAAGCCTGGGAAATGTCATTTTGGACTGTCTCAGGGGTCCGATTTTTCATAATTTTTTGTTCGCTCCGGGCCAACCAGTGGTGGAGCTCCGCGTAGATAGATTTCCTAGTGGATTTTTAGTTTCAAGTGAACATTTTTTTTTGCAAACGGAACCTCAAAATATCAACTGCTTACTTCCCACTATAAGCATAGCAAATGAGATTTCGAATGTCTGAAGGGTCAGATTTTCTAATAGTCCCTGTTCGTTTCGTCCCAACTTATGGTGGTGCTCCACTTAGACCGCTTCATAGCGGTGTTTAAGTTTGAAGTGAAAATTTTTCGCAAAAGGAAACTCAAAATAGCAACTGCTTGGATCCCCTAAGCCCGTAAAATGCCATTTTCAAATGTCCGAGTGGTCAGATATTTGAAGGTAAAGTTGTTACCTCACATTTACGGCAGTGTTATCCGCTTATGCAACATCTCGAAATTGCGCTATCTTATTTACCAACGCAGCATAAGTGCAGGAATGACATATTTCGACTGGCGGAGTATTGTAACTATACGCATGCGCACAAAGACCTTGTGACCCAGCCACAAGTGCTGAATTTCCCAACTGGTCTATTGGAAACTGCCATACCGTCATATCAAACTGTTTTAGCTAGTGAAGGAAGAGTATACTAACGTATATACCGATTCAATAACGGATGCTTCAAAACATTTTTGAAGATTTGAGGGTTCTTAAGAAACATGCATTTTGAAAACTTTTTAATTAAATTTGTTCTGTAAAAAAGCTTGGACACTCAGCCCAGTTGAAAACTTGATAAATCAAACTGCGAAGAGAAATAAGTTGTTTCCTCCCATAAAAGATAGGAACAGAAGTATTAAAACCGAATAAAAGTACACCCACGGTAGACTGAGGAAAATCAGCAATTAACGATTCATTTTGACCTTGTTCTCTTAGCTGACGAGTTCAGTCAACTGAAGCTAAAAAAATGTTTACGTAAAGCCGCTGTCACACTACAATGATACCGGATCGGATTCCGAACCAATATTTTTGAGTTTTTGTAAAATCTTCTCATCCCTGGTCGGATTTTCCAACATGTGTAAATATATGAGCTGTACCGCAGGACTATGAAAATTTAATTTATGCTTATCATTTCGTTCCGTCACATCGATAGACAGATTTCATAGGACTAGCCTATCCGATCAAAAATAGAAGCCGATATGACGTCACGAAAAAAATCAGTTGGCATTTTATTTTCATAGATATCAGGTGCAAATCATATATTAGCCCTAGGTGACATGTTTTTGGCTCTTTGCGACCAGAGGTGGAGAATATTTTAACAAAAATTCGGGTTGGAATCATAGTCCCGCCGAATTTGTTGTAGTGCAACCGCGGCTTAATTGTACGCAATATGAATTTAACTAAGTCTCAACAACTGTCATGGTTCATCAAGTCGTTCTCTCCCGGCTTTCTAGCCTACGGGGTCTATTCTGTATTAACACCATTTACCCGCGGCGACTCCTTTCATAAATGGTCCATCGCACCGAGTCATTCTTTTGACCTCCGGTGTAGTTCCCTAGTCCCCCATCTTGACATATGACGTCATTCACTTGCTCACATTTCTTGTCTAGGTCAATAGTTCTCAAATCTTTCAGCATCCAGCCATATTCGCCTTCCTGATTAGCAGAATTCTTCTCTTCCCTTCTTCATCTGTGTCGTTTTCATTTCCCTAACTTAAACTCATTGCAATGATCAAGATAAATGAATTAGGCATGCGTTATTCGTGGAATCACTTAGATTTTCACCTACGTATTACGGTACATCTTGACGTATACCATATCGTTCACTTAAAACATTTCCGGTCAAGACTAATTACTTAAGCACCTCTGGATTCTGGCGGACATTGCCGTTTTTTGCACTGGCACCATCTTGATCTAAGGCTTCATTCACTTGCCCTTCCTCCTGATCAGCAGAATTGCTCCTTTCTTCGTCTGTTTTGTTTTTTCGGCAACTTAAAATCATTGCTGTCACCAAGAATACATGAACAATGACTAAACATACCACGATGAAATATGTTGTATTCTCTCCAAAGATCCCAAATGAATCTGCGGCATTTATGATATCTGTGTCATTTGTAGAATAATCTACATTTTGGGGGTCAAGGTTCACTGGATTACTTGTAACATTGCAGAAAGCAAAGGGTTCAAGTTCGATCAAATTTTCTCCATAAATTGTAACTGGTGAATGACATATTATTGGATTCTTGAAAAATCTCGTTTTTCTAAACCATTCGTATACATGCAGCGCTCTACAATCGCAAACCCAAGGGTTGTAATGTATATCCAGTGCAAAATCGTGCAATGTTCCAAAAAACCCTTGGGGCAATTCTGTCAAGCTATTGTTATCTAATACGAGTTGGTAGATACTGCTTAGTCCCGACAAAGAATTCATAGAACACTTTTGGATAATATTCCCGGATAATAGAATTTTCCTAAGATCTTGGTTATTAACGAACGCATTTCCTGGTATTTCCGCAATCTCGTTATCGTTCAAGTTTAATATTCTCAATCTTCTCAAATGTCGTAAAAATTGAACCGGAATTTCCGTCATGTTGTTATCATTCAAGCGTAGGATGGTGAGACTGTTTAAACGACCGCCAAAAGCCAAAGGGTGAATGAGAGAAATCTGATTATTACCTACAAAGAGCGTTAGAAGATTTTGAAAGCCAACGAGTGAAAATTTGTCCAGAACTTTTATCTTATTGAACCGTAAATCCAAGTATTCACAGGAAGAAAAAGACTCGTTCACAGTATGTATAATATCTATATTATTGTGATGTACACTTATGACTTTTGCGTTCAAAGAATAATTGTGAGTATCAACCGAAAGAAATGAGCGTAGTTTATTTTGTGGAAAATTTAGAAATGCTATGTTCAGTCCAAAGAAAGAAGATGGATGGACGAAGTAGATGGCATTGTTGGTCAAATGAATTGTCTGCAATTTTGGATTGAAAAGGAAAGTATAGTCCTCGACAAGTTGAATTTCATTTGAGCTTAGGTCGATAAACACCAAATGTTCCAACGGTTTGAGCGACGCCGTTGGTACCTTTGTTAGATTATTGTTCTGTAACATAAGCCTTTGAATGGAAGTCGATTGAGAAAATATTGATTTATTCAACCAAACGAATCCATTTGAGTAAAGTCCGAGCTCCAGAAGAAAAGGCCAGTGAGGCAGGAGAAAGGTCCCATTCCGTAGAGTGTCGATATTAGTGTGGGTAAAGTAGAAGTATCGCATCCAATAACTGCTGTTGTCATTTATTGGAAAGGCAGTTAGGTTGGCTTCTCTGCCGTCACAAATTACGCGGATTAGAGGACCATGGCAATATATGCATTGTTCTGGGCAGAGCTGTGTGCAAGCCAAGAAGATACGAGCTACTAAAATGATTAGTCTCCACATATGCCCGAATTTATACAGCATGATGTTGGCCTACCCTTCGGGATGCTTCACCTTCTTCAATTTTCTGTGACAGAGAATAGCAAGTCTGAAATAAAAAATATTGATGTGCGCAACGGGGGGGGGGGGGGGGTTACAACCGGTAATTTAAAAATTAACCGATAATGTAACAAATTACCGATATATTAAAACAACCTACAATGTGAAAATGAATAAAATTGGGTTTAGCTTCATCCGTCCAAGAGGATCTCTTAGTAAAAAAAACATGATAATGTTATTATGTGTATATAAGTTAAATGTCATGTTTAAGAGTCTATTCCTACAAGTTTCGCACACCTTTGTACACCGAAACCACGATATATTTCAGGAAAGGGGAATCTTGCCAAAAACAAGCCAAATGACCAGGTTTGTCCACCTATAAACCTGGTTTATGAACCGATAAACCAGGTTTTATTTGATGAATTAAGTTTATCGGTCGATAAACCATGTTTATCGAATTTTTCACTTCAAAAATCGATAAACTTGAATTTTCAAATAACTGAGCATTTGACGTCGATAAACCAGGTTTATCGACTGATAACCTTGGTTTATGGGCTGAAAAACCTGGTTTTTCGATTTGATAAACCAGGTTTTTCAACTTCTTTGGTGAAAAACTTGGTTTATCAAATTGATCAACCTGGTTTATCGAATAACTTGGCTAATCGGTTGATAAGCCGGGTTTATCGACGCCAAATGCCCAGCACTTGAATCCAACAAATTGGTTTATCGGCCGAGAAACCTCGTTAATCAATTCGATAAATATGGAATTCCGAATAATTACGCATTTGGCGTTGATGAACCTTATTTTTCGACTGATAAACCAAGTTTATCGGCTGATAAATCTGGTACTTCGATTTGATAAACCAAGTTTATCACTTCTTTGGTGAAAAACTTGGTTAATTAAATTGATAAACCTGGCTTATCGACTGATAGAGCAAGTTCATCGAGTTATTGGACATTTGGCATGCCATACTTGCCCTTAGTTTGCAACGGTCTGTATACGCCAGTACGCAATTGCAAACGTTCGCGTCCACGAAACTACCCATGTGCTTCTACCGCCTGGCAGCTAACCTGCCTATCTACATAAACCGCACACATACACACCTGTAGGTAGGACCAGATATGAAACACTCACAAGAACAGTCTTTTTTATTATAGATAAACCTTTTTTACATTTTCAGTTCAAAGTATTTTTTCGCACTGTTAATAATTTTGTTTTACATTATCGATTCCAAGAATTTTTACATTATCGGTAAGATGGTAAGATTTTTGCAATATCGGTCGTTTTTATAGAATCGGGGGGAAGAGGCTTGTGGGGAGAACTCCACACTTTTTTCTAAGGAAGAGGCAGATTACATAGGTTCACATACATATATATGATATATATATATATGTATCAAAAGAAAGTAGAAAATACCACAAATTTCATTCATACTCGTTATTTTTGTGTTATTTGGAGCATAGCCTATTCCGAGAGTGCTCACTAGGTGTGGTAGCCCAGAGCAATATATATATATATATCGAAATAAATTCAATGACACTGACCTGATTAGCTTACAAACTTGTTTCGTGCAGAGAACTGCACTCATCAGAGCAGATATGGCAAGTGATGATACTGAAAAAATACTGAAAAACACGGAACCGGTTGCACAATAGGATTAAAAGAGCAGTCGCCAAGTTCCTTGGTAGCAGTTAGGCTTTTGTAGCAGGCTAAGGCGGCGTTACACTGCGTAGCAGAAACTTCTTGGAGTGTCTGCAGGCAGTCAAAAGCTCGTTTCTCTTGTTGACGCTAACACACACGAAACAAGTCTGTAAGCTTATAATGTCAGGTCAGTGTCATTGAATTTATTTCGATATATATACATATATGTGTGTATATATATATATATATATATGTTTATATATATATATATATATATATATTTATATATATATACATATATATTGAAAAGGTTGCAATAAGTTCTTACAACATAGCTTTACAGAACTGTTTCGTAAGGGCCAATAATGTAGGTCCTCACTCCTCAGAAGCCCGAAGTAGAATGATGTCAATAACGTTAAATACGTATATGTTCGCTGCTTTTGAACGTGTCCGTTTTTAAGCACGTGTTGGTTCCGTGTTCGATGTGAACAGGCACGAACGGTGTACAGCGAGCCAAGATACATTACCTATTAGAATAATTACACAGTAGATGTTTGTTCCTGTGTCTACAAGAGCTTACCAGTTCGTTTCTTTTATTTAGAGTTGCTAAGGAAGGTTTGAGTATAATGAAGAACTTTTCTTCCAGACAGAGATTACAAGTTTTAGATGAAGTGGAGTATGCTCGAGCTTTGTTCATTAGTTTCCATTTTACGGAGTGTTCTACATTTGTATCCTTTAGTTTCCAGATGTATTCACTGAGTGCAGTTGCGTGTCTTTTGTCTTTGTGTTTAAAGCTAGACTTTTGGGCGGTGTATCTTGTTTTGAATGTGTTCTCTGTTAGACCAATGTATGTTTCTTCGTTGTTGTTGTCGTGGGGTGTTACAGTTGCTTGGTACACAATGTTGTTCGTGAGGCAGTTGCCTTCAAATGGGCACTCACTTTGCTTTCTGCAATTGCAGTTGCTTCGCGTTGCTGGTTGTACTTCCTGTTTCGCCAGTATGTATTTGTTGTGCGCTGATATAATTTGGTCTATGTTTGCCATGCAGCTGTAACTCAGTTTCACCGTGTTCCTGTTGAGTAAAGTATGTAGTGTGTGCCCAGGTGGGAAGCAGCTGTCCAAGAGGTTAAAGAATTTCTTGCCAATGTTGGTTGTGACACCGTCACTAAACGGGGGGTTGAACCAGGTTATGTTCCTATTTCGTCTTCATTTCGGGGCTCCCTTGGAATGACTGGTGCTAGGGGGTTGGGTCTCGTACTTTAGGTTGTACCCATAGCCACTTCTTTGTAATGCTTCCTGGTATACAGGTGATGATGCGTTGAATGTGTTTTCGTCGGAAGAAATGTTGGATAGTCTCCTGTTGATGCTTTCTGGGATGTTCTTTATGATAAGTGGGGGGTGGTTGCTCTGTTTGTGCACATAGAGAGGGGTGTTGTTTGGCTTCATGTATGGCTTGTATGTGCTTGTGCTAAGATCAAGGGTAAGGTCTAAGAAGTTCACTATTTTTTTGCTTGCTTCAATTTCTATTTTAAGATTGTTTTTTGAGAATATCTTGCATATTTCTTTCTGAAGTAGTGATAGGAGGTACAGTCCTATTAGTTCACAAGTTTCAGCACCGTCGAAACTACCCATGGTGACATCGAATAAAGATTCGGTACGCTTGCACCATGGTGTTTCAACGTTGAACAGTATAGTTTTCTTTGTGTGGAAGATAATGTGCCTTTTGAATGATGGTATGTCTGTGTAGTTTGATGCAAAGTCTAAAGCCTCGTTGAGGAGGTCGGTAGTAATTGAGGGGTAAAACTCACAAACGTCAAAAGCAATAAACGATTGTTGGTGTTTGTCGTGTATTTCACTAAACCAGTCTGTGACTTCACTTGTGTTCTTCCATTGGTTGTAACCTGTAGATTGTTTGATTTCTGAATTTATCCGTTCTAGTATTTGTTTGCTAACCTTCCCTAGTTCTGATTTCGATGGGTTGATTAGTCTGCATGTGGGTTTGTTGTTGAAGTTCGGTTTGTGGTCTTTTAGTGTAATAAATGCTTGTTTTTCGCTTGTGATGTCGACTCTGTCACTAATTTCAAGTTTTGAAGCTATAATTTTGTCAGCTGCAGTGATTTGATTGCGTGTGTTGGGCGGTGCTTTTTTGTATGCTTTGTTTACGTTTTGTTGTACCAGCTTGTTAAACTGTTCAGGTTCTAATTTGTAGAAGTTGTTGGTTTTGTCAGCCGCAACGTATACTTTACTGTCCGCTTTGATTTTGGTCGTGTCGGTTTTCAACTGTGCTAGGAAGGGCTTGCGATTGTTGTTAAACTTAATATTCTGTACAAGGCTCATCATGCCGTCCTCGAACTCTTTTAGTTCGGGTATCTGAGGCGGA
The DNA here is from genome assembly GCA_037179385.1 of Holothuria scabra. NCBI lineage: Eukaryota > Metazoa > Echinodermata > Holothuroidea > Aspidochirotida > Holothuriidae > Holothuria > Holothuria scabra. The sequence goes on along the minus strand of CM074195.1, from coordinate 32,966,584 downwards.
GCCTTTGTTGATCGGAAGCCGTAATGTTCTTTTTTGTTTACACCGGTTTGGGGGTGAGAAAGAAATAAGTTCTCCATCTTACGTTCCTTAGAAATGATTCAGTTTTTAAGATGAATCTTTTCAAATAGCTCTTGTTTGACGGTATAGGTATGTTCTTTGTAGAATATCCGAAATTGACTCGGTCGAACCTATTGTCCATTATGGTTTACAAAGTGCTCAACAGAAAACTGGAGCTAAATAACCGTAATAGTAAAAATTAATTTTTAAGGAGACTATCCAACATTTCTTCCGACGAAAACACATTCAACGCATCATCACCGGTATACCAGGAAGCATTACAAAGAAGTGACTATGGGTATAACCTAAAGTACGAGACCCAACCCCCTAGCACCAGTCATTCCAAGGGAGCCCCGAAACGAAGACGAAATAGGAACATAACCTGGTTCAACCCCCCGTTTAGTGACAGTGTCACAACCAACATTGGCAAGAAATTCTTTAACCTCTTGGACAGCTGCTTCCCACCTGGGCACACACTACATACTTTACTCAACGGGAACACGGTGAAACTGAGTTACAGCTGCATGGCAAACATAGACCAAATTATATCAGCGCACAACAAATACATACTGGCGAAACAGGAAGTACAACCAGCAACGCGAAGCAACTGCAATTGCAGAAAGCAAAGTGAGTGCCCATTGGAAGGCAACTGCCTCACGAACAACATTGTGTACCAAGCAACTGTAACACCCCACGACAACAACAACGAAGAAACATACATTGGTCTAACAGAGAACACATTCAAAACAAGATACACCGCCCAAAAGTCTAGCTTTAAACACAAAGACAAAAGACACGCAACTGCACTCAGTGAATACATCTGGAAACTAAAGGATACAAATGTAGAACACTCCGTAAAATGGAAACTAATGAACAAAGCTCGAGCATACTCCACTTCATCTAAAACTTGTAATCTCTGTCTGGAAGAAAAGTTCTTCATTATACTCAAACCTTCCTTAGCAACTCTAAATAAAAGAAACGAACTGGTAAGCTCTTGTAGACACAGGAACAAACATCTACTGTGTAATTATTCTAATAGGTAATGTATCTTGGCTCGCTGTACACCGTTCGTGCCTGTTCACATCGAACACGGAACCAACACGTGCTTAAAAACGGACACGTTCAAAAGCAGCGAACATATACGTATTTAACGTTATTGACATCATTCTACTTCGGGCTTCTGAGGAGTGAGGACCTACATTATTGGCCCTTACGAAACAGTTCTGTAAAGCTATGTTGTAAGAACTTATTGCAACCTTTTCAATATTACAGCTCCCTTCATAGGGTTGAGCACTTTACCATTGCCTGGTTGACATAACTAATTAATTTTTACTATTACGGTTATATATATATATATATATATATATACATACATATATATATATATATATATATATATATATATATATATATATATATATATATATATATATATATATATATATATATATATATATATATATATATATATATATATATATATATCCTCCCTAATGCCCTACGCAGAATTCAAGGAACCAGCGGAGAGGAAGCCTTGGAGAAAAAGAGCAAGCCTGGTACCAATCTACGTATTCCTTTAGTTATTTCTTATCACCCTTCGGTCCGTCCTATTTTACACGCTATCCACAAAAATGTAGAGTTGCTCCGACAAGACTCCTCAACCCGTGATGTTTTCCCGGAACCCCCCATCCCTGCTTTTAGAGTTGAGAAAAATTTAGCCAACCATTTAGTTCGGGCTTCCCACCCACAACCTTCTTTCAACGACACGGCTGGTACCTTTCCATGTAACCGTCCGAGGTGTAATACATGTCCAGTTGTTGGCAAACACGACCTCGTCAACATTTCAGGCCCCAACGGCAATAGCTTTATTGTCAAACAAAGATTCTCCTGCATTTCCTCTAATGTAGTTTATATTTTAGCTTGTGGGAGATGTAACTCGTTGTATGTGGGAGAGATCAAGCGCCGCGTCGCGGATCGAATCACCGAGCACCTTAGGTCCATCAAACAGAATCTCCATGGATACCCGATGGCTGCACATTTTAATCCCCCTTCACCTTGTTGTATACAGCATTTAACTGTTACGGCAGCTGTAATGTGTAGGGGCCCCGATCGTGACCGCCTTAGTGCTGAAAACCGACTGATCATGTGGCTAGGTACTCTCGCTCCACACGGCCTTAACGTTAGAATTGACCTTTTGTAATATTCCCCCTCTTTTTCGAGCCAGTTTTTACTCTTTTACACTTACCCGTTCGTGCTTATTTTTTACTGTGTAAATTATAATTTTTTCCGGACCCAGTTTTTGTCTACTTTTTTCCCTTTTTCCAACCATGTTCGATTTGTACGTGCAACTTTTCATCAAGGACGCTCTTTTTCTTTTTTTTTTTTGATTTGTGTTTCATCCTTCGCACTCATGTTTTCTGACAGTCACTTTCGTCCGGTTCTGTTTTTACAGCGATCGCTTCGTATTTGATGTTTGTCGTGTCCAATTGTTACTGTTGGTTGTTCAGTTTGGTTTTTGGCACCTGATGAAGGGTTTATATCCGAAATGTCGTGGAGTTTTCCGCAAAAATTTAAGCACTTTTTACTACCTCTTTTCGACCTACACATTTCAACAGTTCTTCGCAGCATTTCGACCTCATGTATATATATATATATATATATATATATATATATATATATATATATATATATATATATATATATATATATATATATATATATATATATATATTGATTTTATTGCTTGGATTCTTAACTATTTAACCAATAGGTCCCAATATGTTACTATAAAAACTTTGGAGAACCAGAGCACTTCTAATGTAATTGTGTCAAACTCTTGTGCCCCTCAAGGTACGGTTCTGGCACCATTTTTATTCACTTTGTATACTTCAGACGCTAGATCACAATTTGAAAATTGTTCTCTAGTCAAGTTTGCATGAATTGACCTTTTGTAATATTCACCCCTTTTTTGTACCAGTTTTTACTCCTTTTACACTTACCTGTTCGTGCTCGTTTTTACTGTGTAGGCCTTATTTATAATTTTTTTTTTTCCGGAGCTAGTTTTTGTCTCCTGTTTTCCCTTTTTTCCGACCATGTTCGATTTTTACGTGCATTTTTTTCATCCAGGACGCTCTTTTTCTTTTTTTTTGATTTGTGTTTCATCCTTCGCACTCATTTTTTCTGACAGTCACTTTCGTCCGGTTCTGTTTTTACAGCGATCGCTTCGTATTTGATGTTTGTCGTGTCCACTTGTTACTGTTGGTTGTTCAGTTTGGTTTTTGCCACCTGGTGAAGGGTTTATACCCGAAACGTCGTGGAGTTTTCCGCAAACTTTTAAGCACTTTTTACTACCTCTTTTCGACCTATATATATATATATATATATATATATATATATATATATATATATATATATATATATATATATATATATATATATATATATATATATATATATATATATATATATATAGATATAGATATATATAGATATAGATATATAAACGATAACAAGAAACATGCACAAAACACACGGCATACTGTCAAAACTATCTGAAATTTTAATGAAATACTGAAGACAAAGATCGTGTTACATCTTCTGAGGCAACAAGATATTAAAAACGGTAAAGAGTTCAAAACTTAAAAGTTTTAAAACGGCAAAGCTCAATTGTTAAAAACGCACTACGTTTCGGAGAGATACACTCGCCTTGCTCACGTGCTAAGAAATAACAATAATGGAAAAAGTACTAGCTATTAGGCAATGCTCTATTGAGGCTTACATCTTTTACGTTAAGACCTATAGGGGCAAGAGTATTCATACGGTAAATCCATTTCAATTCAACCTCCTCCCTAGTTTTCTTATTAATGTTACGTAACTTTTCGATACCTATTAATTCGAAATTTTACACACCTTAAAATGCTAACCAATGGGAGTTTGACCTTTTCTAAACTCCTCTCGGTGACCCCTATGTCTACTTCTAAGCTCTAATCCCGTTTCACCCACATACTGCTTATGGCAATCCAAACAATTAATCAAGTAGATTACGCCTTTGGTGGTACAGGTTAAATCCCCCCTCACCTGGAAATTCTGCCCTGTATTAAAACTTTGAACAACAGACGTTTCACGTAAGACACTACAGGTGACACACCTTTTATCGTGTGTCTTGAAACAACCTTTAATCTCTGCATTATGACGTATTTTAGCTCTTACCAGTAAAGATTTTAAATTAGGTGGTTGTCTGTAAACTACTGGGGGCGGGTTAGAAAACTTTTATTAAAGGTGGGGGACGATTTAAGAATATGAAAATGCTTCTTAATAATATTGTTTAGGGGAGGTAACCTTGGGTTACGGGTAACAACCAGGGGGGCATTAAAACTCCTCCTAGCACAAATGGAACGGTTACGGCTGAGAAGTGTCCTTCTCGGAACAGTACAGGCTTTATTCACCTTTTCTGTAACAATACTCATGGGATACCCTCTTTCAATCAGATTACTTTTAAGGGTATTAAGGTTTTTTGAGCAGATTCTTCTGTAGAACAGATAGTACGGATACGGAGAGCCTGACCGTAAGCAATATTATCAAGAACATGTTTGCTATGATAAGAATTATATTTGAGATAAAGATTTTTGAACATAGGTTTAACAAAAAGGTCAGTATTGAGATAACCCTCAGAATTGCGAAAAATATGCAGATCAAGGAAAGGAAGGGAATCAAAACTAAAACACGAAGTAAACTCAAGCTCACCAGGGTAAGATTATTAAGAGTTTTCATAAACTCTTTGAAAAGATCTGGTCCAAGGGGCCAGAGACCCCAGATATCGTCAATGTAACGAGACCACACAGTGGGCGAAAGAGAACACTTTTGCCATAATTCTTCTTCAACAATGCCCATACCTAAACAGGCGTACCCGGGGCCATTCTAGGACCTATAGAAGTACCGTGTATCTGGGTTAAAAAGTTTCCATTAAATTTAAAATGGTTCTCTGTGAGACAAAGCTTTAAACAATCAATCAAATTATCAGTAGAGGGTTTTTTAATTTTGCGAGAATCCAAGGCCTTTCTAACTCCTTTTATACCTAAATGTTGAGGCATACTGGGGTACATGGCTTTGACATCTATTGTAAACATACCCGTTGATAGTGGCAAAGGTCCTTTCTCGTTTATTCCTTCTATTAATTTAACCATATCCTTAGAGTCCTTGGTAAATGAGTCCAGTTTTTTAACCTCTGGGTTAATGAAAAAGTCCAAAAATTCTGACAGTCTCTCAATGGGTGATCCACTACCGGAAATAACAGGACGAATTTTAAGGTGGCCAGAGATGTCTGGTTCCTTGTGAGTTTTAGGCAATGTATAATACCTTGAAGTTTTACACTCCTTAGGAACTAGGTATTCGGCAGTTTTTTCATCTATATTCCCTTCATGAAGCATTTTGTTGACTAACAAACGAACTTGACTGACAACTTCTGTCGGCATCACTTTCCTTGTAAAATTTCTGGTTACTAAGGTCACTTAAAGCACTCTCTACATACGAGGTTTTATTTTGCACTACAAAGCCGGTCCTTTATCTTCTGGTTTAATGATAATGTTACTGTCTCTAGAGAGTGAGGCCAGGGTCTGCCTTTCAGTCTTGGAAAGATTGTCATGAACAAACTCAGGGGGGGGGGGGGGGGTATAACTGTCCACATCATTTTGGACGGCTTCCAAAAAACAATCCAAGAAGCGATCTCTTCCTTCAGGCGGCGACCAATTACTTTTGTTCCTAAAGCGAGGAATTCCTGAAAATGAAGACTCACTGTTTTCGTCTAAAGAATTAAAGTACTCAAAAAGACGTAATCTACGTTTAAAGGCTTCTAGGTCTCTTTGCAACTGCAGTGTGTCTAGCCTTAAAGGAGTTGGGCAAAATTTAATACCTTTGCTAAGGCGAGACTCTTCTTCTGGGGTCAAAAGTCTGTCCGAGACATTGAAAACCTTGCTCGTGGTACTTGGGATGTTACAATTAATGATTTCAATATCTCTTTCGATAACCCTACGTCTTTTCCTCCTTCCTTTATGTTTGTACGACAAGGTTACTTGAAAAAGTTCCGAAAGTCTCTTAAGTTTGTGTTGTTTCTTAGTCAATAGTTGAGTTCTAACTCTAAATTTATGGCGTTTAATGAGCAGAGTTAGGTTACTTACTTCATCCGGTGAGAAAAGTAGTTTAAGTTTCCTCCAAATGTTCAAAATTTCCTTTCTCAAATCAGTAATTCTTTGTTTATAAAAAGCAATAGTCTCCTTCATAAGATGAAACGAAGTATTACGAATACGGCGGTCCCACGACTCCGAAAACCGGTCTTGGCTATGGAAAACGTGTTTAGTCTTTTTAATATCTTGTATATATATATATTATTATATATATATTATATATATATATATATATATATATATATATATATATATATATTTATATATATATAAATATTGATTCCTTTAAATCGAACTAACCTTTAATTTCGAGTCGCAGCAGTCGCAAACCTCCAACAGAGAAAATTGTTATTGTCTTTGCGTCTTCTTTAAGGTTGCCTCGTGAAATGGTGGTTGTGTAGATAATTTTTCTCTTTTAATCAAACAGTAAATTGCAAAAATCAGTCATGTTCGTAAAGAACCTTGGAACATGCTGCATCGCCCAGATGACCTCATTAGTGGTTTGTTGTTATCAAACAATGGAACAGCGACTGGATCAACGAATTCACAATGTGTGTTCAGTTAGGCAATTAGATGACTTGGCATTCCTATGCACTGAGTTATAAAATATAGCAATTGTTCAAGTTTCCTGGTTCTAAAACTGATACAGAATTTCGACAGTTAAACAACACGGATTGCAAACCATGACAAATATTTTGGAAATTAAATAAAAGAGTTCGGTTCTAGTTTAGGTTTTTCACTAGGGCTTGGACCCATCTTTAAAGATGTGTGTGTGCAGGGGTGGACTAAGGGTCGGGTAAACTCTTTGAAGAGAGAAAATTTGGATGTGTTAATACGAAAAAAACTGCCACGTTCCATTTGGACACAACTTAGCTTTTAAAATGAAGTGTCAATTGGTAATCTATGTTATATCATTTGCAACTTGTAAGTAAAAAGCCGGAACCCTGTCAAAGTCATATCAGTCCAACATCAAAGACCGTATTGGATTCAATAAATAACTAGGGCAATTTTAAGTAATTGAACACGGAAAAATATGGTGGACTGGATGGACTGTGTAAAAATATTCCGATATTTACAGAGCATATATAGTGACTGTCCATACACAGAAATTTCAAAAAACAACATATCATCATAATTATCATATACATCATATTTCGTTTGAAACGTTAAGTGCCTCTACACTGAGTCCATTGTAGTGGGAGGGGCTTATCCCACCTTTACACCTTTGGACTTTGACATGGAGCCATGGTGCAGTATGTACAAAGAGCGTTCAGATTATATTTTATGGCCTTGTATGCAATGCCAGCTCAGGCAAGAGCAATATAGTAGGGTTTGCGATTGCACAAGGAGTCAAGGCCGGGGTCAAGACAGTTTTCAGGTTCAGGAACAACTTGGTTGGGAAAATTGAAATTGTTGGGATTAAAAGGGAACGACAACATGTATTGTGTAAGTTAAATATTTTTAATAGCACTCCAACTTTTCCTTTGGCGCTCTTCGCGTGCCAAACTCTGCGTTCGGCATTCTTATGGGAAACCTTAGCTTTTTTGCTTGGCGCAACTTCAATTGTATTAATTGTGATCACTGACGAAGTGTGCCAACAATTGGAAATTTAATAATAATAGGAATAAAAATTACTTCCAGGGAAACTTCAAGTAAAATTTTATTGGTAAAAATTCTAAAGAAACTACTAACCAGAATGAATCCTGCTTACATTTTGAAGAAGGGGCTCTAGGAAAAGAAAGCAGTTGATGGACACTTAATATTGATTCTCTTAAGAAATATGTAGGCCTAATCCTGCCTGAACTGCTAACTGGGCTGTGTACCACCTGCAGTTGGTCACGGTGCAGTCGGATATGTTCAGTAAAATTTTGAAAAAAGCAACCCCTCAGACAGCTGGAAATGGCACTTCAAAGCATGTTTTTGCGATATTTTTATTTGAAGAAAATGGCGAATACTGCCTTTTCTCGTTGAAAGGTGAATCAAATCTTTAAAAAAAATTTACAGCCACACACTGACAGCAGAAGGAATCGTTTTTTCTTTGTCTTTTTTTTTTTGGAAAATACTTGGTCTCAGTTAGCGGCACACGAGGGCACAAGATTTTCCAGGGGAAACATGCCCTCGGCCCCCATTGGTGAAGCCAATGAGTTCGAGATTTAAGAACCACTATTACAACACTATCAATTTGCAATTTGTTAATGTCATAATAAAGTATAAAGTAATCGACGATAAAAATTTCCATTTTTAACAATGGAATCATCAACTATGTAAATACCCTCTTGAATCGAGTCTTTTACGATTCCCAGCAAATTGTATTAAATTGTGACAGAGGTTTTGATAAGTATTTGGCTCATTGCCAACATCAACCTCTATGGAAACTTTCAACATGATAAATTCATGTAAGAGGTCTTATAGAAATAATTGTTTATCATAGATCATTTTTTTTAAATAATTAGCCCCCCCCCCCCCAATCCCAAAAGAGTTTTTCTTTATCATCTTAAAAGAAGTGGAAGATGACAAACGTAGAAAAACGCATGGATGAATTTTTGGTATCTCCTCCTAGAGATGGTAAATACTTGAAAAACCCTTCAGATAACGAGTTGGGTCATGCGTCAGTGTTTAGGCAGCAAGCCGTTCACGAAAAATGCTTTCTTTTACAGCTTTTGTGACCCTCACCTGAAGGCTGGCATTAAAATTACCCACGAAGGTGAAGTTTAACTTTGTGAAAATAATATACTAATAACCACAAGCGAACGAATTGGCCTAAGATGATATTTGAGGATAAATCGTTTTGCTTCCTTCATTGGAACCAACAGTCACTGTTTATACTAGTTCCCCGAGTTTTCTGACACGTACATCCTGTGTGTAGACGCAAGCTATGTACAATACCGTATTCGGTACTGTGGTCAATGAATTGGTATCGACAAACTTTTATGACAACTGACGGGAGGGGAGAGGGCACAGGTGATTTCAGTGGCGTCAGATAGGGGAAGCAGAGTACAGATTGAGTGCCCCCTCCTCCTCTCAGAAAATTGCAAAGAGAAAAATTAGGAAGCCTAGGGAGGAAAAACGAAGGGAGAGAGAAAAAGGAAAATTAAAGAGTAGAAGGACAATAAAGATAAGGAATAGAAAAGGGGATGTAACATAAACTGCCTAGGCTTAAACATGAAGGAAACACGAGAAACAGGGAGCAGAAGTGCGCCGTCCAGTAAGGACACCAATAAACATTTTCGTTATGTAGGTCAGTCAAGTCTGGTTTAAGTTGAGCCGTAAGGAACAGGGTCGGCGTCAGAGAAGAAATGGGCGACCGTTCCCTATATATTCGCAAGAAAATGTGAAAAGAGAAGGAAAAAAGAAAAAAGAAAAATTAAAATGCGCATTCAATTTATGCTTTGCTCTTCTTAACAAGATTCCCTAGCGCCGCTCCTGTTGAGAGAGTAAATGATAGGTCATGCTCCCCCAAAAGCTTGACTATTTACCACAAGCTGTGAAGTAGTCTCTTCAAGAAAGCAAGCATAATTTTGACCACTTCATCTAAACTCCTTCAAGTTGTCCGTTCACTCCAAGACCTGGTCAAGCCATTGTGTATCTATGGAACTATGTCTCACATTTTCTAGAAGCTTAGAAGTAGAACTGCCTCGGTATGTCTATCAGGAAAGGGAACCGACCGGAAAGGCAAATTTGAGAGCTAATTTATATAACTGTCGAATGTGTCATTTTGATCAGAGACAGTGTATACTCACTGTTACTGCTGACATGATTTATATATTTATAACGATCAAAGGGTGCCGGTGGCACCAGCGGGGATGGGGGCTGCCTGGTACCATGGCATTCTGTTTCCGAAGGAGGAGTTTTCCAGTTTCGTCGGAAGCCTTAATCTCTAATATAACGTCTTTGATATAATCACAACAACCATTATAGAGCTTCGAATCCAATTACGCTTGATTTGCATGTTCTTAAGCAGGTGAACATTTCCTTTCCCGGAAACCTGTGGTGTAAAAAGGAAACCCCGGAGCCCAATTGGGTTTCAAATTGTACCATTTGGAAATAAAAAGTCTTCTCATTTGGAAATAAAAAAAACCTTATTCTTTCAGTTGATGGATATTGGACACATCTCAAAGGGTATTACAAAATTACATTGCATAAACCAAATCTTTTTCAGAAATTTTCAAAATTATATGGAACCATTTAGGACCTGAGGAAACCCTTTTGGTTAATAGAACCTGGACAAAGGGTCTCAAAGGAATTCCTGCTGGGTATTGGCGTACTAAAAAAAATCAATTATTCCTAGTAATTAAAAAGAGCAATGTTTTACATTGGAAAATTCTACTCATTGACCGCTGGATATTTATACTTTAACCTTGATTTCCGACCTCATCCATTGAAATAACGTTATTTTGCGATTAAACTTAAGATTCTGGGCACCCACATTCAAAAGATTCTTCTTTTAAGTATATCCACGTATAATATAGAATCGAATTCAGTGCCAATATTAGTTACCAAATGGTCTTGAACCAAGAAAATCGGTCCAAAATTAGTTAAGTTACACACGAAAATAACATTAAAAATGCAGAATAGAATCAACTATTTCAATTTGTCAAATTAGTGATATTTAAGACAGAATCAACAAAAAGACTGTTAAGGACAAAAGATTATTATTCCTTGATATTTTCAGCAGTAAGACACACCCCTACTCCAGGCCTGTAGCCAGCCCATGTGGAGGGGTAGGTCTTTTTTCCAAGAAGTGGACCTTTTTTCCAAATACGTGGGCGGCTGGCGCGTGTCGTTACCACGCAGTTGCTAGGGGTCCGGGTAGGGGCGGGATTTGATCCCTGAAAGTGGGGGGGGGGGCAAATTCGAGCATATAACCAAACGGCGATAATTGTAGGCATTAAAATGATGCATTTTATCTTCAACTTGAAATTACATAAGATGGACACTTAACAGAACACAAATATCACAATTTGACTTTCTTCAATTATATCCTTACTCCGAATGATTAAAGTCGGCCGGAATCGATAATCTGATAATGCAGAGGGTGCGGGGAGGGAGAATGGATTACTTAAAATTGAGGTTCTTCGGGGGGCTCCCTTCTGGTGCCCCAGATCTTCTTTAGAGAAAGCTAGGGGGCTTTTCATGTGATGTGAATTCAGCCACTGTATATTTGATGCAGCGCGCGAAGCGCCCGAAAAATTTAACGTTTAAGACATCCCAGTAATGAAACTGAATAAAAATTAGAGAAGCATGGGCCATTTTTATCCTTAGCTGAATAACGGTGGCCCCTAAAGACATTCCTACTGAAGCACAAACATACTCTGGTTTCCTATATAGGCTTTTTGATGTGACTTTCACCGAGCCGTTACCTGTAAAGGCGCGCCAAAAAATGAACTTTTACTTCATCTCAATAGTGAATATAATATAATAAAGCCTACCCGTTTAAAACTTTGTTGAACATTCTTCTTAATTGAATGTTGAGGCCTTTTAAATAGATGGTTATTATTATTGAGATATTCCCTTTGCAAATAAATGATGTAACTTGTAATGGAAGAATGAAAAAATGAGAAAAATGACGATATCGAATCTAATAGGTTCCTTGATTAAAAGTTCACGTTAAGGCGACAGCGTAACTTGAATCACGCCGTCCAGCCCCTGTTAGATTGGCTTACCGTGGTCGCCGGTCGGTGATCACTGCACAGCATACGAATCTATACGCTGCTGGACGACCAAGTTGTTAATGTTCGTAAAACATCTGCCACCTTTTTACATTGAAAAAATGCCTACAATAAGTTTGAATATACAAAAACGGTTTGTTGTAGACGGTCACGGTGTCAAAATATTTGTCTTTTCCTGTGAAGCCACAGTCCACCAGTAGATTTCGACACCAGCTTAAATGCGAATCGCGTGGATAACAGTGCACGGCACTGAGCAGTGACCACACATCAGCATGAATGCAGTGACCGCGGTTTAGACTTCGCAAAGTGTAAGAAACTTGTTTAAAGGCCTGCATACATGAGCAACATTTGTAAAACATTCGCAAAAACTGGGTACTGATTATCTTCCTAGATAGACCTACTAGTTAGACCTACTAATTAGACCCCTAGGGAAATTTGGAGTAAAATTTATCGGACAACATATGTCCTACTAGTCGTATATGTGTTACCTACGAACCATCATGCCTTCCATGGCTTCCTATATCAGTATGCTAGAGGTGTCCTAGGTCGATAAGGGAAAAGCTAGGCCCAATGACCTTGGTAGGCAAAATAAAACTCAGGCAATTCAGAGCTAGAAAAACAGCGCATGCCCAGGTAGAACTTAGCTCACTTGAATTTAGTATGGCAGTAACTTGAATGTTTTCTCTATTTTAAATTCAGTTTCAGTTATTTACCTGCTATTTTATGTTTATTCAGTTTGTCTCACCCACTATTAACGACAAGATTTAGACTAAAATTTTCTCGGACACCCAGGGGCGGATTCAGAAGGGGATCACCCCTTCCAAAATTTTGCACTTTATTTACTTACAAAATAATGTGAAACAGTAATAAGGCTCCTTTGAACTTATATGTGACGTGTCATATTTGGCTAATGACACCCTCCCCTTATAATCATAAACTTGTAGTTGGTGTCCCTTCTTCACACACAATATATATATATATATATATATATATATATATATATATATATATATATATATATATATATATATATATATATATATATATATATATATATATATATATATATATATATATATATATATATATTTACCCCTGCACTGTATAGGGCATTTTTCTGATTATTTTGCAAGTTTTCATAATTTTTTCTTCACTGAAACATTTCATTGCAAAGGAAAGCTGAAAAGGAGGAATTCTTAACTTTCGCTTACAAGCCTGGTCAATGACATTTCTCGCTGTGTAAGGGGTTGTCATTTTTCAAAATTTTTCATTCGCTCCGGGCTTACTAATTGCGTGCTATCTTTTGGGCATGATTAACAAATAGCGAAAGCTTGGATTCTGCTTGCAAGACCGGTGAATACCATTTCCGGCTTAGGGGTAATGAATTTGTGGTTACCAAAATTTTTTGAAGGTTCGGTGGTAACTGGTGGTGGCGCTCCGCTGAGATAGTCTTTCGGGCAGGATTGCATTTTTGAGTAGAGAATCATCTGTCGATCTCTTTCCCCAAACTAAAATGATCCTGTACACAAATGTCATTTTTACCCGCCGGTGATTACGTGACATAAACAGAAAGAAAACTAGTGAAAAAATCTGAATAAAACTTTGATCCAGGGGCGGCGTCCAGGGGCTGGCAAGGGGAAGATCGCTCCCTATACTCGCAAGAAAATGTGAAAAGATAAGGGAAAGACGGAAAAGAAGAAAAAGGAGAACTCAAGCTTTGCCCCCTATCAATAAACAATAAATACCATGGCGCCGCTTTTGCTTTGATCATTTGAGACATAATTTTGGTCTTTTGACATCAGTGGCATTGGTCCATCATTGAATCTCATAATCGTTTGGCGAAAATCTTCCCAAATCCCCCAGTTTTATCCTTCAAACGCCCACCTAACCTTAAGGATATTTTAGTCAGGTCTGTACTTCCCCGGGACCACAGTGCTCCTACTCAAACTGTTCAGTCTACGAGGGGGTGTGTGAAATGTAGTTATAGAACATGCCGAACATGCCGCCATATAGAGGTAACTTCCGCACTCTTTGATGAAGTGAAAAGTGGGAATTCACTCCATTAGAGTGAAAATTCACTCCAAAAAGAGTGAAATTTCCTCCAAACGAGCGAATTTTCACTCTTGATGGAGTACCTTCAGTACTAAAAAAAAATCGTACAACACCAAAAGAGTAAGCAGAATATAAAGATCCTAGAAACAGGGGAAAGGCAAAATACGTACACAAAAGAAAAAGATCACAAGCTCCAGTGCAAAGAGACGGAGCAGGAAAAAACTTTAGGACGGGTTACCATTAAAGAGAAAAAAGAAAACTAGTCAAGCGAGAAAAGGGGCTCAGTTACTTCTTGTGTCTTCTTCCACGATTTTTGGTGTGGAAGGTTTCATCAATGTTTAAGCCGGAGGAACGTAAGTATTCAGTTTCCTAATCCAATATAATAAACGTGTCTAAAGGCGGAAATCCCTGGTGTCAGAATTAGTTTTAAGAACTTCTAGAAATTTAAAATTAACAACCACATGGGATTTGAGATGAAAATGCACTGTAGTTGTCGATTTTTTTTTTTAACTTTTAAAAAAGTTATTGAAAACAGTTGTCCAATGTTTTTTTTTTTTTTTTTAACTTTTTTCTTCTTTTATTCTGGTCCGTCTCTGTGCACTGGGGCTTGTAATCTGCTCTTTTTGTCTGTATTTTGCTTTTTCTCGAGTTTCTACGGTCTGTATATTTTGCTTAAAAATATTTGCTTACAAATATATTGATTAATGATGATTTGAAACCAACGTTTTTTGGACTCTCAACAGTTGGGATCCTCAGACACATGAGAACTCTTATTCTCTTTGTTTGTTCTGCAAAGTTGCCTCTTGAATGGTGATTGGGTAAGATTGTGTTTTGTTTTTATCAGATAATCAACTGCAAAGAACCAATTCAAGATTTGAAACATGCATCTAGCATAACTATTATTCCGTTTGTTTCTCTGTACAGTTACCGGTACCTAATGAAATCGTGATTGGCTTAGATGGTTTCCTGCTGTTATCAGATAATCAACTGCAATGAACCAATTACGTAAGTAAAAACCTTGGAAAATGTTTCTAGTATCACTGTTATTCTCTTTGTTTCTCCTGTAAAGTTGCCTGGTTGAAATAGTGATTGGTTTATATTGTTTTTATTGTTTTCAGATCATCAACTGTAAAGAACCAATTATGGAAGTGAAGAAAAACCTTGACACAAACTTCTAGCAACATATATGGCCCTTGTGGCCTCCTGAGTGTTTTTTTTTAATTATCAAACAATGGCGTGGCGGCTAAGGCAACGAATTTGTGTTTGTTTGTGTGTGCGTGTGATGGTGTGTGTGTGTGTGTTTGTGCGGGAGGAGGAATGACTTGACAATTTCACCGACAAAATATGTTAATTGTATTACAAACTCCCCTGGTTCTAAATCTGATTGAGAATTTCGCAAGTTAAACAACACTGATTGAAAACCATAAGAAATATTTTTGAAACTTGATTAATGAATTCGATTCGAACCAAGGTATTATATACAAGAGGTGAGACAACCCTTTGAAAAGCGCGAAATATAAAATGTTTATATGTCAAATGCTGCCGGAACTCGGACGCAACTTGGTTTTTAAAACATAGTGTCAATTCATAATCTATTTTAAATCACTTATATTTTTAAATAAAAAGTGAGGACACTGTTACCGTCATATCTCAATCAAAAGTCAAAGATAGTATTGGCTGATCTTCAGATATATAGTACGGTCCAAACGAATGATCATGAAAATTCCCCTAAAAATTCATCGTTTTAGCATTGTGGTCAAGATGATAAACATCACGACAGTTTTTTTCTCGTGTGCGCTTAGATACTCGGTTGTCTCGTAAAAAGCCTAAACACTATTTTAATGTGCCTGAAAATACCAAATGCCGAAATTATTTAGATCCAAGCAGTATGGGCTGCAAAAATTCATCATAATTTTTTGAATCCATCAAAATGACCAGAACAGTTTTCAGTAATTGTGCTTGTAGAATTGAACAGGATGTTTGAGCTTATAGTACCCGAGGAAAAGGCTATTTCTCAGGTGAAGCTTATCGATGAAATTTCGTTGTGAAATAAACGTAATATTTTCCTTTAAAGTATAAAGGATTCATACCGACTTATATTAAATCATTGTGATAGAAGTGTCAATCATGATGGGCATTTGGCTAATTGCCAACATCATCCGCTATACGGACGCTTTCAGCTTGATAACTGCTTTTGAGAAGTCTTCATAGAAGTGATCGTTTATCAGAAGATCAGTTCAGTTTCAGTCTATTTATTTTTCTTTCATCCCCCAAAAAGGTATACGAGCTTAATCGTAAAAATTGAATTAAGAAATATTTACATATAATTTCTTAACAATAAACAGGGGTGGCGCCAGGATTTGTCTAACAGGGGGGCCAAGTTCCCCGACAGGGGGGCCAGCAGTTCAAGGCCCCGACAAAGGCGATGGGTTAGTCCCGAAATTTTTGACCTTTTTTAAACAAACACTTAAAAATCTGAAGTTTATTATTTGGAAGAAATTTGACTTTTGTAAAGACAATTAAAAATTTGGGGTATTTATTGAAGAATCTATCCTTGATATGAACAAATTCAAAAACGTTTTACACGCGACAGCTGAAATTCTGTTGGGGTTATGCATTTAATCGTTCTGGTCCTACGTACTAAGGTCTCAAGACGAGACTTAAAGGCATATTTTCATTATCACAAACAGTTCCAATTCTCCCATTCTACTTAATTCTAGCCCCTCCCACATTTATCTAAAACTCATCTTAATCCAGACACAATCCTAGTTTATTGCTTCATGGCTTGTCCCAGTGGCCATACAAGTCCATAATGTGTAATCAAGACACTCTCAGTGCCCATGCTGTGTAATTTAGCTATGATGCATTGTTTGAATGTGATGCCAATCAAAGAGCTGTACCAATTGAGAGTTTTGATGTATGTATACTGAAACTGTAGTTTAGAGTGAAGAATGCTTGCCTTTAAAGTTTGCCCGAAAAGTTTTTTATCCTTTTTTGAACCAAGATTTGAAAATTAAGAGCTTATTTTGTAGCAGAAATTTTGGAATTTAATATAAGAAAATTTGGTTTTTGGTAAGGTTATAAAATTTGGGTTCCTTATTAAGTGTTATGCCTTTCTTTTATGCCGGGGTGATTAACAGAGTTGTCTGGTTATTTGTTGTACTGAGTATCCATCAAACTTGGAAAATTTTGCCACTTTAACAATCTGAAACTTATATTATGACAGATTTTGGTGTTTTTATTGAAGAATTTGACCTTCTTATAAGAAAAATCAAGTAGGGAGTAATCTGTAGTTTTGTATAGCTTTGTTGGGGTTACTGAATATGACTGAATGGAATTTCCAGAGCTCGTAACTAAAAACAAAGCAGTCATTATTTTGAGCTTTCTTTGGCAATAAAATGTTCACTTCATAATATTGCTCCAAAACGAAGAATAATTTGCAAACATGTATTGATGTGTGAAGTGATCTGTTCGACCAAAACACTGCTTGAGAGGAGCACCACCATTAGTTGGCGCGGAGCATACAGAAAATTGTTAAAAAATGTAACCTCTCATACGGCCGGAAATGGCATTTCCCAGACTCGAACTAGAAATGTCGGAAGCAGTCCTTATTTTAAGCTTTCCTTTGAAATGAAAGTTTCACTTCAATAGAAAAACAACCCAACTTGCTAAATTATCAGAAAATAGCCAGATAAAAGGTACTGCTACAATTAGATGTTATGTTCTTGTCCCTTTTCAGGGAAAAACTACGCAACGGATATGAAAACATCCTAAGTGTTTTTGACTCTATTAAGAATCTTCGTTGTCTTCAATTGCAAGGTCCTCTAAAAGTAGATGAGATTTTCTATGTGACTGCCCGAACTCCAGACTATAAATGATTTTACTTCCAACGTATTTTAAAATATGTCAAGTTACAAGGTGGCTTCAAATGAATTGTCAGTCAGACTTATTGGGAGACATTCTCACACTACTGTTTATCATCACGTGTAGCTGAAACGGCCTGGCCGATTTTCATTACCGTTACTAGAATTCGGCTGTCGGGGCAGGCCGGATGGCAGACCATTTGGCACTGCAAGCACATGAATTAACAACCACTCGTCCGCTTTTGTAAGGAAAATTCGGAATTGTAATCTTCTTTAAAGAATATGGTCCTCTAGCAAGCAAACATCAAGAAGATCGTCCGGGGGACTGAATTTTATCAGACCCGTATCTTTTATCAGTTTATCGTGGGCATGAAGATTCAGATAATGCATTAAAATAGCGTTACAAAAAGAAAAAAAAATAGTTCATAAAGAAAAAAAACAGTTCATGATCATCCATCCAGTAACTTCAGTCCTTTACGTTCATTTTTAGGCCTCCCAGAAGAAAACTGCCGTCTTCCCCGACGGGGGATGAAATACGACAAGGTTCATGGAATGAGGTATAACGGAGCTAAGAAGAAGTGATTGAAAATCGATTCCGGATATGTATCAAAATAGCATTTCAAAACAAAAAGTTTGTTCAAGATCACTCATCCAGTAACTTTAGTCGTTGTAGATGTTTTTATTTTTATTATTTTAGGCCTCCCCGACGAAACCTCCGACCTTCCCGACGGGGGCCAGTGTTCCCCGACGGGGGGGGGGGGGGGGTGGGCATGGGCGCAAATCACGGGGGGAGGGGGACTTCTCCCCCTCAAGTGAAAAAGTGGGGGGGCCAAATCGTAATTTGCCCCCCTCCCCCAGAATTTGAGTAGACCTAAAAATATGGTCACCTTTTTTCGTTTTTTCATTCGAAAACAGTTTTTCCTGAAGCCTGGACCCCCACAGGGGCTTTGCCCCTGGATCCCACCAGGAGTCCTTTGGGGCTTCGCGCTTCGCGCTCGCGAAGCCCGCCAAGCGTGCACAGTTTAGTACTCATGGGCACATCATAAGCATTTTGGCCCCCCCCCCCACACTCTCAAACAGAGATTTGCGCCCCGGGGGGGCATGTCCCCCGGCCCCCACGCTGGCGCCACCCCTGCTTTATGAGTGTTAATGGATGTATCGATTGGATACACTTGCACTAAGGGGCTTAACGTGGTTGATGAGACCTACTCCCAGAACGGTAATGTTCGTGAAAAAAAGAACTTAATCTGGTTAAATTCTTTTTTTTTTTTTTACCAAGCTAGTTTCAGTAAGAGTTAGATTGTGTTTTACTTACTTGCGTCATTTTGTTACCTTCCTTTACCTTGTACTGTTGGATTTCCTCAGTGATCAAGGCGCCAGTTGGCGGCCGAAATATCTATTTCTTACTGGAATTTTATTCTGTTTTCTTTTGTGCCTTAAACGTTGTGTCGAAATGATGCCGTCCTCTTTGTACTATTTATATGTACACTCTCTTAAATCAAAAAGGATGAACTTAGTCACTCTTTGATGGAGTGACAAGCGGGAATTCACTCCAAAAAGAGTGAAATTTCCTGCAAACGAGCAAAGTTTCACTCTTGATGGAGTACCTACAGTGATCACTCTAAAAAATCGTACAACACCAATAGAGTGAGCTGAATACACAGGCCCTAGAAACAGGGGAAAGGCCAAAATACGTACACAAAGAACAGATTACATGCTCCAGTGCACAGAGACGAACCAGGGAAAAACTTTAGGGCGGATTACCGTAAAAGAGAAAAAAGAAAACTAGTCAAGCGAGAAAAGGGGCTCAGTTACTTCTTGTGTCTTCTTCCACGATTTTGGGTGTGGAAGGTTTCATCAATGTTTAAGCCGGAAGAACTTAAGTATTCAATTTCCTAATCCAATATAATAAACGAGTCTAAGAGGCGGACATCCCTGGTATCAGAATCAGTTTTAAGAACTTCTAGAATTTGAAATTTAAAATTAACAACTGCATGGGATTTGAGATGAAAATGCACTGCAGTTGTCGATTTTTTTTTTAAACTTTTTCTTCTTCTTTTATTCTTGTCCGTCTCTGTGCACTGGGGCTTCTAATCTGCTCTTTTTGTCTGTATTTTGCTTTTTCTCGAGTTCCTACGGTTTTTATATTTTTCTTACAAATATATTGATTAATGATGATTTCAAACCAACCTTTTTGGACTCTCAACAGTTGGGATCCTCAAACACACGAGAACTCTTATTCTCTTTGTTTCTTCTGTAAAGTTGCCTCTTGAATGGTGACTGGGTAAGATTGCGTTTTGTTTTTATCAGGTTATCAACTGAAAAGAACCAATTCAAGATTTGAAACAAGTTTTGAAACATGCATCTAGCATAACTATTTTTCCGTTTGTTTCTCCTGTAAAATAACCGGTACCTGATGAAATCGTGATTGGCTTAGATTGATTCCTGCTGTTATCAAATAATCAACTGCAATGAACCAATTACGTAAGTAAAATAAACCTTGGAACGTGCATCTAGTATCATTGTTATTCTCT
The DNA here is from genome assembly GCA_037179385.1 of Holothuria scabra. Lineage (NCBI taxonomy): Eukaryota > Metazoa > Echinodermata > Holothuroidea > Aspidochirotida > Holothuriidae > Holothuria > Holothuria scabra. Next base: position 32,946,230 of record CM074195.1, on the reverse strand, counting down.
TTGTTTCTCCTGTAAAGTTGCCTGTTTGAAATAGTGATTGGCTTAGACTGTTTTTTTTTTATTGTTATCAGATCATCAGCTGCAAAGAACCAATTATGGAAGTAAAATAAAAAGCTTAAAACAAACGTCTATCCAGATATATGACCCTCATGGCCTCCTGAGTATTTTTTTTTTCAAATATCAAACAATGGCGTGGCGGCTAAGGCAACGAATTTGTTTTTGTTTGTTTGCGTGTGATGGTGTGTGTGTGTTAATGCGGACGGAGGAATGACTTGACAATTCCACCGACAAAATATGTCAATTGTATTACAAACTCCCCTGGTTCTAAATCTGATTGAGAATTTCGCATGTTAAACAAACACACTGATTGAAAACCATAAGAAATATTTTTGCAAATTGATTAATGAATTCGATTCGAATCAAGTTGCTGTACATACTAGGACATGGGACTTTCTTTTAACGTATGAGTGCGAGGGTGGACTAAGAGATGATATAACCCTTTGAAAAGCGGGAAATATAAAATGTTTATATGTCAAATGCTGTCAGAATTCGGACGTAACCTGGTTTTTAAAACATAGTGTCAATTCAAAATCTATTTTAAATCACATACATTTTTAAATAAAAAGTGAGGACACTGTTACAGTCATATCTCAATCAAAAATCAAAGATAGTATTGGCTGATCTTTAGACATAGTACGGTCAAAACGAATGATCATGTAAATTCCCCTGAAAATTCATCGTTTTAGCATTGTGTTCAAGATGATACATATCACGACAATTTTTTCTCGTATGCGCTTAGATACTCGGTTGTCTCGTAAAAAGCCAAAACACTATTTCAATGTGCCGGAAAATACTAAATGCCGAAATTATTTAGATCCAAGCAGAATGGGGAGCACGAATACGTCATAATTTTATGAATCCATCAAAATGACTAGAACAGTTTTGAGTAAATATGCTTGTAGAATTGAACAGGGTGTTTTAGTCCCCGAGGAAAAGGCTTATCGCTATAATCTGTAATATTTAACCCATTTTACAACCAACCTTGCTCTATTGGGCAAATACTCTTTACAAGGGTTAAACCCTTTTAAGTTTATTGATCTCAAGATACCTGAACAGGAAGTTCTCTTATAGATTGTGGGTTAAGGGTGGGCAACTAAAGATGGCTAAAATTTGCTATTCGTTGCCAGCGTCACGCTGACAACTGGTAAAGGCTTCATCCTAGCATCCGTGAAAATATTTTCGGTTAGGTTAACAAAGGTAGGCAATCCTGAAGAGAATGTATGGGTATTTAAATTTGGTAGTCCAGCGAGCAGTCCACCTTTCTAACATCAGGACCTTGCAATGTTGTTTGCATTTTTATTTATTGATTGATTGATTTATTTATTTATTTATTTATTTTTGCATTTTCTTTTGTTTTTTTTTTGTTTTTTTTTCCATCATTTATTCAATTTCAAAAACAAAAGCAATACATACAATCAAGAGAAACAAATTTCCTGAACTCAACCATTCAGTTACTATGTACAAAACAATTAACAACTTTAACATTTTAATATTGAAATACTTGAAAGCAATCAAGATTAAGAAAGAAAACACCTAAATCATCATAGGGAAAATTGTCCTTCGACATTTTGATCTTTATGTTATATAAAATATAAAAACATATCATAACATTAACCAATTACAAAAACTAAATGCGCTCTGTAAGCGCTCAAAAGATACATAACGTTTTGTTTTCTTCCCCGAGAGCGACTTTTCAACTTGTAAAAGAAATTTAAATTTATGTAGAAATTCATCAACGTTAGGCACATCATCAGTCATTTTCTTGCAAAAACGTAGTATTTTAAGTGAAAAATTAAAAAGTTATAAGGATGCTTTAGATGTAAATTGAACCCAAAGAAAATATCTTGCTTTGAAAAAGTAAACTGCTTACCAAGAATGATTTGCTCTATGTCTAACAGAAAACTTGAAGTAAATCTACATTCCCAGAAAAGATGAGAAATCGTTTCGTCTTCTAAATTACAGAAAGTACACAAGTTATTTACACTCTCTTTCATTAGAAACAATAAATGATTTGTGCCAAGTAACCGATGCAGAAAACGAAATTGAAAGTACTGAATTTTTGTTTCACGTAAAGTGGTAAAGGGAATTTTAAAAATCTGTTTCCATTGGTCGACGGTGAAATTAAATTCTCTCTCCCACTTAATCAAAGCTGTCTTTTGTATTGATATTGCCTTTCGTGGTCTGAGGATAAAAGGTATAGGCCTTTAGCTCCTGCTGTGTTTTTTTTTTTTTTTTTGCATTTTCTTTTGTATTGATATTGCCTTTCGTGGTCTGAGGATAAAAGGTATAGGCCTTTAGCTCCTGCTGTGTTAACCATTTTTAACTAACACTATTAACAAAAGTCCGAAACTCTCTCCACAACGATTGTACATTTTAACAGCTAAACAAAATGGCTAGTTGCTTCTCTTTCAAAGATTATGTCTACAGTTTAAAAGTGTTTGTTGGCAAAATTACAGTAGTGATTCTATAATAAAAGAAAGAAAAAAAATTTACTCTGCAAGTGTTAGCTGAAAGGTAATTTGCATATTAAAATCCAGTTAAAATTATTGCATCCAAGTTCAACAAACCATTTCCTTGAGATTTCATGTCAAGATGGTCACAATCTGAGGGAAACTTATTTACTTATTTCTTGAAAAGAAGGCTATCATACTGCCTTATTTGTGATTATTTATCACTCTTTGTCAATAAATATCGGTTTTAAAAGGCTGAAATTTCCTTGTGAAACAAACGCAATATTTTCCTTTAAAGTATAAAGGATTCATACCGACTTATATTAAATCATTGTGATAGAAGTTTCAATGGGCATTTGGCTGATTGCCAACATCATCCTCTATACGGACACTTTCAACTTGATAAGTGGATTTGAGAAGTCTTTATAGAAATGATCGTTTATCAGAAGATCAGTTCAGTTTCAGTCTATTCATTTTTATTTCATCCCCAAAGAGGTATACGAGCTTACAATCGTCAAAATTGAATAAACAAATACTTACATATAATTTCTTACTTAGTAACAATAGACAAAAAAGGTGATCGAGAATGAATTAATTCAATAACAAAAAAATATATATAAAAATAATCATAAATTAATAGTTCAAATGAATGAAGATCCATACCCAAGACTCAAACGCTATTCTTAACTTTTCACAAAATAAACTCAACTTCAGTAGTTGCTGCATCTTTAAAGCATAGGCATACGAGGCGGGTTGCGGGGGGCACCCGCCGTCCCAAATCGGGCAAAAACAGGTTTCGTCGAAAGAAGTTTGTGGGTGGGAAGCCCGAACTAAATGGTTGGCTAAATTTTTCTCAACTCTAAAAGCAGTGATGGGGGGTTCCGGGAAAACATCACGGGTTGAGGGGTCTTGTCGGAGCAACTCTACATTTTTGTGGATAGCGTGTAAAATAGGACGGACCGAAGGGTGATAAGACGACACGGCTGGTACCTTTCCATGTAACCGTCCGAGGTGTAATACATGTCCAGTTGTTGGCAAACACGACCTCGTCAACATTTCAGGCTCCAACGGCAATAGCTTTATTGTCAAGCAAAGATTCTCCTGCATTTCCTCAAATGTAGTTTATATTTTAGCATGTGGGAAATGTAACTCGTTGTATGTGGGAAAGACCAAGCGCCGCCTCGCGTATCGAGTCACCGAGCACCTTAGGTCCATCAAACAGAATCTCCATGGATACCCGGTGGCTGCACATTTTAATCCCCCTTCAACTTGTTCTATACAGCGTTTAACTGTTACGGCAGCTGTAATGTGTCGAGGCTCCGATCGTGATCGCCTTAGTGCTGAAAACAGACTGATCATGAGGCTAGGTACTCTCGCTCCACATGGCCTTAATGTTAGAATTGACCTTTTGTAATATTCACCCCTTTTTGAGCCAGTTTTTACTCCTTTTACACTTACCCGTTCGTGCTCATTTTTTACTGTGTAGCCCTAATTATTATTTTTTCCGGACCTAGTTTTTGTCTACTTTTTCCCCTTTTTTCCGACTATGTTCGATTTGTGCGTGCACTTGTTCATCCAGGACGCTCTTTTTCTTCTTTTGATTTGTGTTTCATCCTTCGCACTCATGTTTTCTGACAGTCACTTTCGTTCGGTTCTGTTTTTACAGCGATCGCTTCGGATTTGTGTTTGTCGTGTCAAATTGTTACTGTTGGTTGTTCAGTTTTGTTTTTGCCACCTGATGAAGGGTTTATAAAAGAAAAGTCGTGGAGTTTAAGCACATTTCACTACGTCTTTTCGACCTACACATTTCAACAGTGCTCCGCAGCATTTCGACCTATATATATATATATATATATATATATATATATATATATATATATATATATATATATATATATATATATATATATATATATATATATATATATATATATACATATATATATACATATATATATATATATATATATATAACCGTAATAGTAAAAATTAATTAGTAATGTCAACCAGGCAATGGTAAAGTGCTCAACCCTGTGAAGGGAGCTTGATTGAAAAGGTTGCAAGTTCTTACAACATAGCTTTACAGAACTGTTTCGTAAGGGCCAATAATGTAGGTCCTCACTCCTCAGAAGAGCTATGTTGTAAGAACTTATTGCAACCTTTTCAATATATATATATATATATAGATATATATAGATATATATATATATATATAAATATATATATATATATATATATGTATGTGTGTATATATATATATGTATGCATATATATACATATATATATATGCATATATATACATATATATAAATGTATGTATATGTATGTATATATATATATGTGTATGCATATATATACATATATATATATGCATATATATACATATATATATATATATATATATATATATATATATATATATATATATATATATATATATATACTTGGGGGGGGGGGACTTCAAATAGGCTGTAGGGGCGCTTAAATGTAGGTAGATACAATAGGTACCCTATGCCTTAATACGGTTTAAAGAGTTAAAGGTGTGCTGACAGGCAATTTGAGTCCGTCAATGGTGGCGACCGCCCCCTCTTACTATATTGTAGCTCCCCCACTGACTACATGTCACTGGCAACTCACAAGTTAAAGCTTAAGCCTAGATATAAATAGGTAATCCTTTGGTTGACACAAATTTGGATCCCCGATACTGTTACTTGGTGCCAGTGTGGTAGCAGATTTTGTTTGAGTTCTTTTGGTTTTTACACACATGGTATCCAGTCTTTTAAGTACTCTGACTGAGCGTACAAAAGGTTTTGAAAGTTTGCGACCCTTCAGATAGCATTCCCCATACCCCTTATCATTTAACACAACACCAACCATTTCTTGATATTCAGCCAATTGTTGGTGCATGTTTGCTGGATGACTACAGCTAGAAAAACGACCAATGTGGCTTAACGATGACTTCGTCATGAGGTTAAATGGCTCATTTTGTAAGTAACTGGTTTAAGACGGGCCAGGCACAGTCCGTTTTTTTTTTTCAGTTGTGGCAAATCGAGTTGTTTTCCCTATTCCATTGTTAAAGCTGAGCACCTAGGCACAATGACAGTAGCCTGGGTTTCATTTTTAAAATTGGGGGCATGACCCGAGAAGGAGTCAAATCCCACACCTGTTGGGTGCAGATCAGATGCTCCAACTACTTGACAGTGTCGGTCGACGAGCTCAAAATGTCTCGAGTCCCGCAGGTACAGGGTCAATACGGCTATAATCCTGCAGCTGCTGGTAGCTTCATTCCATGATGTGTTATTCTGAGTATAACAATGGGCCTAATTTCTATGAAACCAATACAACACTACAACATCGTCATTCAGGTCAGATTTGACTTACTTTTCCTATTAGTATTACTCATGCTCCAATTTTCCTCTTGGAATTCCCAATTTTCCCAATGAAAAAATAGCGAAGTCAGCTTCATGATCTGCCCCAACAATTACATTGCTGCTCGAAACTGGAAATCGATTGAGAGCACTTGCCCCCTCGGTCCATAACCATAGGCGCACGATGGCCATGTTGCGCCCCTGTTTGGATCCACAACTGCATCCCTCCATTGGCAAAGGTCACGGAATATTCCAGTGCACACTGTTTGAGGGAAAACATGGGTGACTTAAAGGGTCTCGAGCTGATATCGATAAATTAATGAGAGGTTAGGCTAGATGGACTTTTACGGCCCAGTTTCCAACCATTTAGGACAAGTCGAGCCGGCCACGGCCTTTTTCCAGCTGCGGCTCACTGTCCTGTTTTCCCTATACCGCATTGCTTATTCTGAGCACTAGGCACAATGGAAGTAGGTTCCATTTTTTTAAAGTCTTCGATCCGGCCAGGACTCGAACTTTCGACTGCAATTCTGATGCTCTAACCACTTGACCATACAGTCAATTAATGGGAGGGTTGAAGGAACACTACCACATGAAAAAATCATTTGCATGGTTAGTCAAGTTTCATACCCAACGTGTACGGAAAAAAATTAGAATTTTGAATTTTCAACTTTGAATTTTGTGGTATCCTGACTTGTAACGGCTTTGTGCATAATTTGAAAAAGTGTCTGGTCACGAATCTTTGAAGAACGAATTGTGCTGTTACGGAGCCACTCATGAAACAGTTATTTTTATGTTAGGGGGGGGGGGGAGGGGAAGGAAATATGGAGACTGTCTGGGTTTGACCATTTGTCATTGACATGTAAAGCAAACTGACCAGCTTTGGAAAATTGGTTGAATTTCATGAACCAACTCAATTAGCCACTTTAAGGAAGTGGTACAATGATGAACAACTGTGCCGCTGGGATTTGGCACTTCTAATTTTATTTTCTACAAGACAGTTCCACATGGACTAGCTGCATATTTAAACACAACATGCCGCAAACAATGAACACACAATGTTGTTTTCACAAAGATTATGTTATATTTACTTCTTATGTACAGTGTTACCATGGATATAATGCTCTGTTACCCAGACAACAAGGGGATTTCCCCTCAAGTGAATGCTTCACCAGAACACAAACAAAACAAGGACAAAGTTTTCTATTCCATTCATACAATAGCAATATTAAAGATAAAAAAAATGTATAAAAATGGTGTCAGCATGATTAACCATTACCCTCATGAAACAACTAAATAGACCTTAAAGGGCAAAAGCAGCAAAATATCACAATTTTCTTCTTATTTCTCCTCAAGGTATCTTTCATAATATTGTAGGACTTTAATATTGCATATGCAAGGTAAACTAAGCAGTTATTTCTAGAAAAATTTTACATTTTAGGAGAAAAAGTGATGACTTTCAAAGGTGAATCAAGGAACAGAACAGTCTAATCACAGACTTGCTATATACATGGACCTATCCATAGATTGTCGCCACCGTCTGGGACAAAAAAGGTGCACCAAGAAGGTCGCTGTGAAGCTATAGATCGTCTGATTTGAGGACGACTCTGTAATTTTTTAAACAAAAGTTAAACTTGAATGGGGAAAATACCATATTCCTGCAATACGTATAGTGATTCTGAAATTACCTTGCATAATTTCGAAAATATTTTACCTTTCTTGCAAAATATGGGAATTGACTTGAGCAAGTCCAAACTTTTACGCAAAACCATAGCAGACAGTCATCTTGGTGCGCCTTTTCTCAAACGTACGGTAGCGACAATCTACTGTTCAGTATGCCCTGTCCATGTATAAGAGGTCCGTGAGTCTAATACACTACTTCAAATTGGGGGGACTGCTCTTGCCCTTTAACTATATGATGTCACAATGCAAAACCTTTTAAGGAATAACAAATCAACAGTAACAAATGCAGTCAGCTGATTAGTCAACCAATCAGATATGCGCAAAAGTTTGAACACATGTAGGAAGAATTCTACTATGTGCTGCCACCCATCACCACTTGGAAATTTTCCGGGGTCTAAAAATTAGCTTGTTCAGCATAGCTGTTCACAGTGATGGTGAGGGGGTTTAAAATTGGTGAATTACAAAATTGGGTATTTGGTTGTCTGTTTCAGGAAGTTGTCCATTTCAGGAAGTTGTCCGACTCAGGAAGTTGTCCGCTTGCTCAGTTCAGCTGTTGAGCAGTGGTGCAGAGCAAGTATAACCTCCACCTTTGGGAAAGTGGCTAAAGACTGGGGATACGCTCACGTCTGTCGGATGGGGACGTTAAATGGCGGTCCCGGGAGCAGGATTGGGAGCTATTAGTACACACCTGTCTCATTACCTCTGAGCACTAGTCGAAAAGAGAAGGTGAAGTTCGCCGGTGTTCATCCACACTCACTCTGGCATTGGATTTTCGAAGAGTTAAATGATTAGGGCCTGGACTTCAAGGCATCTTATGGGGCTTTGGCCCTCCTTTGACTCTTCGAAGAGTTAAATGATTAGGCATCTTATGGGGCTTTGGCCCTCCTTTGCCCTTCAACCTGTTATGTTATGTTATGTTATATACGTTCTACACAAAGTTCATGTGACCACGAATTTCATTGTTATTCCTCCAAAATAACATCAGCCTATCGTCACTGCCTAAGATATATAGCACCGGGGGGGGTGTGGAGGAGATAATTTTTGATGAAAGACTACAAGCTTAAAACATCACCACTGTTAAATATTATATATGATATAACACCTTACTATTAATTCCTTTCCATCTGATTGGAGGGTTGATAGTCACATGACATGATTTATTTAGCACTATCACATCATCCCTTGTTATTGCTTGTTGGAGTAAAATAACACAAGGTGCTGGGTCCTATGCACTTTGTTGAATAAAAGGAATAATCCACCCACCAAGAAATTTTTCATTACATTCCTCAGGTGTCTAGAATGACAGAAGTTATTGATAATACGAATTTCAAGACATAATAACTCCTTCCATAAGTCCCTTTTAGAATGTTAAAATAGAACACAACACATTTATTTATTTAAGTTGTGTGTTGCAAAAGAATTTTATCTAACTGACTTAAATCGTTATAATCAGACTCTTAGTATATCTTCATTATACCTCCTGTCTTGCCTGCAAGCTCCCCCCCCTCCCTGGCCCTACCCTCATGCATACCTTTGGGGAAGACTACTTTTTTACTTCTAAACCTTTCTAAATACTGTTCTCCTCTTTTGCAAACATATTCTTTAAATATCTTTCTTTCCCCAACCACTCAATACATGAGGCAGTGGGAAGCCAATTAAATTATCTACCACCACAAGTGACAACCATTAATATGACAAACCAATTCAAAGCTCATGAATGGCAATTAAAATTACGAACATTAGTCACAGTCTGGCACAAACTGATAAAAACTCTCCCTGAGTAACACATTTCTTCTTTTTTCTGTACCAAACTGCCATTACTTCAAGCTGGTTACAGTACAACGAAGTGCTGTGACAGATGCTAAACCAATTAGTAAGATCTTGTAAGTGACTTTAATAAGATTGCAAGAAGGGATGGAAGGAAGCTGTGTGCCTACTTTCATCTTTTGCTAAATGTACTACTTTTCATATCAACATTTCTAACCACCCCCCCCCCCCCCCACTCCCACTGTCAACCACAACTCATATCCTCTTTCTAACATTGTACCTATTTAACTCTTAAAAGGTGAAGTATGAAAGTGTAAAAAATAGTCTGTACCCCTTTGAGTTCAGCTCCCTTTCAACATATCAACCAATATTTGATTCACACACCAAACTTGCTTTTACTACCTCAGGTCTCAAATGGTCATCACAGATTTGTCCAATATATCACACATCACTTGCACAGATCCAGCAAGACTGGACATGTAAAGTCTAATGAAAGCTTCGTATCATTCCACAGCTATAACAGCTAGAGTTTCCTACATCAAGTAACAAACGTCACACAACACCTGACCAACAGACAACTAAGAGCAAACAGTTTTTAAAATCTAGATATGGGTAAATCAGTTTGACAAGTAAATTTTTCACTCCTTACGAGTACAATATAGGCAACCTTCCATACACTAAGGGGAGAGTCATTTATTTAACCAACTAGTATGGGCAGGTAGGCGAAGAAATTACGTAAGTGACTTGGCCATAACTGCAAATTAGATAAACAACTGTGCCCTTACCAGGTAGAAACGTTGAAGCTACTTTCCTTAACCTGTTTGTACATGTTAGTGTTGGGGTGAATACATGCAGTTTATGTCTTCAGCCTAAAGCCTGTCGTTGTGGATTTGGGATAGGGTTAGATAGGGTTTAACATTTACACCTTTCTAATGAAATCTATCAGCACCCACAACCTGTTCCTAATTGGGAAGGGGGGGGCACTGGATTGCTATCCCTGCTATATTGCTTATGTTGAACAACTGCACTAGTTTCTACTTTTTAAAGCATTTGGTATGACTAGACCAGGGAATCTAAGCCCAGATCCTCCGAATGACAGTCCGATACTCTACCACCTAGATATCACACTCAGTCTGTCTTTGTGATCATACATTTTTTCCATGAACATTACCATACAAATGTCTGAACATGCTACAATGAGGAAACATGAAGTTAAAAGTTTGAATGCCTTCATACATGTTTCAAGTTGTTCTAACTGGTTGAGAAAGCAGTCTGCACACATGATCCAAAAATTTTCCATTCGCGTCATCATACATATTTATGATGATGACTGGAACAAATAAAGCATCAGGTGGATGGGGATTCTAGACAACAACTGCACACCCAACTGAACAGAGCAGTGTACATCTATGCCACCGGTATCTTTCAACTGATTTGATTCTTTTTTTCTATGTTGTTCTAATGTAATTCATAAAATCTAATATACGACCTAATTATCCTGCTCCCTCTGGTCAGTATGTATTTGCCCTGAACTTGACTTTGTTACAGGATCATTTTGGGGAATCTGGTATTAATTTTTAGCAAAGGAGTTTTGACAACAAATATAAAACTTTTTAAAATTGGAAATAATGACTCTAAATTGGAAAAGTCAGTTTTTCTGGTCCACTACAGAGCAGTTGAGTAACGTTCCGAAAATATGGTCAAATCGCACATTCTGCACCCAAATTTTTGCTTCATTGAACAAAAACGAATTTGTTATTCATTGCTAAGAATTTTGTCTTTTATATTCCATATAAATGTCAAAATTATCAGATATTGGTATTTCAAAACTGTGAGTGTAACATAATTTTATGTTAATGAGAAGTGATTTCACAAGACACTATGAACTAAATCTGCATGAAAGTGAGCTCTTTTCGTTCCATTGCAGATTGGCTGTAACTTCTTGAACAAACTAATTAAAATAGCAGTATAAATACATATATTGATCTTATCGAGTACAGAGATATGAAAATCATTCCCTTTGATTTATGTATGGCCTTAGTAAGAACCTTGCCCCCCATTTATGATGCAGGTACAGCACAGTGTATCAAATAATAATACAAAATGCAAAACAGACACTCTTAAAGAGATTCAATTTAAGCTGTCCTGCATGATGGCAATAGCAGCAGCTTGGTTGCAGTGGTGTAACCACAGGTGTGGTTTTGGGGGTCAGAACCCCCCATGACCCAACCCTGCAATGCAAAAAACATCTAAAATGCAGTTTTTTTCTCTCCATCCTTAGACTTTTCCCTCATGCAGTGCCCCCCCAAGACACCAAAACCCTCCCCATGACACAATCCTGGCTACATGCCTGCTTGGTTGTACCACCCATTGCAAGAATAAGGAATTGCAGCTGTCATGCTCCAGAATATAACTGCTTTGTTTGTTCCAAAATGCATCCCTTACATTTTCAACACTAAATAATGGCTTCAATCCAATAAGCTCCGCAGTTTTCCCAGACAGTTTTCCCGAGCTACTTTTGCTCGGACTCTTAACAGTCGGTCCAATGTGCTCCCAATGGATAGGAAAGCTGGCTGTATCCCTGAGCTACTTTCTGCTCTCCTCGCCATCAGTCCAACATGTTCCCCATGGATGAAAGGTTGGAAGTTTCCCAAAGCTTTTTTTTGCTATGGCTCTTGACCATCAGCCCAATATGTTCCCCGGAGATAGGAAAGCTGGCAGTTTCACAGTGCTTCTCTCTGTTTCCTAGCCATCAGTCCAATATGCTCCCTACGGATTGGAAAACTGGCAGTTTCCCGGACCTACTTTCTGCTCTCCTAGCCATCAGTCCAATGTGCTCCCCATGGATAGGAAAGCTGGCTGTTTCCTGGCTACTTTTTGCCCTCTTAGCCATCAGTCCAATATGTTCCTCATGGATGGGAAGGCTGGTAGTTTTCCAGAGCTGCTTTTTGCCCTCTTTGCCATCTTCTGCATGGTAACTGGTAGTGATCGTTTCATAGCTTCCTGAAGTGTGTTCCATGAAGGAAAACTTGATCAATGTATATCTTAGGTTATTCATGAGGGGAAGGTTAATTGTTTGTGGCTAAATTTGTGGCTTTTTACAGCGAGTGATCTGCTTCACAATCCTACCAAGGTTTGCTAGATCACTTCCTTTCTAACTTGTTTATCACCTGAAATAAAAACTTGTATTTTGTACTTCATGATCGTTACAAAGAAACAAACGAAACGAAACGAAATTTAACTAGAATATCACAATCTGAATGAAAGAGAACGTCCTCAAACATCAGTTATCTAATTCCACATTTGCTAATAGTAGCCAAAATGAAGCCACTACATAGAACATGATTGGAGATGCAAGAAACATTTAAAACTATTTAAAGACTATTGAAGGCTTAAATTACATAACTGTTTGGCCTTATTGCTTGGACTAAGTTAAGTTGTTCACTCTTTCTATTCAATGTTATTCTTAAGATGCCCATCTTAAGCATTGTGAAGTTCCAGTTTATGATTTATAAACAACACATGCAATGATCACTTATATAACAAGTCTTGTTAAAAAAGGTCTCCATGAACTTATTTCAAATTAAGCTTGAAGCAAAAGGCAATTTTCTGCTTAACAACTAATTCTGAGTACTGTAGGTAGTAGGTTCACTATAATTTGATGGAAAAAAAAAAAGAGTCTGAAAAAAAAAAAAAAAACTCAAAATATGTAGGAAATACCATTTCATTCCACAGACATATAGATACAAAGCAAATGGTATTACTTACTTTGAATTTGTACAAAATCACCTTTTTTAAGGCAACTCAATTTGGTAAATAATAAATATGTGAATAACCACATCATGTTTTGAAAAGTTAGAAACTATGTTTACTGTTGGAATGAATACGTGGAACAGCAGTTATGAACATTGGCTTTTGTTCATGGGGCTGTGTGTTCACATCCCAGCTGGGACAGGTATACAAAAGAAATGAGAAGATGGACCCCACAAATGGCTGAAAAAATCGCTGGACCACTTAGTAACCAGATTTGTGTACACATAAACAAACAGACTTATCTAAGTGTGCTTCAGACCTGCCTTCTCGTACCAACCATAATCTCATAGAAATTTAATTTACAACTTTAAAGGATACAGTTCTCACAAAGGTACAGTGACCGCCTAGTCCATCGAACCCTTTGACCAGTTTTCCTGGAGACTTTGCTCTCCTGTTCTTATTAAACAGACTGGAATTGGCCAAACTTTGAAGGGCTATTCTGTCCTCTGACTTGCTGACCACCTGCAAAAAACAGTACATAACAGTGGTATATCGACTTGGTTCATAAAAGATTCAATTTTTTTTAAACATGGAAAGAACATGTTAAAAGTTTTCTTCACTTAATTATGACAAATGATCAAACTTTGGAGATTCCCATATCCTACATGCCTATACATGTTTCATACAATGAAAATCAATTCAATTGGGTTTGTAAAAAATTAGGACCATACACTTTTTTAAAACATGCACAAAACCATTACAAGCCAGGGTACAGAGAAAAATTAAAATTATATTTAGCTATTGGATGTGAAATTTGACTACTTATGTGGAAAATAAGAATTGACACATTGAAGTACCATTCAATGCCATTATTAGGTTATCAATAGCAACTTAATTTGCCTGTTAAAAAGGAATCATTGTGTTTGTTTTACCAGAATAATGCATATTTGAAAGATCAATTTTCATAATTACAGAATGATAAATTATTCAAAATAAGGCAGCACAGTCCCTTCTTTTCAAGAAAAACACCTCTTGGTAATAATGATTCAATTCCATTTTGCTCAAGAAACAATTTATTCACCCAAACTTTAAAAAATTCTCATCAAAATGTTTGGAGATGATGAAGCTATTGCTGGCATTTATTATAGCAAACACATAGCAGTGCTACACTGTAAAAAATGTCTGTATATTTACAGAAAATAAAATAAAGAAAATCAAAAGAAAACATAAAAAGTGCTGTCAACTCATTGACAGCACTTTTTATGTATTCTTTTTGCATTTCTTTATTTTTTCTTCTGTAATTGTACAAAAAATCTGTAATATTACAGACATTTTTTACAGTGCTAGTAGCTGGCCCTCTCCCCTGCATACCCTTGTTACATTTATGCACTTCAAGTTTTATTACCATAATATAGGGGGGGGGGGTTAGCCCATTTTGCTTCCTTGGGGCTGACTGTGTCGGTAACATCACTGACTTGGAGTCTACAAAACATCCAATGTTCGGCATATGTAAGGCCTAAGGTAGGCTTTGTATAGGGAGTCCAGCCTAGTCTAACATCACTGCTACTGCTAGTAAAAACTTAAATCTTGGTCTTATACCTTATAAGAAAATCTCACAGTATCTTATCATCCAGCACTCTCTTGGCCTAGACTTAGTTGTAACTTTCCTCAGTCCCATGCTTGCCTGGATCAGCCTCTGATTTGGAGCATTATGTGCTAAGGCATATAGCGTAATGCACAGCCCCATTCAAGAAGTGCTTATGCTGCACTAGCACAGGGGTATTTCAATAGACAATAGATCTAAGGGTCCACAGATTGATTGTACCAGACCAAAAACATAGCTAACTCTCGGCTTTATATTAACCGAGGCCAAACCACAATTCATTTCTAATTCCCATGGAGGATAATAGCAGGCCTAAAACCTAACCTGCATTTTTATCTGTCTACCCAAATCCTAAGTCAAGTGTAATCTGGTGTAGCCTACTACCATACTGTAACATACATGCACACAGCAATAGTCAGGCACAGTTGTAATCATGAAAGGGCTTAAAAATTACACTTGCAATAACAGTTACACTTGCCAATAGAACCTTCCTAATGCAGCACTTGAAACTTTATGTCAGATCCAAATAGACCCAGTTGACACTTCATCTTGTAAGCTACCAATGTGTGTATTACAAAATTCCCTCATTCAGAAAAATCCCTATCAACAAAACACCATGAGAGGGAATGAGGTCCCACCATGATTTTTAAAATCCTTCTCATTTTGGGAGGGAGAGGGGGAATTCCCAACTAACTTGAATTCCTTAGCTTGAAAACTACCAAATTTAAAAAGCAGCTTTAACCTCATGAAGATCAAGATGCAATTTACTGTTACCCTAAAAAATAATACAAATTAAATTAATAAAGCTGTAGGAATAATTTCAATCCCTGAAAATGTATAAACTTCTTTGTTCAGGGAATCCCACTCAACCAAACATCATGGGAGGGAGAGTGGGAATTTCTTAAATTCTGGTTTATGGTCCATTGCTCCATGGTCTGTATTATACATCTCCTTTTAGAAGTGGTTCAAGAATCTTTTGCTCTGCTACAAACACAAATACTTGTGAGATACAAAAAAATTAATCTGGTCCTGTCATTAAGAAAATAAAATTTTGAGATTCTAGATAATCTTTGCAACTTCATTAGCAGCGAAAGGTTCCATACACAATCCTTTGGAGAAATGTTAAAAACTGAAATTTAGCTAAAACTACTGAGCAAGTCTTCTTTGCTTAAGAGAGGGTCTCTAAGCAGGGGTGGCATTCAAAATGACAAAATACCATAACTTTTTCATGATTTTCAAGGACTTTTAAAAACAGTCAGATCCTGTATTTCCATTTCTTCAACAAAGTAATGAATCTGAACAGTAAGTCCACTTAATAAATTTCCTGAACTTTTCCAGGACCTTTGAAAAAACCTTCTCATTAACCCTGACTTTCCAGGATTGGAACTCAAATTTCAGTTCTCAATGACTATCTATGAATTCAAGGACATGTACAAACCACGTGAGGAAGTTTGCAATATTTAAATCTATATTCCTTAAGTTCTGAATGCACATTTTGATACAAGTTGCATCCAATATTGCCACTTATGAAGACTTACCTTCTTTGCCTTGGATGTTGTTTTCACATAAGAGAGGTTGAACTCTTCACATATCTTCTTAGTTTGGGCACTGGGGCTGGGGCTGAAGCGAATCATGTCAGGGGTGTCTGGACATCCAGGTTCCTGCAGGTGTGATTCTTCCAGATCAATATCTAATTCTCCTGACCTTGGTCTACTAAGCTTTGGTCTGAAGCAATGAGGAGGTTAGAAACAGATACTTATATTACCACATGAATTTCTTTTCACCTAATTGGAAGACTGCTGGTCACATGACATGAATAATTTGGCATCTGATTGGAAGATTGGTGATCACATGACATGAGTGATTTACCTCCATCATTACGGTTTTGGTGCTTGACGATGAGTAAGTATGATATAACCCATGGCAATGGGCCACTGATCAATGCCGCACATGTATACAATATATGTAGCAACTCAATAAATCACTGCAGCATAATGCATCTAGAATCACACTATCCCTGTACCAGAAAGTAATCCTTACAAAAAAAAATGTGTCAATTAGTTCCAAACCCACAGATTTTCACATATTTCTGCCACTGGTTTTTGCAGGGATTTGCATTGTTCCTGTGAAAGTGACACAAGTTTCCCAGTCGCCTTCAGTTGCCACAGGTTCACCACAGGTTTGCCTTGCAAAACCCATGGCAATTAAAACTAATATTAACAAAGAATTTTGAGCCTAAGTCTGTGGCTTTACATTGAAGGCAAAAAAGATGTAAACACTTGAGCCAAACCTGTGTCCATAGGGTTCCAAAAACACAGGTTTGCCACGCAGGAACATGCCTGATTCCCTTTGTTTTTCACAGGTGATTATGTGTGGTAACTGACACAGGTTGACACACTCTTTTTTTAAGGGTATAGAAGTGTTATACAAAACAGTTAACTTTTTTGCTTGGAATAATATGATTATTTTCATTTGTTGAAAGATTTGATGCCCTAACAACTCTGCTTTGCCTTATTGAAAAGAAAACGCAATCATACATAAAATTCACAAAAATATTTACACCACTGGATCCATTAACATTCCTTATTTGTATAACATTAATTATCCAAAAACAACAACATCATAAATAGTTGATGTTCAGAATCCAGGAGTTGGCTAAACCAGATGTCACAGTAGCTTATGTACTGTGGGTTGGCACTAGTTAATTTTCTTGCACTTGCCATAGGCCTTAATTTGTTTAGGCAAATTAAAACTTGATGAGCACCATGCACAATGGAAGTAGGTTCCATTTTTAAGGTGACACTTTGATATGACCCTACCAGGAGTTGAATTCCAGACCACCCAGCTGCAAGTCAGATGCTCTGACCACCTTAACATGCAGTCTGCCTACCATTGAAGGCCTAAAACAATATTACTTACGTGGCAAGAAGTAAGGATGCTGTCGCACCGTTCGATTTAATTGCACCTTCCAACGCTTTCACCTTTTTCTGCAATTCTTGTTTATCTTCTGTGATAGTCTGTACCTCCTCTTTTAAGGACTGTACATTTTTTAATAGATGATCTTGGTGTTTATGGCCGTCCAATAGCTACAAATTATTAAAAATATTAACTTGATAGTTCAAGTCATTGAAGCACCTGTTACATTGCTCATGCAATTTAAATAAATGGCAAAACCAGTCCCTGAGACTTTATATTTTAAACAAAATCTCGTAAGTTTCCCTTCGAACTATCTTTCATGATATTTTAGGACGTAAGTCATTAGGCTAACTCCTCCGATGCTCCAAAAACCCAGATTTTGAGGCCTTTGTCAAGGTATTTCCACTTCATTAATTGCGCATTAAGATAAAGACTCCCTGGCCCAGTGGACCATGAAATTGCAGATAGGATGCCAGAAGACTCTTCTCCATGAAGACATAGTGTGACTACATAAGGAAGCTTTGTGCTGTTATCTCAGTGTAGTCAGTCAATGAGCAGAGTGGTCAGTGGGAGCTGAGAGCATTATTTACACTTCACCTAAGCAACCATCATGAAGATGCTATATGGAGAGCATCGGGATGGATTTCATCATGATTGCATATTCATCATGACAGTGGAGCAGTGGCTCATCCTCAATTTCACAATAGAGGCTTTTCACATGACGTCATACTACTCTCCGACGGCCATGTTGGAGTATATGTAATTACATAGTAAACCTTGCGCTAGCTTGTTGAATGTGTACACACCATGCATACCACAATGCACTCTGTACCGAGCGTTCAGCACAAAGCCACGTGTATTTGGCATGAATGTCCTCCAGCATGGCGGTTCCGACGTTATTGCAAAGCCTCTATTGAGAAAAATATTGCCACATGATTCTCAAGAGTATTCCCTGGAATAGAATAGTCTACTACCTTAATCCAAATAAGTTGGTTTCGGTAATGCATTTTGGCAGGTGTGCACATGCATACATCCTGCAAAACATCAGGATAAACAAACTGATCCCACACCTTCAACACATATTCCAAAATTTGAGCTTACATGAAAATTATGTGAAATCTCTCTTTCTTAATCCATCCATAACACAAGGAGGGATCTCAAGTGTGGTTTTGTGCAGTGGACTGTGTCTAAATTGTCCTTTTGGGGTGAAAATTTGCATTTTAATCTGAAGTAAAGTAGGACTAAGATCCCTATTTTCGTTAAAGTTGGTTACACACTTAAAAAGTGTTGTACGCTTGTACTGAGGGAACAAGGGAATGCCGCACATTATGTGCTGAGCTCGGTTTGTGTATTCCATGCTGTGCCCCACAGTTCCATGCAGCAAGGAATTACCAAACCAACTTATTGGGGTGACTGTATTTTCCCTTAAAGTTACATGTTATGCACTTATGCACACCATGTAACAGAGCAAAAAGTGTCCCCTCTTTTGGAAGGAAGCATATTTCATTAAGTCAGCGACACCAGCAAATGCAGACAGCTGATTTTCCAAACAAGCTGTAGACCTTAAAATGACAAGAAATATCCTTTTTGAGGAAAAGGAAGCATGTGAAGCATGTTCCAAGCACAGAAAAGTATATTTTGGGGGAAGGGTGGGGGATAGGCAACATGTTTTAATGAACAGCAAATGTTTGATAACTACAATGGAAAGTTTCAACTTAGCAAACATTTAGCAACATAACCTATAAACTGTAGTAAAATAGGCTGCTGCCTCAATATTTGTACAATTCAGTTTACTACTGTGTGCTGAAGCAATATGTTTTATCAAAATTAACTTTCTGCCGAGGGGTTAAAGTAGGAGGGTGAGCAGTGTGAAATGCTCGGCAAATACAAAGGAGTTTAGTTCAGGTTTCTGTGCTGCGACAAGATGATACTGTACAGCAGTATTACAGTGATAATGGTTTTGGATAGATGAATCTGGGCACCTAGTGAAGGCAGCCATTAGTGGGGTCCTTCAGTCTTAAATTGTTTAAATTTTCTATTTATAATTCTAAACCCTCATATTTGGAGAAATTAAAGCACCAATTCTCTCACTCCAAACTACAATTCTTGAAGAGGTGTACCAAAATTTTCAATTGGCTCAGCTTTTTGATTGACAGCTAATTCAAACCATGCAGTATATCAAGGCTTATATTACACAGCATGAACTGTACTGAGAGTGTTTTGATTATACACATTGAGCTTTTAAATACTCACCCTGAAACAATAAACTGAGATTGTGTCTGGATGAGGATGAATTTCAGACAATTGAGGGACAGGCTTAAGTAAGAAGGTTACAATAATTGGTACTGTTTGGAGCGTGAGAATTAGGCCTTTAAGGGACTTAAAGAATGTTTTATTGTACAATTATTCAGGATGGAGTGAAGCAAAGGATTTGAAAGATTAAAGCTGATGAAGTTATGCTTGACAAAATCAGAGCATCACTTCATTATTCAAATTCATCCACACTGTTAATCTCTGTGAGCAGCTGGTAACCATCCCTTTTACATACAAAACAGTATATACAGGCAGGATTTTTCCTGAGTTTGGAGAATATCAGGTGCTATTGTACTTGCCAACAACATCATCTCAGAAAACGGAGCATATGCCGCAGATAACCCACTGGGCATTACAAGTGACAAAGTAATAAAGTCAGTGAGTGAGTGGCTGAGTGGGATTCAGGGGATGAAACTCCTCTCTTCCACTCTAGATGTTCACATGATATGTGCAAAACATTTAGGTGTATGCAGAATTTACCTTTATTTTGCCAAGCTTTGTCTTGCACTATTTCATATCATTTTCAGTATTAGAACATTTTCATACTTAAAGTCAGAAATACTGAACTCTCTGATTTTGGGGGTTTAAAGCTCAGAAAACAGAACCGTTCACTTAAAACGGAACAGTTGGTAACAATGTGGCATTGGTCAATTCAGGTAATATTATGCCACTCTCACAATCAGCACAGGGAAAGATGTAACAACAGTATATATGCTTTTACATCTAGTTAGTACAGGGGTTTCACTAGAACCCCAGAGATCTTAGCAAAGTGCAACATCTCAGTAGAAATATCAACTCAATCCTAATCACATGTAGGGAAAAGAGGGGTAATTATAGCGAATTTTGGGAGGTTGTAGCCAAATACTGTGATGTGGCCATACCATGAGGCATTTTGCTAATTAGGATATTTGCTCACACCTTGCTGGACAAATCTTGCCAATATACTACCATATCTTGTTTGCTGTCTCCTCTGCATGCAAGGACAATTGCATTTTTATTAATGCATACACAGTAGCAAATCAATCACGAAAGGAAAAATCTGGCATATTGGTATGCTCAAGGTGAACCATGAAACAGGACCTAGTAGAGAAAACCAGTTTGATTTGAGAGCCAAATCAGCCACGGGGATATGCCACATGCATTATTTGGGCATCCCTTTTTGGTGTGTCATTTCATAAAATCAACATGCTGAATGCCATGGTATTGTTCTTGAAGCTATCTGACAAATCACCTGTCTAGTTTTGGTTGCATTGTCTCTTCTGAGTCGATCTATCTCTTCCTGAAGCTTTCGTCTACTTTGCTTGCTGGTTTCAAATTCCCTGTGGAAATTGTTGGGAAAAAGGAAGCAGAAGTGAAGACAATTGTTGTAAAATTGAAATGATGAAGAGTCAGTCTTCACATATCAGCAGCACAAGTCATTTTGACTGAAAGTATGTCTAACAATTAACCCATCCATTCATGTCTGCACAAACACTTAAGCTTTATTTAACTGCAATGCAAAGGAACTGAAACTTTTGTCATCCATTCATTTTAAAAAAAATTAAATGTGAGTTTATGAAAGACCCTTGCTAGAAACATAAGGTGCCTGTTTGAATGAGGTCTTTAGCCAGTATTTGTCTCACCATCTTTCAGAAAGCCTCATTGTAATATAGGCAGCAAAAATTTTAATGGATAGCTTCAGAGATGACCAGTAACATACAATAGCAACAACAACAAAAAAAGACCAGTAAAAACTAAACATAGACACAAGTCACATGCAGTAAAATACACAAGTACAAAATATATCAGCTGTAGGCATGATTTTTGCACTTGGTATGGTATAAACCAACATGCATGGTGTGTACAACTCTCTTAGGAAAGTGGGGAAGCCCTGCTCAGGATTTCCTATGAAATCCCAGGGAGTTTATCTTTGCTCATCTGTGCCTCACTTTGTTTTGTTTGCCTGGTCGCCCATTCAATGTTCTTCCTCGATGTGAAATGGAAGAAATAAGCACCTTTTATGGTCGCCATATTTCTGCACTGAGGATCTCAGGTATAAGTATAATCAGCCATGACCAAATTTATTAATCAAAAGGATCAAGTTTGGGGGTTAGCAGGAAGAATTGCTTTCAAACCCTAATGGAGATGTTTGCCCTATGGTCGTTGGCCTCCTGGTGTTGGCCCCCAAGATATGATGTTGATCATAAGTTTGTTAGCACATGTTTGCTAAAACTCCCAAAATCAAATCATGGATAAAGAGGTGATTTCAAATATTAAAGGGCAAGAGCAGTCCCCTCAAAGTTATTTTGCAGCAACAGCTAAATCTCACAATTTTCTTCATATTTCTCTTCAAAGTATCTTTCATGATATTTTAGGACTTCAGCATTGCATATTCAAAGTAAACCAAACAGTTTGTACAAGTAAATTTCACATTTGAGAGGAGCAAATATTAGGTGCGTTCGATTTAGCGGCTCGAGCCGGCTCGAGCCGGCTCAACTGGCTCAGCCAGGTATCGATCTTTCGGAAAAGTGATCTTAACGTCATCAAAACGTCACAACTTGAGCCGGCCAAAACGACTAGCTATCCAAGGTGGTCTAGTTGAGCCAGTGACATATTTTATGTCACATTTCGTCCAGTCAAGAAACTGATTGAGCCAGTTGAGCGGATTCGAGTCGCTAAATCGAATGCACCTATTGTCACATGACTCTCAAAAGCCAATTATAAAACATGGCAGTTTACTACACTACTTCAAGTTGGGGTGACTGCTCTTGCCCTTTAACATATCACCATCCATTTAGTAATCATATAACAAACTGCATGTCTATCCACTAACAGTAAAACTCTGTAAAAATATGATGTTTCTATAAAACACGGGTTTAAAGTAATTGCAGTGAACAAACATTGTTAGTACGTTTTGTAGCATTTTATACCAATTGATAAGTGTTTACAATGTCATCATGTCACCTATGACTTCATTTATTTAGCCTCCCATGGTGGTGGGTGGTTGGGTTATTTTGAGTAGGAAGGGGCAGGAAGAAAGTCATTCTGTGTTACTGTTGGGTTTTTTTTTTGTCTCTTGTTAACTTTTTTCACAGAATGGGTGGCCTGCTTTATAGAAGGTATTTCTCCTTTCCAGACTTTCTCTGACTCTCTCTGTATATATGTTTGTATTTTTATGATACTTGTGGAAAACAAACAAAAGAAGAACAGAAAGAATAAATCAATGAAATATCAAGTGCTTTTTCCATGATCGTCATAAAAAGTTGTTTTGCTAGTTAGATAGAGTTTTACGATCCAGTTTCCAGCCAATTGGTTCAAGTGGACCCAGCTACAGCCTTTTTTCCAGCTGAAAATCACTGGCTTATGTTCCCTACTCCATCGCTTATGCTGGGCACAAAGCACTATGGTAGTAGGCTCCATTTTTAAAGTCTTTGGTTTGACCCAGTCAGGACTCAAATTCCCAACCTCGCGACTTCAAGTAGTATGGTCTTACCATATGGATGGTCATAAGAAAGGACTGACACTAGGTTGTTTCAATACCTTGAAAACAACAATTTCAGACTGAAATATTTAAAATGTACTGAAAGTTCCTTGCATTTTGTGTGATGCTCTGCAAGAATTGAAATAAGTCAAAAAATCCAGGGACCCAGGCTTGGAAAAAAGTCATGGGAGCAAAAACATTAATCCAAAAGGTTACAAATTTAGGCATGAAGTGTTCTCTAACAAAAAGTTGCATGCAAACACTTCATGCATTATTACTCACTGTTTTATTGCTATGCAGTATGAAGCTAGTTCCCTGGATGCCTGGGTACACTCGCCTCTTTCTCGAATCATGTCCTCAACCGATTCTTTATTCTCTGTCATCATCCTCTCAAATCTAATGTAAGGAAAATAATGACATTTTAAACTTTGTGTTTATTTTGTATTCATTCAGTTTCATAACCAGGATTTCTCTTCAAGGGGGTAGGAAGTATATTATGTGATTGCTGGTTACTTGGAGGGTCTAAAGAGAGGAAAGACCCTTCTATTTTTAAAAATGCAGTCTGGTGTACCATATGCTCCTTTTTGAAGTACTATTTGTGTCAAGATATTTTTCATGTCTTTAGGAACTTATCACATGGGTTTAGTGTGGGCTGAGGAGAGCCACAAGAGAGAGGCCTCTCTCCTAGCTATGCTGCATTCATTCATTTAAAGAGGTTCTTTAAATCTGAGGGTTTAGTGATGTAAAGATCATATTTAGGCTTGTTTGTCATGTGAAATGGTCAATTTTTGATGGAAATTGTTGCTACTTTCTAGGTGGTCAATGCTTTTTCGTAAAAAACCTAGTTTCATCATATTCATGCCACCAGGTCTTTGAGGTTCAGCCTAGTAGTTCATCCTTTTTACAAAACGGCCTTAAAAAAGAAAGAAAAAACAGTCCCACAATAATTATCTGACTACAGGCTGCCCTCTCTTCTGGCCTTGTGACTACTTTCTCATTTTCTCATTCTTCACCGAGTAATTTACTATTCTAGTATGCTGACAGAGTAAAAACCGGTTCAAGCTTCTTAACTTTCTAGTACCCTGTGGGCTATGGGTTGTAGAATATGCCCACCGTATTTACCATCTGTTGTAAGAGGCGACTAAACGGACACCAAACTTGAACTTGAACCATACTTGACAATTAATTTACTTATAACTTACTTACCTACTAACTTACTTACTAACTACTAACTTACTAACTAACATACCTTTCCAGTTGCTTTACTTTCTCTCTTAACTTTTTGGTTTCTTTTTTACATTCTTTGGCTTGTTCATTTTCTTGTGTCATAAATGCTAACTGCCTCTGTAAACAGAATGGAAGAAATAATTACTCAAAGCTGCTCATTGAGCCAGTTCATGAAATTCAACATTTTTTTCCAAACCTGTTAAGTTTCTGGCTTCACAAACCAATGAAAAATGAAGATAATCCCTATATCCTAAGTACAAATAAATGCTTTATGAGTGAGTACTTAAAGATCTGATTCGGTTTTCAAAAATTCCTGACCAGACACTTTTGCAAATTTATGCATAAAAACCATTACATGTCAGGACACCGTAAAATTTGAACTTTTTTTGTACATGTAATTATTGGATATGAAACTTGACTAATTATGCTAATTATACTGTAAGCATTGTTATGTGGCAGTGACCCTTTAAGACTCTCATTAAGTTACAGATATCAACTCAATGAGCCCCTTTTACTTAGTCATTTTTATAAAACTAAAATGAATGACACGGTGGAATAAAAGTCATCAATATAATGTACCTCATTTGCTCCATGCTAAACATAGAAAGTACTGTGAGTATGAACAGCTGTATACCGAGGATAGAAATCTGACTTAAGTGACAGCCTTCCATGTCTCCCTTACTTGAAAATTTCTGGGAATTTTTCCCCTACGAAAATCACACAGAAGCTCGAATCCAGACTCCAGAATCCAGACTATTGAGCTTTGGATGACTTTACTTGCCAAGAAAAGAGAGACTTGACCTCTACAGTATACCTTCATATGGCTACAGGAAAATATGCCAAACTGTGAGTAAAAGGCATACTCACTTCAAATCAGTGATACAGTACTCATTTACTTACTCTGAATCCATCATTAATTGTCTGTTCTTGTTTAACCAGCTTTAATGTTTTAGTAATTCTGGCATTGAGGGTGTCCACCAATCCAGAGAGTCTGTCTGCCTCAGATTGAAGAGAACTTTTCTCTCTGATCAGTTTTTCTTCCTTTAGTTTGGACTCATCAAGAGCATTCTAAGGATGCAAAAAATATCAAAAAATCTGTTTGGTTCATAAGTTAGTTAGCAACTAAATAACTTAAATCTAAGTTTTACTCCTTAACTTACAGTACAAACTTCTGGTAAAATCTTCACCATGCCCACAGTTTCATCTCTAGTTGCGAAGCCCTGGATGGTTTCCCTAATTCCATTGCTTATGCCAAGTACCACCCACAACAGCATTAGGTTCCATACCTACACCTGTATGAAATGGAGTGAACAGGGCTGTGTCTAAAGTGAGGGCACTGGACAGACTGCCCACCAATGTTCTTTGGCACCCAGGATTTGCTTCTAAGCCTAGCATCATCCAATATTATAACTAACTTTCTTCCTAATTGTAGTTATATCATCTAGTTTTGTAGTTTTGGAGCAAACTTCAAGGAAAATCTACCATTTTACGGTTTTCCCAACTTTTTTGTACGATACAGTAGTACCCTAGTACTTGGCCAATGAATCAAAGATTTAACTCACTCTTTTCAACACACATGTTCCATTAGATGTAATGTAGTTGGTCACTTTAGAGCCCACTACCTTCATGTAAACTATTTTAGCTGCAACCTTTGGTGTGAAATAGGGCTCAATTAGAGAAATTTTGGAATGCATATGTTCTTATTACCTGGTCAGATAATGGGTACTCAAAGTTTGAGACCAACACCAAAAATACAGGCACTAATCCAAGCACAAGGTAATATTTTGTTTTTCAGAAGAACACAAGGCAATGTCAGTTTGATTTTAACTCCCAAATGACAATAACTTTAGTACTCAAACTATTTAAAACAAAAGACTATCATGTTACTTTTTATGGGAGATGTTGAGAGTGATCTTCCCACTGTAGTTCCACATAACTGTAGAACAGACTGGGCCCTGTTTTATTTTAGAAACAGGAACCCATATGTTCAGTCAGGTGCCCAGGCACCAGGGTGCTTGACCCAACCCTAGTGTGAACATAATCCTGCAGTATCTGAATATTCAAACTCAAAGGGTACAGATCCAATCATGTTGTTTACTTAGAGTATACTGGTAGTCAATTTGAAAATGGGTACAAAGTTCTGTTCTGCTTCATCACAATTGACAAAGGATCCAAGCAGCTCCAAAATGTAGAAAGTACGATCCACTTTACAAAGCCTAGGGTTACATTACACTGGTTGGTGCTAATTGGTTCAAGAACAAGGATTACAACCTTCCTTCCCTGGCACAAACTGTTAATCTCCAACTTACAGTACCAGTTGACTTTAAAATAGCATTTTTGGAAAATAGAGTTGAATATCGCCTTTATAATACCATGTACTGCTTCTCCACTATATTTCAAGCACAATTTCTCTAACAATGAGCAAGAAGGGCAAGCCCTTCTCAGGCCATTTATGGTAGTTTTATGTTTCGAGGGTAAGGAGGCCATATTGGTTCACCTAGGACCCTATGCTAGAGTGACCATGGATGAACACCTGCAAGCTTTGCCTTCTTTTTTTGACTGATCATCAGAGGTTCATGAGGCAGGCATGTACTAATGAATCCCAATCCTGCTCCCAGGGCCACCATTTAATGTACCTATCCAACTGACGTGAGGCTGAGTGGGGTTGAGGTTACTTGATCTGCACCACTGCTCAACAGCTGAGCTGAAAAAATGGAAGTTGGATGTGAAATTTAAAGCTACTCCTTTGACAGATGCAATACTCCCTGTGGTTGCCTTCGTATTGTACCCTTGACCACAAATTTTCTCTTATAGTATAGGGGTGGGCAACCTACGGCCCAAAGGCTTCACCCGACCTGCCAGTGATTTTGCTGCAGGCTAGATATCTCAAAGCAGGGAATAATTTATCCAGTATCGCATCGCATTTTGCTACACAAACTGGCCAAATTGCTATGCAAATTCAAAAATGTGTGGCAACTTTTTGTGTGCATAACCATAGGGTTTTCAGTGATTTTGCACTACAGGAGGGAAAAATTTTCAAAACTGCTATGCAATATTTGAACACTAAATTATTCCCTGCAAAGGTAAGAAAAAAAAATAAAAAATTGGCCCCCACAAATATGGCACCAAACATGGAGAAAGGATTTTTGCCAGAAACACAAAAAAAGGGGGATTTACTACTTCTAAACCTCAAGTTCAAAGAAATGTTGTCCTAGGCTCAAGTTATGAGTAGGTTCAGGGGGGCAAAAGCTTACTACCTTCAAGGTCCCTTTGTGGTGCAGTTTAAAGGTTTTTCAAGGCCAACAATTTTTGCAAATTAAAACATTGCTGCAAAAGTGTCTTCCTTTTAAGTAAGAAACAAAGATATTGAAAATTTCCTAATTTTTTTATGGAAATCAAAAGGAGGTGATTTAACCCACCTTTTTCTGGAAAGGGGGGGCACCACTTACCCCCCTCTGGTGGGAACAATGCAAAGAATTTAGCTGCAAACTGTTAATGTCATACTCGGAAACTGTACAATGGGGGGAGGGGCTTTCCCAGCCTCTGCCCCCATTTGGGGGCTACAACAACTAAAACAAACCTGCAAAAACTAGAACAATGCTAATCTAGGAGAATTTTTATGGGCCTTTTCCAGCTCACCCTTATTGCAACAAAAAAATCTCAAAATAGTGACTGCTTAGGTTCCACTCACAAGCCTAGGGGCATTTCCAGCTCTCTGAAGGCTCACAATTTTTAAAAATTCTGAATGCCAACTGATGATGGTACTCCTCCTACGTGGCTTTTCTTTTTTTGAGAAAATTACACATTTTGATTAGAAGATTGCTTCCAATCTACTCACACCCCTTCGTTCTCTTAGTTCACCCCCTCTTTTTTGAAATGTCCGAATTAACACCTGAGTAGGCCTGCGTTGAATATTACTTACTAACAATACTATATTGAGAAGACATTTTTGTGAATAAAGGTTTACAGTATATTTCTTGCAAATCATCTGAATGAAAGGCATAAAGTTAGCTTGTAGGATGCAGTTTTATGGCTCATGTTCTAACTAATTGGTTTAATTTCGGCTGGCCATAGCCTTCTTCAAGCTCTGCCTTATTAAAAAAATCTCAAAATATTGACTGCTTAGATTCTTCTCACAAGTCTTGGAAATGCCATTTCTAGCTCTCTGAAGGCTCCATGCACCAACTGATGGTGGCATTCCCCCTACATGGTCTTTTGGAGAAAATTACACACATTTTGAACAGGAGATCACTTCTAATACACTGTACTTACTTACACCCTCTCATTCTCTTAGTTAAACCCCCTCCTTTTCAAAATGTCTGAATCTGCATCTTAATAGGCTTGCTTTCCTTTTTACTTACCAACAACACCACTGTATGTTTTGTGAATTGCAGACCGGTCAATTTTCCATTCTGCACATATCTGGCCCTTTCAATTAAAATGGTTGCCCCCTTCCCTGAAATAATACTACCTCAATAAAGTACATACCTTCAGTTTGGCAGGATCCTGATTAGGATCATGTTCATCTGATGCCTCAAAGAACAACCGGATGAGACTTCTTTGAGTTGCCTTCTCTCGACACAAAGGACATGTTTGAGAATTTTCTAGCCATGTTTTGAGACTTAGAAGAAATGAAAGAAAATTGTTATCTTGGTCATGATCAAAATTTCAGAAAAACACTGTTTCAAATAAAACCCTTTTATACAAAGTGTAATTTTTAATTTTAAATAATTTTAGATTTAAACAAAATAAAGAACATGTGTAAAAGTACTGTACAGTACAAATGCATGTATCATGAGATAGGTCTGTAAATAAAATACACCTCTTATGACAGACAGGGAATACCGTACATTAGAGAATTCTCCCCCTTGAGAGTGGACATCATGACTTGGCCTAAAGCGTAACGACTTGGCCAATTTAACAACAAGAGAAAACCACAGACAACAAGAGGCATTCACTGGACCATGTAATCTTCAACAAGGCTGCTTTTTGTCAGTTGCATAACAAGCAAGGGCTTCAAGGACAGGATAAGTTTGTTCAAGCTTCAAGGGAGTGGATTCTCTAATGTGGGCATATTCTACAACCCCCAGCCCACAGGGGGACAGGGATGCATGAGAAAGCATCAACCATAAAGTGCCTTCAGCCACAGCTTTTACAGTAACTTCAAGAGTGCTTTATCCTGATTTAATGCACACAAGTCCTGAGTTGGTTTCCTTCTTCCTTCATACAATATTTGGTTTAAAAAGAATTTTTTTTGCAGATGAAAACCATGTGCATAAAAACAGAATAACCCTAGAGTAAAATGGAGTAGCCCGAGATGAGCACATTTTTCATTACCAAAATATATGACAGGATATCGATGCACCATCACCTGAACGTAACGGACCAATAAAGTAGGAGTTGAGGACTAATAGTCCTACAGAAAAGTGTGAGAATGAACGAATGCAGAATCATTCAGTCAACAGGGCTTTGGTCACTACAGGGCTTATGCACCTACGTCACTGCATTGCACATCTCTTCCATCCAGGCATCCATTTTACAACAGTTGTTTCAAAGGTGATGTTGTGCACACGTTTAGGTAACACAACGACTGCCTACATGTGTGATCATTTCCATCCAGTGAAACGCACTTATGTCTCGTGCATAATCTCTATAGAGTGCTTTTACCTATGTCACAAGTCCCACCCCTTTTGACGGACAAAATCTACGAAGCATGCATTTACCACTGAAGAGCAACAGACAACACACATGTGAACTGTTGCACTAAACTCTGTTGATTTTTGGCTAACCAATTGTGACTTCACATGAAAGTACTCTACAAATTGTAACCAAATGAATGATAAGTTGAAATAACTTAGAGGGAGAAAGCATTCCGCCTCAGAAGGATAAATACCTGTAATGATTCTTTGAGAAAAAGCATCAACTTCATTTCATGCTAAAAATAGGTTATTCAAAAATAGGTCTATTTTTCTGATCTTCATCATGGTTTTTATACTGTAGCTCTGTGACTTTCCAAGCTACAGTAAATGAATCATAGTCCAATTGACATTTATTTCATACTGTATCTGAGTTTTTCTTTCTAATGAAAATGTTCTATCAGTACAGTAGGCCCATCACAAGACACACTAGGGTGCATGAAGGTGCCTAATAACAGATTTTGGCTCTTACCACAACTCACAGTACAGTAATTGAAAAAGATTTTGCGACACAGCTACTGTACCAAAAACTTCTAGTATATTGTATTTAAGAACTTAATGAGCAGGATCTACAGTATAACTCTCACACTACCACCCACTACCAACCCTGTTTTTTACAGACTTTTAAGTGTGTATTAATTTTAGCTTCCTGAGCTTACAATACTGTACATCTACAATACTGTACATCCTACCACATAACTTCTGTTGCAACACTCACCATAATTCATGGTACACATGGCCACAAGGACATGCACAAACTGGTTGATGATCCAACTCCAAGCATTCAGAACAGATGGGACACTGGACACTTGGCATGGCTGGAATGTTGGCTACAAATTACAATTCTATGACACCATGCTGTAAGTGAGAAAACCATTAAGTTACAAACAGTAATTAAAACTTTTGTGAATATGTGATAAAATCCAACTGCAAGAATTTCAAATACAGTACTCTTCAGTGACCTCATCAATATGCCAAAAAAAGAGAGAGAAGAAAAAAAAATAAAACACCCTTACAATGGAATTTGCATTCTATTCCTGGGCGTACATGGGCCAGTCAGAGGAATGTCAGTCCTTTGAATGACTGGCTGGAGTGCAAATTCTCGGGTTACTCAGCTCTTAGACATCCTCGAGTCAATACCCACTCTTAAAACTTCACAGACTTCTAATTTACAGAGAATATCTTTTTGTTAAAGATTTTCTACTGTTGCTTAAGCATGTCAAGACTGCCACGAGTACAACCCAGAGTTCAAGGAGGTACGTTTAAGACTTTTTCAGAGGTTTTTACTAATGTTGTAGGTAATAATATTATTTTAATGTCAACTATGAAGTCATGGAATTTTTTTTTAAGGGTTTAACTTACTTAACTGTATGAATTTTTTTTCCAAAATGAACTGAGTTGGCAGAAGTAATAGTTGTACATATTTTGTATCC
The DNA here is from genome assembly GCA_037179385.1 of Holothuria scabra. Lineage (NCBI taxonomy): Eukaryota > Metazoa > Echinodermata > Holothuroidea > Aspidochirotida > Holothuriidae > Holothuria > Holothuria scabra. The sequence goes on along the minus strand of CM074195.1, from coordinate 32,914,504 downwards.
TATATTTTCATGTATTTGTGTTTAATATGTATTTTGTATGCTAATTAGAGTGTTTTTTTTTAATGTAAATTTCTATTTTGTATCTCACATACAGTTTTCACTGAGGTTCATTAAATGTACCTGCAGTAAGAAAACCCTTGGGCATTGTGTCACTTTTATGTATTCCAGTATGACAATTGCAACCCTCACTTGCAAGCCTAGTAGGCATCACCCTCATGTTTCACCAATTTCCCTGCGAGTGCACTTCTTGCACTCTGATGATACATAGGCTTCTCACTACAACATTCCCAGAGAAAATTATGGCCTAGGCCTAACATTTAACTAATGGGAGTCAGTGTGAGAGGTTTGTTTTTTGGGTTCCGGTTGCAGTTGTGGTTACAGGTTAGGTTTGCGTTATTAGTTCCAACATTCTGCTGCACCCTCACCCTCTTCAAGCCAAGTGCAGGTTTTAACATCTAGATCTACATTTTAGCAGTCAATTACAGTATAAACAGTTGTTGGTCATTGGTCAAATTTGTGACACTGCTTCCACAGCTTTTCAATTCAAAAAAATATCTTAATAGAAAATTTGGTACTAATTTAGAATCCGTGCCCGGAAGTAGACATAATTTTACTCACTTCACAACTTCCAAAAGAGGGCGCTGAAACTTTAAAGTTTTTTTTTTTTTTTCTTTTTTAAGTAAAAAACCCCTTTTTTTTTCCTCACTCGAGGAACAGTGCTATGAGTGTGTGCTGTGGAAAGAAGTGAATGGTTAGTGCTGTGGAAGAAAGGAAAGCATTGTTAGTACCGGGACCCGAACCCTCGACCCTAGCGGTATAGCGATTCTATCATGAAGATCAGCGAGCTTGCCTACTGCGCTACGAGTGCCGTTGCCGGTGAAGGGTTAAAAATAATATAAGTACTGTCTAATAATACTATCTATTACATATACGTATACCTAAAGCTAACTGTATGTACTCGAGAGTGTACATATATGTACAGTATGAGATACGTATACGTAAAGCTTTATATACCCCTACGTATACAGTTCCTATGCATGCGTACACCTGCATATGGCCCACCCTAACCCTATACCTATGCGTACGTAACCCTTATACTATGCGTACGTAACCCTAACCTTATTACTATGTGTACGTAACCCTAACCCTATTACTATGCATACGTAACCCCTAACCCTACAGCTATGACACAGTTCCGGGCACGGATTCTGAATTAGAGCCGAAAATTTTTTCAATTCAATTTAATGCAATTTATTTCTCATAGTCATATGTACAATAATCATCAACAGAGGTATCATTTAACAAATACTAAAAGACAAAGTACATATGATGGACACTAGAAAAACAATACAGTTTATCAAGGCTAGTGACCATACAAACGTAGACAAAAATTAAATGATGACAATTTAAGAGAAAAACTTGACAGAGTAAAGAGAATTGAGACTAATAAATGAAATATTTGCTAAAGGTAACTACTTATAAGGAAAGATTTTTTAATTGACTTAGTGTATCAGTAACCATTTCAATCAAAAATGAGGTAGCCTAGGTGGTAGCCGGTCGTTTCGCCCCCTTGCCAGTTCGCCCCCAACCAGTTCGCCCCCTAAATACCAGTTCGCCCCCAAACTTTAACCAGTTCGCCCCCTAAGACCTGCCAGTTTACCCCCAACGACCTACCGGTTCACCCCCTAGTCTTTCTGAAGCAGTTCCCTTTACAACAACTTAACAAGCGAATGTTTTAGAACAAAAGATGTCAATGAAGTCAAGTTTCTTATTTAATTGTCTTTCAGGATGAGATTGAGTTCATTTTTAAAGGTGAAACAAGTTGTTCATTTGTACTAACTCACGTACGCGCAGTTGACGGTTAATTGTGTTGATAGTACTGATAAACGTTATACTTTCCAGGCTATCTGCGTTCTCACGTAATTACTACATCGTTCATGTGCTTCTTTGTGTAAACATTCGCTTATCATATGTTGTGGTTGTTTTGTTTGGTTCTATTTATAATTTCCAATAAATGACACAAAAATCGAAAATGGTTTTAAAAAATGCTAACTTACTTGCTTATGAAATTAATTCTGGACGTGCAAGAGACTAGGCTAGGTCAACTTAACATATGACTGGTTGGTGCGTCAGATAGCGCACCGCCTACCCGTACTTGACTTGGTTTTTGCCACATTCTTTCCAACTTTGAAAATTACTGTTATGACAACTACAAAACTGCATTTAGAATCAGTTTATTCGATGTCGTACTTATAAGCATTTGAGGGCGAAACGACCTCCTCTTTGGGGGCGAAACGACTTCCACTACAGGGCGAACTGGAAAGGGGGCGAAACGACCGGGGCGAACTGGTTGGGGGCGAACTGGCAAGGGGGCGAAACGACCGGTAACCGCCTAGGTCATGGCCTAGGCTAACTAAGGCCTAGGCCTAGGGCCTAGTAATACTAATAGGCTAGGCCTAGGCCTATATAAAAATCCTGAAAAATGAACCCAAAATAGATTTTGATGAAACATGTCACACTTTTAAATTTAATATTTAACCACCAAATGGCTAGCCTAGACTTTTGTGTTGCTACTGCGCTTTATTTGTATGGTATCCTAATATTTCTGGGGTACGCGATATTTACGGTCATTAACTTAGCCTAACGTTACGTTACACCATATTATTGTAACCGCTAACTTAGTCCTGGGCCCTAGCCTAGGAGCTTAACACTAGGACGACCTGTGCACAGTAATACACATAGTTCCTATATCCTGCTCTATGGTAATACAGTACATACTGTCTGCACAGTGAAGCGACATATCAAGTCCAGAATTAACCATTCACCTGAAAAGATGGAAACTTTGCTGTCCTGTTCCAACTTCTTTGCTCTAATGTACCAATCAGAATACGAATCAGGTTTTTTAAAATGGAAATGTATGACTTCTTAAATCTTACGATAAAAGTAAAGTGAAGTTGGACGCCTTTCGTCAGTCCGTAAGTACTAAGTTCGTGATTGAATCAGCCGCTTCAAATTCGAGGGCGCCAGTCTTCAAATTAAAAATGTCTCCCTGTGACGCTCATATCTACCATGCGAAGGGACAGCTTTTTTCAGGTTCTCAGTGGATAATAACTTAACAATGACTAAGCAGAACAGCCTGCTACGCAGGTAAGTCTCGTTCATTATAAGGTTAAGGTTGCAAAACTTGATATAGCGCACATCACTGTGATGAAACACACTCAATGGCGCTTTACGAAGTACAAGAATCAAGAAAAAGATTTCCTAAAAAGATAAGTTTTCAAAGCATCCTTAAAAGAATTAATAGAAGACGACTGCCGAATATGAATCGGGAGGGCATTCCAAAGCTTCGGGCCAGCGACCATAACAGAAGCTTTCGGGCCAAGTCGTCCCCAAACCAACTCGTCCCCAACCAACTCGTCCCCAAGCCAACTCGTCCCCAAACCAACTCGTCCCCAAGCCAAGTCGTCCCCAAACCAACTCGTCCCCAAGCCAACTCGTCCCCAAACCAACTCGTCCCCAAGCCAAGTCGTCCCCAAGCCAAGTCGGCCCCAATATGAGAAATTTGTGAAAAATTGGTGGAAAATAAAATTATCTCATTTCAAGAGACCAGCTAACACCGACTTTGCATTTGTTTTTGGTTTGTTAATTCAATATTTTTCCTCCCTTTTGCTAGTTAAAAGGGAGATTTCGTGACACATAAATTTTTTTAATTTTTGAAGCCTTGATTTATGCATATATAGAGAATGACAAGTGGTTTAAAATACAGCATGATAACTTTATTGTCGCAATTTGTCTACCCATCATAACCAATAACATATATATTTTTGGAGTTTGATAACATATATTTTAAACACAACTGATCGGGACATATGTTTAGTTTGGAAAATATAATTAGTCTTGCAAATAAATGTTTTGGCAAAAGTAATGTCTCTTGCAGATACATTTATATTGCAAACTTCTTTTTCTTAAAAATATATTTCTGGTTGGAAGAATATTTTTGTTGCAAATATAATTTTGTGGCGAACACGGTAACTTTTTCAAGAAAGATATATTTTCTTGCAAATATATTTTGGTAAAAACATAATTTTTCTTTACTAATATATTTCAAGTGTTGGAAATAAATATTCTTCTAAATATATATTTTACAGCAAACATATATTTTTGTTGGGAATATATTTAATTGCAAATATATATCTTGTTAAGAACATACTCTTTCTACAATTGTATTTTTATTGCAAATTTGTTTTACAAATATAGGCCTAATGTTTGAAGCTACTAAATAAATATCGTGTTTTGTCACATAAATATTTCAGTTTTGATTATGTTTGGTTGGTAATATTCCCCTTTCTCGCGCCATAAAAATCACAACATTTTTCATATTGGGGACGAGTTGGTTTGGGGACGACTTGGCTTGGGGACGAGTTGGTTTGGGGACGACTTGGCTTGGGAACGACTTGGCTTGAGGACGAGTTGGCTTGGGGACGACTTGGCTTGGGGACGAGTTGGTTGGGGACGAGTTGGTTTGGGGACGACTTGGCCTGCTTCGCAAGCAGAACGATCCGCAAAAGAACTGCAAGTGGTGAAAGGAACCTTAAGAAGTAAACCTTTTGAAGATCTAGTAGCATAATAGGACGCTTTGAGCTCAATCAACCCTGATAAATAAGATGGTGCTAAATTGTGGAGACATTTAAACACAAGGAGAAGAATCTAATACTCAATACGAGCTTTGATGGGCAGAATGTGTAGCTCTTTCAAAGCGGCAGAGGCACTGTCAAATTTGGATCTACCGAGGAATTAGCAGTAAGGTTTTGAATTCTTTGAAGTGGATGTAACGTAGAGTCCGGAAGGTTAATGAACAGGCTATTACAATAATCCATATGTGAAAAAATCAGAGCATTAGCATATTTAAGACAACTTATCAAGATGAACGACGACTTCTACAGCTCACCAGGATCTCACCGTAAAACTGTGGGCCTGGGAATCAAACTAAGGGCAAAGAAAATGTTAGCAAAAATCTTTGGGTGGGTTCCGCTCAAGGTAGAGACCGCCCCATAATGTCAAAACTGAGAGGGGCCCGGGGAAACTAAGGGCAAAGGATAATGTGAGAGGAAAAAACTTTCAGGTACAGCCTGACAAATCTGTCTGCCCGCAGCTCCCGTTCCTGGAGGTGAGGGTTCGGGGGTTGAATTAGCCCCCTGAAGCTCTGGGGTTAAGCATATCCCTGGATGAAAAATGAAGTCCGTGTAGAGGTATATCATAATATTTTTCGATTTACCAAACTCCTGACTGACGTAACTTTAGGGCAATTGGCCGGGGGACCGTGACAATTAAGGCGGACAAAATCTAGGGAGAGCAAATCCTCTTCCTGCCCCACCTTAGTGCTGCCACTGGCCCTAGTTGGGCGGAAAGCCCCAGTGGGATTTGTTCTCCAGAAGGGGAAATATTTTGCTGTGACAGTATTTCAGTAGGGGAGGGGCGCCAGTACTCAGGGGCGTGGGTTATTCACCCTGACCGGCTGCCATTCCCAACCTACAGAAGCAATCAAAATATAAATACTGTCCTCCATATATTAGATGACTTAATTATACCCACAAGTTGCCCGGCGAGGATTGCCAATTAGGCATTTTCCCGCCAAAAAAGGAGAATCTGGCGTTTTCTGGAATGGTTGGAAGATTTTTAAATGGGACACCAAACCGGGATTTAGCAGCGTTTTTTTGGCCCTTTTTTTTTTATCTCTTTTTCTTTTTTCAAAGAAGCCTCCTGCATTTTCACTACATTTCGATGAGAAATTAGACAATTTAAATTGTTATAAGGCAAAGCTTAGGCTAGTGTTCCATGATACTGTGAAAAACTTTGATACGACGAAAAATACAATGAAATTAATATGCGCAACGTGTAGTTGGTTTTTCAAAGTGATACTTTTTTCATATTAATTTGACTTAATTGTCCCTACGAATTCAACCGAGGAGCATGTGTGACCTCAGATGGACATCGGCGAACCGGCATCCCCTTCTCTTTCCGGATAGTGCCGGATAACTATTAAAGCAGGCATGTAGTCCTTGGCTGCGGCTCCTGGTACAGCTGCTCATGGTCCCAATTTTACGGACTGGAGTGTGACCAAGCAGTCTTTGGACCATCTTCAAGCCCCGGCCAAAGAGTTGGAATGATTGATGAGGACCGTCTAATCACAACGATATCGAAACGTAACCAAGAAAGCTAATTATTTGGTACCCCATCCTAAAGTCTTTCATGGAAAAGATAAAAACAAAACATTTTTGGAAGACCTGCCCGAAATGAAAGACGCCCGTTTTAAGTACCAAAACGATACCCAAGGCACGTTATAATATATGAACACCGTTTGCCGAAGTCGCACCGCCGTTCAACTGGATGTAATGAAGTTGCCCCCACCCCCGTCGGTCCAAAGGCGGTAGATAAGAGGCAACCATCCGTTTAACTGGATGTAACGTAGTTGCCCCCCACCCCCGTCGGTCCAAAGGCGGTAGATGGGAGGCAACCCGCGGTGGGCGGCTGTTTTACAGACCCTGCTTCCCACGCTTGGCTCTCTGCTGTGCAACCGGTGCAAGGGGCAGCGACCGGCGGTAACCACCGGTGGGTCGATATCAGACCTATGGAGAAATTTAAGTGGGCATAGGCGGCGGAAGATGTTTTTTATTGGGGGGCCACAATTTTTCGGCAGACAACTTAATGGCGACGCCGTGAATCGTCCGGTTTTGCGCGAAGCACAAAACCCCATCTCCGTGGGGACCAGGGGCCGCCTGAACACCTGAACACCTTCTGTCCAACCGTTGAATTAATTTGGCAATTGAAAACGTCCCGGCATTTTTTTAACCTTTGCCCGAATTATTTGACCATTTCGAGCAAATTTTTGCAAGACTACAGTGTGAAGTTTGGAAGATGTAAACCTTTTTTCACATTCTTCTCAAATTTGTGGCAGATCTTTTTTATTTTCCATGAAATCTGTACTTTAAATACAGCGTCTACTGTTTTTCGGCATTTGAAGCTATAAAAATAATCGGCCATTTCGGGTATTTGGTTACACAAGATTTAAAAACAGGCTTGGGAATGAAATGATTCTTTCAAGCCAAAGGCTTCCCAAGTGCGTCGCGATTTTTTTTTTATCTGTTTGGTTTTTAGTAACTATGTTACCCTTACGATGATGCTTTTCCATTTTCGGGCAAATCCTTGAAAGAATTTGGATATTCGACAATTTCGGGCATTGTGTTGTGATTATCTATGAAGTATCATAGCTTTTTGAGCTAATAGACCCAAACAGTCTACCCACAACACCAAGTATGATTTTGGAACGGTTTTGTGCATTCCCAGCAATTGAAAAAAATCCCTACATGAGGTAGAAACATGCCAGATGCTAAAAGCACACTTTAATCCACACCAAGGTAGCCAATTTTAGCCACTCCAAATCTGTTAGAAAATTATCCATCCTGAAACCCGACAAGTAAAAAGTCAAGAAATTCCGAAGATATGAAGTTTGTCCCAGTCTACCTGATTAGTCCGAAATTCAGAGTGGGGCACAATAGCAGAATACCCTGCAACTGTTTGAACGGCGAAAATAAACTCCCCTACAGGTTATCGTTAATGTGGGGGTCCAGGGGCGAAGCCCCGGAAGCTTTGCAACTTTTGCACTCTGAAAAGTCATATTTGAGCCAAAGAATAGCCGAAATGTAATAAAGGCAACTTAAATTTGTTTAATTACTTTTGACAAATTTATTTTCGACATTCAGTTATTCAGTTATGGGGGGGACCAGACCCCCCCAAAAAATTGTCATAAAAAATTATTGGGGCGCTAGCCCCCCCCCCCCCCCACGGCCCTGTCCCCCCCCCCCCCCCCTCCGCTTCCGCCGCCTATGGTCGGACCACCGGCGGTTGCCGCCGTTGGCCCGCTGACGGTACCAGCGCCGGCCCACCATCGGCCCGCCATTGACTAGCTATTAATGCATGGGCATATATTTCAGTATCTGTGCTATACGGTCAAGAGCAGGAACTCGTTCCTAGTTTCTCTCTCGGTATATACTTCATGTAAGCCAGCCTCAAACTGAAGTAAATAGACACCAACTAATCCTATTCACTTTGGACTATTCAGCTGAGCCTATTCATCTCTCTTCAGGGGTACACATCTCTTCAGGGGTCTATTCACTTCAGTTTGAGGTAGCCTTACATGAAGCAGGGAGTTGCTAGAGACCCTAGCAACTCCCTGCATGAAGTGTCTTCCCTCTCTCTAGCTTGAAATCCCATGCATGGTCGCATCACTCAGTCAAATGGGGAGATTTTGAGAGATATGGGAAGATTTTGCACGACATTACTTCACATTTAAACCCACGAGTTCAGCCCAATTTTGAAAGAAAGGGTCGCTGTTTTAAAAAATTTACAATGTTATGAGGAAAAGTTTGTGTCGCGTGTGTTTACTTCCGTCCAGCAACAGCTCATCAACTTTTTAAATTGAAAACATGACAGTCTTCTGCACTAACTCGGGATACGCAGGATTTCTCGGAAGGCAGGGGTACGCAGTTAACTGAGTGATCAATGGCTGGGGAAGGGAGAGAGGATCTCCCTCCCCTTTGCATTTATTTCATTTCGAAAAATTGGATGTGCATACGTGCTATCTGATACTAAGTTTGCTACCTTTTGAACGAAAATTCGGAATGTTGCCAAATTTGCTTATTTTAGAAACTGAAAAAACATTATGACGAGGGAGTGGTCAGCGGGGGTGTCCCCCTCCCCTTTAAAAATTTTCGAGAAATAGGGTGTGCTTTCGACATGCCCTCGGTGCCATATATACTACCCTTTGAAGTAAAATTTTATTTATTTGCAGGCTCGGATCTAGACATTTCAAAAAGGGGACCTTAACTAGTTTGAGAGAGAGCGGGCAATGGGAACATACCAGAGCCCCTCCCCCTTTGAAATTTTTCGCGTTTTCAAGGAACCTAGGTGCAAACTGGTGCAAGATTTTCGACTTTGACGGGAAGAGTGTTAAAAGTTGAATTGTGGTGGTTCATGACGATACAACTGAAACTTTTGTGTCTTTAAATCCAGTCTTATTCCATTTATGCTACCTCTTGAAGTAAAACTTGTTATTAAATTTGTATTCTTTTAGGAGTCAAAATAAAAGAGCATCGATCGGTATAGGCGAAAGGGAACATTTCAGTTTGCGTTTTTTCTTGGCCCCAAACGTTATTCTGTCATAAAGATTTTCTAAGCGGAGCCGCACCATTAGTTGGCGAGGAGCGTACAGAAATTTTCGAAGAATCGAACGAGTCGCTATCTTCTTTTGTAGTTTGCAATAAAATGCTCACTTCAAAATATGTTCGCAAACTGCAAATTGATCAGAGAGTTAAGAGCTTTTTTGACCCCCCAAATGTAATTTTGCCCAAAAGACTGATCGATGCGCCACCATTAGTTGCGACGGAGCGTAGAGAAAATTTCGAAAAATTAGACCCCTCAGACGGCCAAAAATTGCGTATTCATGCTTGTAAAAAGAATCTAAAAACATTCTTTATTTTAACCTTTTTGTTTGCAATATGATAATTAAAAATCAGGAACTTGCTAAGTGATCAGAAAATTACCACAAAAAATGTACTATCACTATTAGGCCTATACGTAATGGTCTTGATTTTTCAGGGGAAACTATACAACGAATTGAAAATATGTTAATGCCTCTCTATTGTGACTTTTGGCTAAATTGAAAACTGGAAAAAAGGCCGTGGTCGGCTCGACTTAAACCAGTAGGTTAGAATCTGGGCCATAAAACTCTAACTAGCTAACTAACTTGGTTAAATTAAAGATCCGCTGAATTGATGAAATTGTCTGTGACTGATCGAAGTAACATCTCTTGAGTCATAAATGGCAAACTACTTCTCACCGCACCTGAACACCCTCTGCTCCCCTGACCCATTCTTGTACATCGACGTCCCTGCCAGCCAAGGAAGGAGTCTATGGGGTGGGCCCTCCCTCTTAAAAAATTCTTAAAAAGGTAGGTGTTCTTATGCAATCGGTGCAACCAGTGGGACACAGAGGCTATCTTTTGAAGGGAAAATTTGAATTTGACAGAATTTACCTATTTGTAGGAATTAAAAAATTGGCATCACTGAGGGCCTTGCAGAGACAATCCTTCCCCTTTGAAAGTTTTTGAAGAATTGGGTGTCCTTTCATGCAACATATGCCATCTTTGGAAGTAAAATCTGTGTTACTAAAGTATGGCTACGTATTTTTAAGAACAAAAAATGGCATCCGTGAGGGGGGACCATGGCCCAGTGCTCCCCCCTTTGTACGCCGCAGATCACCGAGAAAGTTCTAGCCTAGGACAAGGTATTCATGGACCCGTTTATTTTTACACCCCAAGTGAGCAGAATGCTGTTTTCCCGAACTAGGCTGTAAGCCTCCAAGGATTGGGTTAAGTAACAAAATCTAAGTATGCCCATGGATCCCGTCCATT